>JAJAGP010000224.1:104621-250202 GCA_025084515.1 Ancistrus triradiatus
GGCCGCTACTCCAGCTATCAGGGCTCACGCTCTGTCCCTCGTCCCGCCTGGAGGAATGGACTCCCCACGTCCCCGGTGGCCGGCACCTATAATGCCCGTGTGCTGTTGGAAGCCCAGGAGCTGCTGCGGCAGGAACAGAGGCGGCGTGAGCAGGAAGTGAGAGGAAAGGTTGCATCATTGAGAGAGGACTACGAACACCAGGATTCTAAGGGGCCATACAGACAGGACATCCCACCATCTCCGTCTCAGTTGGCCCAGTTTAATACACATCGCCTTCACATGCCGGAGAAAGCACGGCTTTTCCAGTCGTGAGACACAGGAAGGTGAGATGAAGAACAGTGAGGGCTTAGGGGATTTTTCTTTCTTTCTTTTCTTTTCTTTTTTTTTGTATTTCTCTTTTCCAAATGAATTGAAACGGAGGAAGAACGGTTTCCTCTCCTCAGTCCTCCCGTAGGCTTGGTTCGTCCTCCTGTAGGGAGCATACGGTACTCACGCACACAGTCTCTAGTGCATGGCACGACTTTCCCCACCCACAACCGAGTGCCTTCTGGTTATGACGTCACTGTTTGTCCCACCTCAACCCACATTCATTCGTACAGTTTATTGATTGAGTCTTCATTTTCATGCTCTGACAATCAAGCCCGGTGTCTCTGGACTGTTCCTAGGGAGTTGTTACTGAAGTCACATAGAACTCATCAATGTGATATTTTTAGGGTCATCATATTTATGTTTTTAATGTGATCCTTGCTATTGGTAGCCACTACAGGTCTAGTCATTAATGTAGTAATACAGTGCTAGTGAAAAAGTAGACACACCTGATGATACATTTTTCTTGATCGCGTGCAGTTTTAATGGGAATGTAATGGACGAGATTGAATTGACTAACAAATACTTTTATACATTTACATCAACTTGCCAAAAACAGTCACTTATTGTTTTCACTGAGGATAATGCACACAAATAACACCTGGCCATCCATTTTTTATGAAACCTATTTTGAAACAGCCAGGCAGAGAAAGAGCTATGGAGGTGAAACTCATAGTTGCAGTTGTCAGCTCATATCCAGCCTCGATATAAGTGTGTATTGGTCTATCAGGTAACAGTTTTCTGTCTGTGTGTGAGTTTCCGAGTCCTATGATAACTGTAACAGGAGAACATTGATTTCCACCCACAAACATGCCTACACCAAACCAGAATCACATATCGATGCATGTTCTGACAGTCAATGTCTTTGTGAATGCAGCCTTGGGAAAAGCAACCAAGCAACCATGTGTGAGTAATTCCTCTAAAGTGCTGAAAAGAATCTCAGCATGCTCCCTTATGAAGTTTAGGCTATGTTCACACTGAAGGTAAAAGTGGCCCAATTCCATCTTTATGTGACGCAGATTTGTTTCTCTTTCAACATAACAAACGATAGACAGTCAAACAAACTGAGGACTTGCAATGCCGCATAGTGCAATGTAATTATCCCTTGTGTGTGTGTGTGTGTGAATACTCCCACCCTTACTCGCCTTTTAAGTGATACGGGGTGCTTCAAATTGGTGTCCTGATTTACAAATCTTGAAGAGCATAAAGTGCAATTTATGATACATAAAGGCATCAGAGATGCCGCTGAAATATGAGTGGAATGCTACCATCTGTCCAAAGCCTGAACTATTATACACATGCTCAACAGAAAATACCCTGTTAAAACCCTGTTTAGTTGAAAGCCGTAACATGCAAGAGGATGGGATGGTTGACCTAACACTTTTGTTCGACGGAAGACAAAAATGCGTTGATGGACAGTATTACAAACAGCACGGAAGATCAGTAGTAGCAAAGGAGTACGACTTACAGTAGGACAGGTGCACACACTTACGAACGCCATTTATTGCTTGTTGCATATAAGCAGTAGAAATTCATGCACACAAACAACTCGCACAAAAAAAAATCAACTGAGGTAGAACAGTCATTAGTCCAAACGCGAGCTAACGAGCAAGCAAAAATGTGACTGGTTAGGTTGTAAGCTTTCGATTAAACTCTTAACTCCCGCCTCTGCCCGTGGATCCGTAGCATCGATTGCCTGTGACCAGCTGGGCAGAAAAAGCAAAATGCACTTCACTACTGTGCAGCACAACAGTAATAATACCCTGCCAGTAGGGTTGGGTATCACTTCTGATTCTGCTCATCGATTCTGGTTCTTTTTGATTAATTTGTGATTCCAAAGTGGTGAAAACAATTTGGTATAAAATTGGGTATAAAGAATATATTTCTTTTTTACATTTCAACTTCAAAAGTAATCATTTTACATTAAGATTTTTTCTTCCAATTTAAACCTATTATAAGTAAAAAAGCTTGATGTGGCTTAATGTACTAAAGCTGTGACCTAGGAACACCAAACTTCTCTCAGTTATTACTGATCATAAGTAATCTCTACTGCTGAAATGACGAGCCTGTGGTCCAAAGGCTGGAGAAGAGATTTGTTAAAAGTAAAATAGGTTTAAATGGGAAGAAAAAAGCTTAATGTAAAAAGGATTACTTTTCTTTTGGATCACAGGTTCAACATTTCAGCAGTAACGTTTACCTAGGATCGGCAGTAACTGACAGAAGATTGGTTTTCCTACAAGAAGCCATGTTAAGCTTTGTTCACGTTAAGCCTTTTAGACTGTCCCGGCTAACGCAGCTTTAGGGTTAGGAGAGCGCAGTCGGTTAAACCTGGTGCACTGCTGAAGCTCAATTTCATGCTGGTGCTTCAGGTGCTCTGCCATTTTTGCAACATCCTTTAACAGATCAACCATACACACCATACTGCATTCGCATGTTCTCTTCAATGTGAGCTGGCCAGTGCTCTTCTCTTCTTTTCGGTTTCTCCCTTTATCAGGGGTCGCCCCAGCGAGTTTAAACGTGTGCACTCACCCTGTCCTCCAGTCCTTCTACCTTCACCCAACTCCCTTGCATATCTTCATTTACCACAACCATGTAACTCCTCTTTGGTCTGCCTCTCCGTCTCTTTCCTGGCAGCTCCCATCGGCCCAACATTCATCCTACCAATATTATATCCACTATCCCTCCTCTGCACCATGTCCCAAACCATTCTCAGTCTTCCCTCTCGAATTTTTGGTCTACAATTTTCCAACCCTGTTGACTGTCCCCTCTGATGATTCTCATCCTAATCCTGTCCACCCTAGAAACTCCTAAAGAGAAAAACCTCAAAATCTTAAGTTCTGCCACCTCAAGCTCTGCTTCCGTCTCTTTGTCAGTGCCGCTGTCTCTAACCACACAACAAGGCTGTAACGCTAATGCTCTAACGGAAGAAAACCAAAACTGTGTGATGATAATGATGAACCGTTAAAATTCTTAAGGGTACCCGGTTCTTGGAAATTTGTTAACCGGTTTTGATACCCAAACCCCTAACTGTCAGTACATTAAATGAGCGTACATTAGGAATCTGTTATAATTAAGTCCAAATGATGCTGATGCAGTCAGTACAGTACTGTATACTGTAACATCCATGTGGCAGCTTTGTTTTTGAGTCTGTTTGTGTCTGCAACATTGAGGAGTTAGGAGTTAAAAGATATTTTTATATCCTGTTAAATTATCACTTTAAGATCTCCGTTAGAGCGGACAGATTTTGATCAAATGGACGTTAAACGGTTCATACCTGTAGTTACACATTGCCTTGGACATTCTTAAATTGTTGATGAATTCTGTGTCTGTAAAGCCGTCCATGTTGCCGTCGCACCACTCCTGGATCTGCTCTTGCATGTGGACAGGTCTCTCACGTTAAGAAGGAAAGGAAAATATGGATTTGAACAGGACATCGGATTTGGGTCACTTTTATGCAGAGTGAACACTGACTTGGAGAACTCGAGTTTTTAATGTTAAAGACGTGTATTTGTTTTTTTTGTTCATTTTTTGTGCTCTAACTTGAATTTAAATGCAACTTTAGAACAACATGAACAGGAGAGCTGATCCTTCACAAAATGAACCAAGTGAATAGCATGAAGACCATATATTTTTGCAATAGCACCGATGTATAACAGGTGTGTCTATACTTTTGACTGGTGTTGTATGTGTCTATGTCGGAGTCCAGCCACTTCAAGTTTTAGTGTTACCTTTTAGTGTTACCTGTGTAAAGTTTCATATTGAAACATTAGATTTATTGACCGTGTTGCAGTACAGGGACCACACATCAGTTCAAAAAACAGACTGAATCAAATAGTACAAGATTATAGCAAAGGTTCAGATTCCAGGACTGTTTTAAGTTCATTTGAGGCATGTTAGACTATTACCTGCAAACCTGCTACAGCTAATCTTTTAGTTCAGCACGGTATCCTGGAACCCTCTGTAACCTGTATTCACACCAGCGGCGACACGGTGCAAAAACCTGTCCAGAAGTTACTCATTGTCAGTTTTTGCTGGTGATTTACAGCTGAGGTCAGAAATAAGCGATGAAAGTCAGCGATGCAGAAAAGTAACACATTTGTACCCATAAATGAGTGGGTCTGGTCAACATTAGGCAACCGATTTGTTGGTGTAAACAAAGGGCTCTGATACAGAAGTGTGAATGTTTTTAAAGAAACCTTATTAGGTAACGTGTGGTAAAACTCAGAGGTTAAGCCTGGTTATGTGTCTGATGACTGTTACTTTAAATGAATGGATCTGATATCTAGTTGCTGCACATGTGACAGGCGACACAAGGAGCCAGATCTCTGGTGTATGAAATTATAAAAACGCACAGCAGGTTAATTATTGATGCTTCTCATGAAATTTTCAGCACGGTCTCACTCACACAGACAGAATGTGTGTGATCCATGGACCAGCTCTCTTCTAGCTGCCAGGTGTGTGTCTGTGAATCTGGGTCTGTCGGAGGGTACATATTTGCATACATGTTGCACCCTATTTCGCCAGATGCTAAACACTGAATGTTTCATCTCAAACACACACACCACAGGCCACACCTTGCTAACCCTGTAGCAAAGGGCCAGGATTTTATGAGAAGGATGGTCACAAAGTCCCTAGTTTACAATTGGTAGTTAGTTTCATGACTGTTTACATCACTAGTCCACGCAGTTTTTAACCATATGTTTGGTTTTAGGGCGCTCCAATTCCATTTTTGTTCACATTTCAGTACCAACTCTCTTATATTGACTTCTTACCTGTTAGTGAGCCAATTACAAAACTGCCACATCCGACATTCAGGTTCTGGGCAAAAGCCTTAGGCCACCATTAGATTGTGTTTTAGTAATTGGTATAGGAACAATTTTAAACCTTTACCGTATGTTTTCGGACATAAGGCCGAACTAAAAATCCTTTAACTTTCTCAAAAATCGACAGTGCACCTAACTAAAAATGCGGTGCGTCTAATGTATGAATTAATTTGGTTGTGCTTTCTGACCTAGAACCGATTTGTAGCAAACGGTACCACGGTGCTTATAAATCGTCAAAAATTTTTGCGCGGCCTTGGTTAAGTTACGAAGCTCACGGCCACGTAGTGAAGCTAGCTTCGCGGAGTCGTAGTAGTAATACCGGTATGTGCTTCAGCATTAGGTTACGTGCATCATTCATTCATTTTCGAAGCGGATTTCAAAAACAAAAAAACTATTCAGTACACAGTAAACATGGACATAGAGCAGCCTGCAGAGAATTCAACATTAACGAAATCAATGGTACGGGAAGTGGAGGGAAGCAAACAAGATGCCTGCGACAGGTAAACCACCAAACTGAGCTTCTGAGGGATTAAGAGTTTTGTTTCATTTAATGCACCTTATAAACCGGTGCGCTTTATGTATGAAAATATAACCGTTAGCAAGGCGATAGTTGATATTCGTATTATAATCCGGTGCGCTTTAGGTCCGAAAAATACGGGGACTGTCAAAAACAAAAAACCATACTGTGGACTCAAAACCTTTAAACACCTGGATTTTGTCACTCATAATTACTCTTTTCACTGATCTTTCATTCCAATCTTTGTGAGCGGTTGTCTGAGTGATCTTAAGCTTTTTCACCCTGTTCCCATTCTGAAAAAGTGGTTTCTTGGTTGCTACCCTTCCAGAAGTCCATTCCTGATCAAGCTTCTTCAGGCTGTGGAAGACTCAACTTGGCATCCCAGTGAAGCTCTCTAGTGTAAGGGGAGGTCACACTAAATACTTGCCACTGAAAACTTTTTTAGTTTTATTCAGTTTTTTAATGCCACATACAAATTTCTTGCCATTTCTGGTCATTCTCCTCTGATCTCTGGCATCAACCAGGCTTTTTCACCCAGAGAACTGGCACTCACTGGATATTTTCTATTTTTTGGACAGAAACCCTAAAGATGTTCCTGATATACTAGCCCGTCTAGCACCAACAACCATGTTATATCACCAAGTCACCTAAATCACCTGTCTTCCCCATTCCGATGCTCAGTTTGAACTTCAGCAGATAATCTTGACCATGTCTACATGCCTCAATACACTGCCATGTGATTGGCTAATTAGATATTTGTGTTAATTAGCAGTTTTTTTGGGAAAGCCCTTAAATCTAAATTCTATTGAGAATTGTCAGGGCAATGCCTCAATCATTTGGGTCCTTTTGTAATTTCAGCCAGCAGTCCCACGTAAACACCTGCATGATTTATGATTTCTTTTCTAAATTTGGAGTGACAGGCCCACAACTGGTTCTGCTGATCACTTTTGTTATATTATTGATTTTAGTGTTAGTTTTGTGTCATTTGCAGCAGAGTGCAGACATCTGCTGTGTTTCCAGTGGTGTGTACTGACAGTGATACATAACCCAGTGACTGAAGAGTGTGTGTGGGGGAGATTTGGGCACACAATCAGTGCTCCTTTGACACTTCATAGTAAAAGGCATGGTGTGAAACATGCCCTCCTGTCCTCACGCAGATGGTGTGCATGTGTTGTGTGTGTTGTATGTGCGTGTGTGTGTGTGTGTGCACGCTTTCAGGACACCTCAACCAGGAAATGAGTGATTTAACATAGAACTGTGTATTTGAATCTTCAAGATTTCTACAGTACTGTGCAAAAGTCTTAGGCCACCTAGTCTTAGATCTGTTGTTTTAACAATAATGTAATGCAACAAATATATACGAAGGGTGTCCCAAGACTTTTGCACAGTACTGTATTTGGCAAATTCAGCCACTTATGGTCATGTTGATTAGGAATTATATATGCAGGAAACAATGTGTAACAACGTCCACAAATGCACACCACTGCCCTAATAGTGTGCAAGCTGCGTTTTTTTAAAATCATTTAGAGTGCTGCAAACTGATCCATTTAGTGTTTGCATTGCTATTCATAAAGTATAAAAGCCATTTCAGAATAGCAAGTGTGTGTAAATTAAAACAATGAACATTTTATACAGCGGCAGCTCCTTTGATTAGACAGAGACTGCGTAAGTGCCGAGAAGCTTTTCTAAATCATGTCAACAAATGTAGCTAATGCAACAGTGTCAACTGATGACCATGTGAGATGCTTGTTTTTCTTCTAGTCCATCCATCCAGATCACTGGTTCAAGTCCAACCTTGGACTCCATGTGCATGGAGTCCTCCCCGTGTCCGTGTGGGTTTACTCCGCGTGCTCCAGTTTCCTCCCACATTCCAAAGACATGCTTTAGGTTAAATGGTCACTCTAAATTGGCTCATGATTAGTGTGTTGGTACAACCTTGTGTCTGTCATGAATATAGACGTTGAGGCGGATGCAACGTTAAATAACACTAATACACAAGTAAACAAACATCCCTCCAGCTGGCTCTATACATTTACATTACATTTACAGCATTTAGCAGACGCCCTTATCCAGAGTGACTTACAATTGGTACAATCTTACAATCCAAGCAATTGTGGGTTAAAGGTCTTGCTCAAGGACCCAACAGTGGCAGCTTGGCGGAGGTGGGATTTGAACCCTGGACCTTCTGGTCCAAAGTTCAGTACCTTAACCACTAGGCTACCACAGTCCCACAGTGTGCCAAACACCCCACCCTACACACACAGGTCTAATTCCCCCTTTTCCTAGTCGGGGTCGCACACTCTTCCTGGAGAACAAACGGCATAGGCATAAATGTGCTCTTTAGGGTTGGATAGGATGATCTCCTGACCAACCTCCTCTCCCTCAGACACAGCCAGCCATAGGTGCAGTTTAGTTCTGCCTGCTAGTGTAACAATAAGTATGTCTACAAATGTTAGAAAGTCCGCTTCCTATTAGTTATTGTTCCTATCAAAGTTATTATATCACATTCCCTCTGTGTTCTGATTGGTCACCCCCCAGAACCACTCGTGTGTAATACTGCCTTCAGAAGATACAGTGGTTCCTCGGTTGTGGACCACCTCGGAACTCGTCGAATTCGATTCTCAACGCATTTCGACTAGAGAAATTTGTCTCGGTTCTGCCGTTTGGTCGGTACTCGGCGCACTTGCTTAAACTTGTACGAGTCAAGCCGCACAACTTGTTTCAGCCAAAACTCGATTCACGATTCAGTACACAGTGACTCAGTGATTCAGATTCACAGATGTGATCTCTGCTGTGTTTTTCTTTATTTTTACATCGACAGTACTATATTCTTAGTGCAAATAAGTCACCATGGGTCCTAAAATGGTTAGTAATGACAGCCAACTGAAAGGAAAACTGCCTTTCAGGCTGAGCAGTTAGCATTAGCCGCTCTGAGTTCACCAAGTGTTTTGCTTTTACTTTTCACTTTCAATCCATTGCTCACTAAATTACGTGACTTTTCAACGATTTATTATAAAATAAGCTTTGTGTTAATGTTTTTGGCTAACGTAAGTGGTAATGTTTAATAGGCTCCGCTATGATACAGTATAGACTACGTTAAACTCCTCAGTTCATGATACATTTAACTTATGATGGATTTGTCGGAACATATCCCCATCATAAATCAGGGAGCACCTGTACAATACAACTCCATTTTTGTATATTATGCAGTGTGGTTTTTTTGGAGGGTCTGGAATGGAATAATTCAATTTACATTATTCCTTGTGGGAAAAGTTTGCTTGGTACTCATTTTTGGCTCTCGACACGCCTTTTGGAACGAATTAACACCGAGAACCGAGGTACCACTGTATTTCAGTAAACGAGAACAGATGTTCCTGTGTGTACAATACCTCATTTACATATTGTTTCTCTGCATTATTTGCGATTTTTGTCATTAACGCTAGTGTTCTGCCAATATGTACACATGCACTCTGTGACTGGGATGTAAAGAAGTCAGGACCTGAGTGGTACTTGTTTAAAATTCTGCCGATCAAGCTGGAATCCAGGGATCACCCACATAAATACACATCTACATTTCTGACAGATGAAGTGTTTTTGGGGGGCAGGGTTATTTATGGAATTCTTTCTAATAATTGAAGCCTATTAGAAAAACTCCGTAAGCGTTTTACTACAATTGAAGGCGGGATTAAATGATGATAAAAGAATAATATGGTCAACAGGTGAAGGAATAAAGAGTTCATCCTCATTACAGTTATTGTGGAGGATTTTTTTTTATAATCCCAGTTATATTTATGTTTTCGTTCTTAACGTGAGTGTCACTAAATGTCAGTGTGTTTTAGGATGATGTGAATTTTTTACAGTATTATTTTTTTGTTCTATTGCGTTATCTGGCTTAGACAGTGTTTTCCGGATGTGACTGGCTGAGTTGCATCACTTTCCTTTATTAGTTTACAATGAAAAAGGGAATGGTGGTTCGGCGTTGAGCAGTTGAACAAACTTTAGAGCTCTGTGTAAGTGTGATCACTATTATACTGTTGTGAATGGAACTCATGTCAGTGTTCAGTTTTGCTTCCACGTACGGTCTCTGTCTTTATACAGAGCGTTATGAGTGTGCGAGACAGATGCTTTAAGAACATGTGGGTGTTTTAAATGAAAGCGTCTACAGAATCAGTGTACTTCTTTTTAATGTGTCAGTGTGAGATGCTAGTCATGGAATATCAGCACCTCTTTTTACTGTACATATGTAATGTAGAACGAATAAAACAATTCTCAGTTTGCAGATTTCTGTTTTGTGTGTGTGTGTGGGGGGTGTATGCACTGAATATTTTAAGTCTTTCAGAAATAATACCATTAAATGTGGGCTTAGCAGTGGTAGCTGAACACATTGTGTAATGTTCAGAAAACATTTATATGGCTTTGCTGCCAATACTAGTCAGAACATCTTGCTTTCTGGCATACTATATATCCCAGACTATTTAAATGGATGAAGAAAATAATGTTTAATATAAACATTGAAATAAGGATTCTCTTTTTGCTTGCCAACCATTGTGCATTGTGTATCTACACTGCCAGGACGTTATGGCCACCTGGTCCACGACCTGGTCCTGGCGAAGCGTCAAATGGACATACAAATGAGCGCTCGCACCCAGGGTTTCCCATAGAACAGTTCTCAGAGCATTTTGCTCCCTAAATTTCCCAGACTACATCCTGGTGCAGTCACTTCCCCAGATAAATGGTGTACACATACCTGTTGTTCTACAGTAACCACGTTTGTCGGTTCAGACTGGACGGGCTGTCGTCTGTTTCACTTTGCACATCGATGCAACCTGTCGCCGGTTCATGGTTTGCCCCACTGTTGGTAGACTGCGCAAACCTAGGGCTACAGTGGCAAGGAAGAACTCCCTAAGTGTTATGAGGAAGAAACCTTGGGAGGACCAAGACTCAAAAAGGGACCCAACCTCCTTGGGCAGCGTAGATGATAAATGTAAGAATGTACATCTATCACATAAAACACAGTTTTTGTGAGTTGGCTTTGGAGAAACCATTTCAGGAATGCTTGGATTTTCATTTCAGCTACCATTACCATTTGACTATCCATTTAACATTTGCAAGGAGCCGGAAAGAGAAAGGCAGATAATTAACGTTTTGCAGCTTTTAGCTGGCTAGTCCAGCTATGGGTGCGATGACAACAAATTTCCTACTGCTAAGCACCTGGAAATGGTCTGGGCAGAGATGGGTGTGTAGTGAAGATGCCACCTGTGTCTGGATGGTGGACAACAAAACTATGGGGAGCTGCTTGTGCTTGTTGGTAGATCACACGATCCTCTCTACTGGTGGTCTGTCTGGGTCATCCAGAGCCTGTTCATCATGTGTGTGTGCACTCACAGAACCACTGCCCCAAACACCTCCTAACTGCTAGGACAGAGCGGCCTAGATAGCAGGCAATTCATGGAAACTACCATCCTGCTTCCCTCAGTCCAAGTCTGTCAACTGGGCAAAATGTCTTTGAATGCATGGTAGAAGCATGTCTAACAGTCAATGATCTTTCACCAAGAGGTACACTACCAAAAGTTAGCCTTTGAATGCCTTTTTTATCAACAGCGGGGGAATCATTTTACACCCTTTTGTGGCAAGAACCAGTGGCTAATCAGAACACACCTTTAATCATTTACACATCTGCCTGAGACAGAACTGCATGTTGAGTTTTGGAGCAATCCCACATTTCTATCTGGGTGTGTTATTTATTTATTTATTTATTTATTTTGTGAATGAGTGTATTAAGCCATAACTATTTATCATTGACTCTTCTTTTAACATTTGAGATTACTGCATTACTACTCTTGCTGTTATGATGAGGCTTTACTGAAAAGCAAAAAAGTCTGTAAAAACAGTGTGTAACAGCAAATCATTGGTCAAAAACGAGCAATATCTGAGAAAATGCACTCCTGAGACCTGCGGCACCATTTGCTCATCACTGCTTATTGCTGCAGTGAACTGCTGGGTTGTAAAAGCAGGAAACAGGGAAATTCACTTGCATAGTCTTCTTGTACATACAAGTAAAATAATTAAAAGATTAAATGTTTGATAAAAAAAAAAAGCCTCAAACTTACAAATGTCTGTGTATTCAAAATTTTCCAAAATATCTTTAGTCTTTAGTTTTTTCCTTAAAATATTCAAACCTAAAAGTTAGTTGGTAATCTGCCACAGTCCATCAGCTTCATGCCTTTGCCTGGTTAGAATCCATATTGAACGCTGTACTTGGAGAATATTTGATCTCACATTAATAAACACAAACTTATTTTTAGATTTTTTCCCATTTTCTACCCAGGAGAGTGTAAATGCTATATAAATATAGTGTGTGTTCCATTCCATAGAGGTCATTTGTTTTTCGAGAGGTTTGTCATTACCCTGGATGACTCTGCTTCTCCTTACCCGGTTATGACCTCTCATTGTATCCCAGAAGGCATTACATTGCATGCTGTGCCAGAGGTTGAGGTCAAAGTGCATAGCCCCAGTGAAACTCAATGAGCTCTTGTTGTCAGTCTTCGGGCTGGTTATATGACAAACCTTATGGTGAACAACAGTACAGTTAGTGCAGATGTTTTGTGCTACAGTATGTATTTAAACATGTTTGAGGTGTTTAGTTTTATTTGCTTTTATTTGCTTTATGGCTGCTTCATATGCAATATTAAATGGTAGGAATGCAAATCATTAAAGTGAAACATCCAGCCTTATTATTGTATTTGTGTAGTACTTTGGTTTATTAAGCAGACATTTAAATAGCAATTCATGTACTAATTGTGAACAAAATATAGCACTACTATTATGTTTTGAAAATAATAAAAATTACAATGCTTATTTTCTCAGTCTGCCTCTAATTGGTAAGACTACAGTATCTTGATGCTCACATTAGACAAGAAGTCATATTAATTGGTGTGTACAGTATATTCATGATGAATACACTAGTTAGCTTATTTTCTTAGTTAACATTGTATGTGTTAATGTACTACCTAATAACTTGTGTTTTTAGATAAGTACAGCCAGATTAATGGTTCATTGATTGTGGTATTAATCTGGTACTTTAATATAAGATGTACTAATTGTTTATTAGTTTCTTAACCTTGGTAATTATATAAACCCACCGGATCATAAAATGATGATATGTACCAAGATAATCTAACTCATTTTTACTGCAGTGCCTTACAGCTCGTACACTGGTAAAAGTGTTGTGTTAATTGTGTTAAATATGGTAATTACATTTGGGTAGAATCAGTTATAGTAATAGTTTTATCACTAACTTAGGCTGTAGATCATTGTTGATGTGATCATGAATGTGCCCGTAACTCTTCCAAAGAGTACAACCCTCCATAATGAGAATTCTGAATGTTTGGAGTTGAATCATTGCCATTCTTCAACTCCCATGTGTTTTAAAGACCCATAATCACTGGCACTTAAAACCAGAATGGATTTCGGAGTTATAAATCACTTTGCTTGATTTTGTAATTTAAAAAAAAAAGGCTAAGTTACATAAATTTACACAATAAACAGTACATACCAATGGTGCAGTCTCAATATACACAATACAACCCTAAATCAGAAAAGTCAGGACCGCATTGAAAATGCAAAAAAAAAAAATGCAGTGTGTCTTACATTTAGTTTGACTTTTATTTCATTGCAGACAGTATGAACCAAAAATATATCAGAGTTTTTCTTATGGTCAACTTCATTTCATTTGTTAATTGACATCCATTCCTGCACTTCAGTCCTGTAACACATTCCCAAAGAAGTTGGCACAGGGGCAATTTAGGGCCAATAATAAGGGTAACATGTCAACAAGTGAATTGTAGTCATGATTTGGTACCATAAGCTGAGTCTTTGAGGAATAAAGATGGGCAGAGGATCTCCAATTTATCAAAAAATGCATGAGAGAGATGTTGTTATGGAAATGTTTACCGTATTTTTGGACCATAAGGCGCACTTAAAATCCTTTAATTTTCTCAAAAATCGACAGTGCGCCTTTAAATGCGGTGCGTCTAATGTATGAATTAATTCTGGTTGAGCCTTCTGACCTAGAACCGATTGTAGATGGTACACGGCGCTCATAAATCTGTCAAAATGTTTTAGCACGGTCTTGGTAGGTTACGAAGCTCACGGTCACCATAGTCAGGAAACATCGCTGAGTAATACGGTATGTGCTTCAGCATTAGTGTACGTGCATTCATTCATTTATTTTCGAAGCGGATTTCAAACACAACGCTATCAGTCACGCAGTACAACATGGACATAGAGCAGCTGCGAGAGAATTCAACATTAACGAATCAATGGTACGGAAGTGGAGGAAGCAAGAAGATGCCCTGCTCCAGGTAAAGACCAAACTGAGCTTCTGAGGGAACTTAAGAGTTTTGTTTCATTTCATGCGTCTTATAACCCGGTGCGTTTTATGTATGAAAATACACCCGTTAGCAGCCGATCGTTGATATCGCGCCTTATAACCCGGTGCGCTTTATAGCCCGGAAAATACGGTAAATGTTCCTCAAAGAAAGATTGGAAGGGATTTGCCTATTTCTCCCTCTACAGTGCAAACTATCATTAAACAATTAAAAAAATCTGCAGGAATTTGCGTATATAAATGGGCATGGGCAAGGGATTACTTTGACGCACCTTAATCAAGCACTGCAATACAGAGTTACATTCACAAATGCCACTTAAAACTTTACTATGCAGAAAAAAATCCTTAATCGTGACTTCTCTAGGCTCTTGAGGCATCAGGGTAGACTATCAGACGTGGAAATGTGAATTTTGCTCATACAAATCAGTATTCCAGATCTTTTTTGGAGGAAATGGATGTCATGTGCTCTAAACGTTTAAAAGTGCACATTGATACACACTTGCATTACTGCAGGTGTTTTTCTAAGTTTTGACACAAGACAAAAAATATCATTACTGAATCAAACTTCTGAACTGCGATGAAAATAAATATCTCACTTCTCATCAAACTACCGACAAACAAATAGGCATTACAATGACTTTATAAACAATAAATTAAAATGCCATGTTTTTTCCACTTGTGAGAAAAGTTCATTGAGTTGCTCATGCTTCCCAGCATGTAACCAGCTTATGTTAAATCTGAAAGTTTTACTTAGTGCGCACAGGCTACGCTAGTTTTGCTAGTGCTCTATACTAAATCACAATAAATTTGATAATTTGTACATAGCCACTTCTTCTGACTAGACTACATGACTGGTACATGCATCGTACCCTAGTTAGCATTAAAATTAGGGTACAATAGAAAAGAACCAACCAATTAGCTAAGTCTGAGCTGTAAAATAAATATATAAAACAAAAAGATAAAACACACAATGGGTTATTAGGTGTTCACTGTGCCATTGTTTTCATTCTGTAAATGAGCATTTTTAATCTGGCATCGTTTATATAATGTATAATACAGGACTACAGGTTTGTTGATGCTCCAGTCAAACTGCTGAACAATGTGTGGAACTATCACACCAATCATTTGTTTAATCGTTCATTTGCATTTTTTAAAACACTAACTTTTAAGCAGTAGCAGGTCAAACCTACATCATACAGAATACGATGGGGCTAAACAAAATAATTATCCTTTAGAGGTCCTAATTCATCACTAATGGGCGCAATTTATGGTGCGAGTTGATGTCTAATATACTGTATTAACCCTAATATGAGGTGATAACATTTTTCTTTTTAATCTTTTGTCCACTTCTGTCTCGCTCTTGGTCCCTCTCATTATGCTTTGCCCTATTAGGCAGGGGTTTGGCAGTGAGCTGGAATTGGATGGTGTTGATATGTTGCCATTTCATGAACCTGCAGCTATTAAAGGTCAGATTCAGACATGCTCGCATTATGTGCTATCTCTTTTGAAAGTAATGGGTTGACCCACAACACAATAAGTTGATATTTGGTATAGTGCTTCTGCAGTGGAGTATAGAAAGTATGGGAATGGAGATAATGGGTGAGAACTGATGAGGAGGTGGATGAGGGAACAGATGTGCAAGTGAGATGTCTCTGCAGATGTTGCATGGTTATACTCTCACCTCAGCTCTGTCAGAGTACACACACAACACACACAGTCGCAATCTTAGACAGCCATAAAACATTGTCTGTTTCCTGTTCTTGTCTTGGTCCTAAACATGTTTCTGAAATCTTTAAACCGTCCCTGATTTCTAAAACACGATTTTAAATAGCCCATGTCTATTGGATGACTGATTCTGAGTACTGAGGATTTGGCATTCGAGTCACATTTTTCCATTTAATACAGTAACTTGATTAGTAATTAAACATTGGAAGCGCATAAAGTTTCACTCACTGGTGATCACTACAATTTTTGATCCAATGTTTTCCCTCAAACATATGCTTAGTTTTTTTTAGCTGCCAACATGCTAGCCACTAGCCCTTTCATACCTCAAGAGACTTAATGATTCATATTTACATAGTAGAAAAATAGAATTAAATACATTGAGATTAAATAAGCCAAACTGAGTTTATTTGCTGCAGGGTTTTTCTCAAATGTCTTTCTTGACTTTAATCTAATTGAAAAGTCAAAGTCAATTTTATTTCTGTAGCGCTTTTCCAAATGGAGCATTGTCTTCAAAGCAGTCTTACAAAAATCTAGGTACAAAGTTTCCTAATTGAACAAGAATTGTGGAAACAGTGGAAGGGAAAGGGGAAAAGCTCCTGAAATTTAGGAGAAACATTGGGGAGAACCAAGACTCAAAAAAGACCAAACCTTATTGGGCAGCCTTGATGAGTATACTTAAGATTTACACACTAAAAATTACCAAAATTAACAAAGTTTTTAGTAAAAAAAAAGTTTTTTTTTTTAAATAACAACAGAAGCTAAATTATAAAGAGAGAACATATGTAAAATAATAAATGAAAGAAAGTATAATAATAATATAGACTACAATAAATTAAATATAACACAATGATATGAGAGAATAAAAATACAAATATATAAAACTAAAGAATATAAGACTAGTATATTATTATAAATAACATATTGAATATAATAATGTAAAGGAATATGAGTATTGACCCAAACTGAGTTTATTGCTGCAGGGTTTTTCTCAAATGTCTTGACCTTAATCTAATTGAAAAGTCCAAAGTCAATTTTATTTTTGTAGCGCTTTTCAAAATGGAGCATTGTCTCAAAGCAGTCTTACAAAAATCTAGGTACAAAGTTCCTAATTGAACAAGATTGTGGAAAACAGTGGAAAAGGAAAAGCTCCTGAAATTTTATAAGGAAAAAACATTGGGAGAACCAAGACTCAAAAAAGGACCAAACCTTATTGGGCAGCCTTGATGATATAACTTAAGATTTACACCTAAAATATACCAAATTAACAAAGTTTTAGTAAAAAATTTAAATGAACAGAAGCTAAATATAAAAAGACAGAACATGTGTATAAATATTAAATAAAATTAAAGTTCATAATATATAGACTACAATAAATTAAATATTACACAATGATATTAAGAGTAGATCCTACAAAAATATAAAACTAAAAGAGCCGCTAAAAGCTTCCTACAGCTTCCAGTCTGGATTCTGGTTGAAGGTGGCGTTGGACCATTCTTCTTAAGAAAAACATCTCCAGTTCAGTCAGGTTTGATGGTTCCGAAGCATGGAACAAGCCCACATTTTCAGTAATATTCAATGTCTGGGACTGAGATTGCCATTCCAGAACGTTGTGTACTGGTTCCTCTGCATGAATGCCTTTAGTAGATTTGAGAGCGGGTTTGGGGGGTCGTTGGCCTCCGGTGCAACTTGTCACTGATTCTTGAACATTGTTCTCAAGAATCTGGAGATATTAACTGGAATCCATGCGACCCTCAACTTTAACAAGATTCCTAGTACCTGCACTGGCCACCACAGTCCCACAGGATGATGGAATCGCCACACCAAAATTTTACTGTGGGGTAGCAAGTGTTTGGTTGGGATGCTGTGTTCTTTTTCCACTCCTTGTTATGTCCAAAATAACTCAATTTTACTTTCCTACTTCAGTACACACAGCACTTTATTCCAAAATGAAGAAGCTGGATTGTCCAAATGTGCTGTAGCACACCTCAAGTGACTCTGTTTGTGGCGTGTCTGCAGAAAAGGCTTCTTCTGCATTACTCTCTCCATACAGCCTCTCCTTGTGCAAAGTGCGCTGTATAGTTGAACGATGAACAGTGACAACCATCTGCAGCAAGATGAGGTAGAGGTGAGGTAGGTCTTGGTGGTGGTCTGTGGCTTGACTATGTGACTGTTCTCACCATTCCTTCGCCTCTTGTCTATCTGAGATTTTTTTCTTGGTCTGCCACCGGGAGTTCCTAACTAGAACTGTGCCTGTGGTCTTCCATTGCCTCACTATGTTCCTCGCAGTGGAAAAACTGAAAGCTGAAATCTCTGAGAGAGCTTTTCCCTTTCCCTGAACCATGATGTTGAACAACCTTTGTTTTCAGGCCATTTGAGAGTTGTTTGAGGCTTCCCATGTTGCCCACTCTTCAGAGAAGATGCAAAGAGGAGAGTAAAAAAACTTCCAATTGGCCACCTAACACTTTCTCATAGTTGGATTCACTTGTGTATGTAGAATCCAAGGGTCAATGAGCTTACCAAAAACAAATTTTGTGTTCGCATAATTAGTGCTAAAGGTATTCAAAATGACAAGGGTGCCCAAATTTTATGCACCCTGCCTAATTTGTTTTGAATAATTACTGCACACTTTCTGTAAAACCTATAAAACTTCATTTCACTTCTCAAATATCACGGTGTCTTCTATCTGATTATATTACCTGAAATTGCCGAGCTGGACAAACCAATTGATGTATAAAGAAAAATCATGAAAATTATCAGGGGGTGCCCCAAAACTTTTTTCATTACCACTGTAGTCCAGTAAACTGACTCATTGCTAAAACTATTTTAGCTTCACAATAAAACAAAAGCAAAGCATTCCCATTTTACTCCCTCTCATCCTGTTGGTGTCCAGATCCATTCCCCAAATTCACTGGGTACAGGCAGATGTTCAGAGCTCCAGTCCACCTCAGAGTTCCTTAACTGCAAGCTCAAAACTAGGTTCTCAGAAAACTGCTGTTTCCGGCAACTGGCTCCTACCTTTAAGCCGCAGGGGCTGCCAAAGTTTATAGATGATGATCAAAATGTATTATAGAAGAATGACTTTGTAGAAGAAGACATCTCAATTGTTGTAATGGTTGGTTCGAGTGATCACTGAAAAGAGTACAGTAAAAAATTGAAATGTAAATCAATGTCCATATGTTAAGTGTGATTGAAATGTGAACAAGTACAGTAATGGACATTCATTCATTTTCCTATTCACTTAATCCTTGATCAGGGCAGTAATGGACGCTAAAATATTTTATTTGAGTCATAAAATAATGGTCTAGCATGGCCGTTACTTGACAAATTATAGTTATTATATAAGTAATTCACATTAAATCAAATAAACTATTGGTTTGGATCTAATTTTTTTAAGTAAATTTTTTGAGAGCTCAGAATTTTCAGCACCAGATAAACACGAGATCTGAGCACAATGTTAGACTTTATTAAGAGCTCTGCTAAATCTCAAGAGGAGAAACGCGTGAGAGTACTGGAAACATTTTGCATGGGAAAAAAAACAGACAGGAGACAAGTAAAAGTTCATTTTTCATTCTATTTGATCTCACTGTCTAGGAGAAACTACAGAGAATATTAAGAAGATATTTTGTGATTTTCCTTTTCTCTGGGGTTGGCTATGTTCTAATGAAAAAAATCACTGTTGTTAAGATAGATTTTGACATGCAACTAATGACTTAAACTGAAATCCTGCTTGTTTTTACCTGTGACCAACATAAATTGTTTATTAGTTATCAGCTATGCACCATTTAATGACAATCTGATCAACATTCAAACATATTTTACTTTAAAATACACATTTTAGTTGTGTTCCCAGGTTTTCACTCAGTACTGTTTTCCTAACATAGTCCCACTTCTGAAAATTAGGGAACGTACCACAAATCACATGTTCTGTAAGAAGGTGTATCATCTGGATTTCTGAAGAATATGGAAAGACCAAAAGTAAGTTCCCTCTTATTTTTCTTGTATATCTGATGATATTGTAATTATGACTGAGAAGGTTCATCTCAATTTACTATCCAGTTACCTAAATTACTTTTAGATGTTATTAGTCTACTAATTTTTAGTAAATCATTAGAATGTGTTCAGTGTCCTAATGCTATTAGTATGAATGCCATGGGGCAAAATTTTATGTATTATGAATTCTGTGCTGAAAACTCAATCCTGTTACTAATATAAAGAGTAATATAATGAGTATTCCCTGATTGACCAATACGTTATGAATAGTTGTGTTGTTAGATTTAGTGTTGAAAAACTGTAGAAAATTACGTTTTTCAAGAGTTGCAACAAGCAAATGGAACCCATTTGACAGAATGACTCATTTACCGTATTTTTCGGACTATAAGGCGCACTTAAAATCCTTTAACTTTCTCAAAAATCGACAGTGCGCCTTACAATGTGGTGCGCCTAATGTATGGATTAATTCTGGTTGTGCTTTCTGACCTAGAACTGATTGTAGATGGTACACGGCGCTCATAAATCTGTCAAAATGTTTTAGCACGGCCTTTGGTAAGTTACGAAGCTTAAGGCAACCGTAGTGCGCAGCATAGTGGAGTAATACGGTATGTGCTTCAGCATTACGGTGTGTGCATTCATTCATTCATTTTCGAAGCGGATTTCAAACTCACGCTATCAGTCACGCAAGTACAACATGGACATAGAGCAGCTGTGAGAGAATTCAACATTAACGAATCAATGGTACGGAAGTGGAGGAAGCAAGAAGACGCCCTGCGCCAGGTTAAAGACCAAACTGAGCTTCCGAGGGAACTTAAGAGTTTGTTTCATTTCATGCGCCTTATAACCCGGTGCGCTTTATGTATGAACATAGATCCGTTAGCAGCCGATCATTGATATCGCGCCTTATAATCCGGTGCGCTTTATAGCCCGGAAAATACAGTACTTTACATTAACTGTGTGCATAAGTAGGAGCCACAATTGGAGATGTGAAATGGAAATGTTTGTACTCTGCTTAACACTACAAGTGCTGTGTGGGCATCACCTACATATACCAAGCTGTGCCAAGCGCTGGTCATTTGACCGCTGTGACTTCCTGCTAGTAGTGCTGTGCTGGATTTACCTACTTAAGGGTTTAAAGTGTTTATAAGGTGATATTGCATTGCTTGTTCTGGAAATTAGTGTTTCTATAAGTGTACTCATTCCCTCTTGGTTGTGTGCAGCCAGCGAGGTATTTTTATTCATGTTTATATTCCTTCCTGTGCGTTTACATTTTGATTTTACAGTGTGTGAGATCATTAATGTGTGCTTGTGACTGAAGCACCATGGTGTTGTGTATTTCCTGAATGGAATGATATGTATAACAGTTGTTGATGTGTAGATTGTAGCGTTCCACTCGTGTTTTCAGCGGTATCTCTGATGCATTTATGATATTTACAGGATATTACAGTAGCATAAAAAGACTATGACTATGGTAATGTCCGGTAAACAAGCCATGTCTCAGTGTAATACAGTCGCTATATGGTGCATACCTGTAGTACAATTCTGACAGTTTTGTTGCATTTTCTGGTGAGTTTTGTGGAAAAAATTCTTTAGATCACATTTCTATTTATTATTCATAAATTCCTGGCATACATTCTTATAAACACTAATGGTAACATAGCTTTTATGCAGTCACTTACTTTGTGTAGTGTACGGAAATTGTTTACTTGAATCGTTTAATCCTTTCCTGTAAAGGTCTATTAGTGTTCTTGTTTCTGCTGATGTAAGTTAGAACAGTAAGTTCTATGTTGGTCAAAGGCATGGATTTAGTGCATCACAGCACTGCTGACGTAAACAAATCTTAAATTACAACATAACATAACAAATATTCTCTGGAAACTTATTTCCATTTAGAATATTGAGAAAAAGGTCTTTTACCAACTTAATTGCTAATGATCCAGTAGTGAGTAATAAATCACCATAAACCAACCTAAATCAGCCGAGTAAATTGATCAGTACTATAGTGAACCTATGGGTGGACTATAATGTCTGTGTAATGGACTGTAAGGTCAGCAAAATATACCAGAGCTAGGCCTTTAATGACTAGACCTTAATAAAACAAGCTTTTATAGCCAATGTAGGTTTAATGAGACTATAACTAATATGCTCGGCCATTTTTCTTGTAAGCGCTCTCATCCAAGTGATGCATGATGAAGGCTGAGTGACACATTTCTATAATGTAATGTTGTATGAACTAATTTCTCCACTTTTTTATTTTGTATTTGTGCTACTGAAGCAGGATAGATTGACAAATATAATACTCTAAAGTCAGAATAACACAGAAAATAAATACTGGCAGTGTACGCATTTGAGGGTGTTTATAAAATCTAGGGTAAAAAGGAGCTATGTTGTAGAGCATGTTGCATTTTTCTATGCTCACAAAGCCTCAGTGTTGTTGTTAATATATTGTGCTTCAAAAGCATTGTAAATACTTATCCCTCATACTTCTTTTTATAATTCTTCTTCCACACATTTTTGTGACTAATACAGCCTGTGGTAGCCTAGCGGTTAAGGTACTGGACTATGGACCAGAAGGTCCAGGGTTCAAATAGCACCTCTGCCAAGCTGCCACTGTTGGGTCCTTGAGCAAGACCCTTAACCTACAATTGCTTGGACTGTAAGACTGTACCAATTGTAAGTCGCTCTGGATAAGGGCGTCTGCTAAATGCTGTAAATGTATATGTAAATGAACCACTTAACATAACAGTTCAAACACCATTGCGTAGATAATCACTGTGTTTTTGGAGTTGATTTGATTTATCGTTTGTAATAAATTAAAAATTTTAAATAAAAGATCTCCCATAGAAATGCATGCGCTGCACACGACATACACACACCACAGAACAACACACATACCAAACACAATACATACACTGACACACAGAGACACACTCATACACAAGCAAACTGGTTTGGAAAAGTGAGATCTCTTTGGATATGTCTCTAAAAACTTTGACTACGTAACATGTGGGATACTTGCCCATTCTTCTCTGCAGATTTGCACATGTTCAGTCAGATTTCATTGTAAGCAGCAATGGACTGCTCTATTCAGATCCATCTACAGATTTTCTATTGGATTTAGGTCAAGGCTTTGACTTGGCCGCTCATGTACACTCATGAACTCATGTTTTCTTTGTGCATACAGCAAACAAATATCTGATGTGTAAAAATAAGCAGAATTGTCAATACGGAATGGAAAAATAAGAGCTAATCTTTCTAACTTTTCTATTGATAGCATGAAGGATCTAGGGCATAGAGTAGCTAAGATGGCATATAAGATGCCATAACTAAGGCATATGAGGGCATCAGCAAGCAAAAAAGACAGTAAAGAATATGTTAATGTCAGCATGTGTTACACAAAAGTATCAACATAGTTCACATTTTACAGTGGTGCTTGAAAGTTTGTGAACCCTTTAGAATTTTCTATTTTTCTGCATAAATATGACCTTAAACATCATCAGATTTTCTAAGTCCTAAAAGTAGATAAAGATAACCCAGTTAAACAAATGAGACAGAAATATTATACTTGGTCATTTATTTGTTGAGGAAAATTATCCAATATTATATTAGTAATACTAATATATTAGTGAGTGACAAAAGTATGTGAACCTATGCTTTCAGTATCTGGTGTGACCCCCCTGTGCAGCAATAACTGCAACTAAACGTTTCCTGTAACTGTTCCTCAGTCCTGCACACCGGCTTGGAGGAATTTTAGCCCATTCCTCCGTACAGAACAGCTTCAGCTCTGGGATGTTGGTGGGTTTCCTCACATTAACTGCTCGCTTCAGGTCCTTCCACAACATTTCGATTGGATTAAGGTCAGGACTATGACTTATCCATTCCAAAACATTAACTTTATTATTTTTTAACCATTCTTTGGTAGAACAACTTGTGTGCTTAGGGTCCTTGTCTTCCTGCATGACCCACCTTCTCTTGAGATTCAGTTCATGGACAGATGTCCTGACATTTTCCTTTAGAATTCTCTGATATATTTCAGAATTCATTGTTCCATGAATGATGGCAAGCCATCCTGGCCCAGATGCAGCAAAACAGGCCCAACCCATGATACTACCACCACCATGTTTCACAGATGGGATAAAGTTCTTATGCTGGAATGCAGTGTTTTCCTTTCTCCTAATGTAACTCTTTTCTTTTAAACCAAAAAGTTCTATTTTGGTCTCACCCGTCCACAAAACATTCCTCCAATAGCCTTCTGGCTTGTTCACGTGATCTTTAGCAAACTGCAGACGAGCAGCAATGTTCTTTCTGGAGAGCAGTGGCTTTTCTCCTTGTAATCATGAGATGAACACCACTGTTGTTCAGTGTTTGTCTGATGGTGGACTCATGAACATCAACATCAGCCAATGTGAGAGAGGCCTTCAGTTGCTTAGAAGTTACCCTGGGGTCCTTTGTGACCTCACCAACTATTACACACCTTGCTCTTGAAGTGATCTTACTGTAGTTGGTCGACCACTCCTGGGGAGGGTAACAGTGGTCTTGAATTTCCTCCATTTGTACACAATCTGTCTGACTGTGGATTGGTGGAGTCCAAACTCTTTAGAGATGGTATTTGTAACCTTTTCCAGCCTGATGAGCATCAACAACTCTTTTTCTGAGGTCCTCAGAAAACTCCTTTATTTGTGTCATGATACACTTCCACAAACGTGTTGTGAAGAGCAGACTTTGATAGTTCTTTAAATAAAACAGGGTGCCCACTCACACCTGATTGTCATCCCATTGATTGAAAACACCTGACTCTTATTTCACCTTCAAATTAAGTGCTAATCCTAGAGGTTCACATACTTTTGCCACTCACTTATATGTAATGCTGGATAATTTTCCTCAATAAATAAATGATCAAGTGTGATATTTTTGTCTCATTTGTTTAACTGCGTTCACTTTATCGACTTTTAGGATTTGTCTGAAAATCTGATGATGTTTTAGGTCATATTTATGCAGAAATACAGACAGTTCTAAAGGGTTTACAAACTTTCAAGCACCACATGCTCAGAGAACACAGGGCACAGGCATAAGCATGCCAGAATGCTAGTTTGCACTGGGCAACCAGTTACTTTTAAAGATTTTTAACTAAAGTAAAACTACTCATCCAACAATCAGTGGGCCACAATAGCTTTTTCCCTCTGCCTACATACGGCTGTGGAATGCCCCAGGTGATTTGAACTGAATCTGGCCGGAAAACTGCCAGAAATGCACTTGTTGGGCCACATTTGGCCCAAAATGGACATCCCACCCATATGTTACCTATGGTTGATTACTTAATGGTTACATGTGGAGCAGAGGCTGAATGCCATAATGAACTTCTGGCAACAGCAGGGTCAAATTTGGCCCACAATACACTTGCCATTATCATTACTGAACCCTAAGTGTGTCTCATTTTTGTGCAGTAACATTATTGAAATGTTAACTAAATGCTAACCTCTGCATTATTTAGTTTTAATCTCTTCTTTTCAACATGCTGTGTAAACTAGTGAACGATATGGGCTTTTTAATGGTGGGGCTGCAAGTTGTAATGCAAGACAACAAGGTTATTATACACTATTTTTTGAATATTGGCCATATTTTATATTTAATATCATATTTTGAATATGAGTGCAGATATTGGCTGAAGCCGGTTATTTCAAAATGGCAATAATCGGCCCGATTATTTGGCCGGACAATTACTCGATCTATCACAAGTGTAAACATTTTATTTAATATTAATAATAAAAATCAGCAATAGCAGTGTTGTTCAGTGTTGTCTTTAAAAAGTATTTCCACAGTATACTCACTCAACAGCAAATGTTGGGAAGTCAAAAATATAATTTCCAGTCATACTCAGTTATGAATGGTTTCATGTATGACGGAAAAGGGGGTCTGTTCCACCTATTGTTTTTATTTGAGGGAAGTAGCTGACTAAATAAAAGCCTACTGCCATCCACGTTGTTGCATTTGAACCCAGCTCCTCCAAATCAGAGGAAGGATTCTAAAATACTGAATTTGCTTCTATATGAGATGCTGTTTTTGGAAAGCTAAAGCAATACAGGGATCTGAAGTTAGATAATAAGGAGATGAATGCCTCAAATGCACAATGAGCTTTATTTAAAAACTATAACATGGCACTCTCACATCCGTGCCAATTCATAGTTTCTGCACATTACTGTGCCTATTATAGCGCCGTTGAAGAGATGAATGCAAATGTTCAGCTTATGTCTGAGTTTTCCCTTGCTAATTCCTCTCCCAGTGTCAGAGCACTCCAGCTTAAAGCTGTTTTCCTCATCCATTCGTTCATTAGCCTCATGATGAAGACATGCTGCAGCCAAGAGTGCGTGGATGTGTGAGTGAGAGAATAAATGAGTGTGGGTGAGACATTCTGCTATTGTGTTGGCGTTCATACACAATTGTGAGAGCCAGCGGGGGGGTTAAAAGGCTAATCAACACGTCTTCGGCGAGCTTTCTATACAGTCTGGTACTGTCAATCAAACCGTCAGCAGAGCGTGACCCTATACACACAAGCGCACATACACAGTGCTGTACAAGCCTCCTGTGCTCTCTCTCTCTCTCCCCTCCAGTGGAGCACAATCAGACGGCTTGCTATTGTAGGTCCTGTTGACTTCTATTGACTTTAACAGATTGGCTTTTCCTCTCAGCTGCTGAAAGGAACCCAGATTTCGCTTTTCCAAAGCTATAGACTGCAGACAAGAATGAGTTTATAATGGTTCCAAATTACTGAACAGGAAAGAATGAGACAGAAAGGAGAAGGATTGTATGGAAAATGGAAAAATGGTGTTTGGGTTTTTTTTCTTTATTTATCTCTTCTTTCTTTTCTTGCTTTTTTTGTTCTTTCTTTTTTGAATAGGCAACTCTAAAGGGACTGGAGCCTTGAGCCCGGCTTCCATGTACAATGTTTGCTCATTATGTCTAAAAGCCATTACACATAAAATCCATTTATAATTAGCAACAACAACACATTGAATTGAGTCCTGGGTCCTGGGTCATTTGCAAAGTCAGCCATTGTTGATGACTCTAACAGAGGACTACACTCACTGACAAAAAAAGTAAAGCAGCCAGATAAAATGGATGTCGGGTTGCTGCAAAATTTGGCATGTCTCAGACAGATATGTAAATGATGACAGGTGTGGTCGGTTTAGACACTGGTCTTGCCACAAGAGGGCATTATATTAGTTCAGATTTCAGATTTTATTTATATAGCGCTTTTTACAATGTAGCATTGTCTCAAAGCAACTTTACAAGTTTAGATTATCTCCTAATAACTACGTCCAATCCCAAATTGAGCAAGCCTAGGGCGACAGTGGCAAGGAAAAACTCCCCGAGTTATAGGAAGAAACCTTAGGAGGACCAAGACTCAAAAAGGGACCCAACCTCCTTGGGCGGCGTAGATGATAAATCTAAGAGCGAAACCAAAGTCATGGAGTCAAAGTTTCCCCATTGTCTATAAAAAGGCTCTTCCTTAGAGGCTACTTTTGGGTATTGTACTTCTTGGTGAGAGATCGTTGATTGCTAGACATGCCTCTACCACACACTTGAAGACATTTTGCCCAGGTGACAGACCTTGGGGCTCATCATTGGTCCGAGAGAAGCAAGATGTTTTTGTCAAATTACCCGTCATCTGTGCTGTTCTGACCTAGCTCTTAGGAGGTGTTGAGAGCCGTGGTTCTGTGAGAGCAGGCAAACATGACAAACAGGCTCTGGATGGCCCAGACAAACCACCAGTAGAGAGGATTGTTTGATCCACCGACAGCCATGAGCAACTCCCAAAGTTTTGTTGTCCATCATCCAGACACAATTGGCACCTACACTACACGGCTATTTCCAGGTGCTTAGCAGAAGGAAATTTGTTGTCACTGCACCCATTATGTATCCTGCCACTGACAATCAGTGACCGTCGCCTTCATTTGCACTTGTGTTGTGAACAAGGAACCTGGACTGCCATGGACTTGGACCGTATTGTCCTTAGTGATGAATCCAGGTTCTGTTTGGGATCCAACGACTGTCGAGTTCGAATATGGAGAGGATTGTGGTGAGCTCTTCAATCCTGGTTTTGTCAGGAAAGTCTCTGCCAGATTGCAACACTTCAACCTAAGAGTGTACAGTATCTACAGGCCCAGCTGCAACATCTGTGTTTAAATGTGTCATAGAGGCATCACCAAGACTACCCAAAAGTAGCCTCCGAGAGCCTTTTTTTAGAGCAGCAGGGAAGCAGTTTCACGTCCTCTTCTGGCAAGACCCAGTGTCTAATCAGACCACACCTGTAATCATTTACATATCTGCCTGAGACATACCTGCAAGGTGAATTTTGCAGCATCCACACATCTGGTGGCTTTATTCTTGTTGTCAGTGAGTGTATTTTAACACACAATGTCCATATAGATAATTGAATGTATTGAAATAAATACATGTACAGGAACCTTGTTAAAAGTACTATGGATAGCAGCCCAAAATCAACATTCAAGCATTCATTTTTAAGGATAACATAAGGATGTTTTTAGCTTAAGGGGGAATGAAAGTAATCATGCAGTAGTGATAGCTTATATCACACTTACTGAAACATATTAACAGTTAAAATGCTGAGAATGGAAAAAGTTGCTTTATTTACCAAAACTATGACTAGTTGAAGTTACAAAACAGCTCTAAATCTTGTTTAACAGCATTTAATCAACTCACAGGGCTATTAAAAACACAAGACATTTCATTGTTCATCCAAACACCACCATCAGTAGAAAAAGTGTGACAGGAATTAACTCAAAATGTACACACAAGGTTAAAATCACATGACTAATTTAAATGTTCCTAAAGTACACTTGCTGGAGAAGGTGGTATCAAACTTGTTTGTTCTACACTGCATTTGCATTTTGCTTTTAAATTTAGTCATTTAACAGACATGGTCTTACAATCCAATCAATTGTGAGTTAAGGGCCATGTTTAAGGATCCAACAGTGGCAGTTTGGCAGAGGTGGCATTTGAACCAGTACCTTGTAAGCAGGGGATGATGTCTCAGGCCTCCTCCTCTGTTTAAGAAGAGCAACTCCATTTTAACATAGATGGCCTCCTTGACCTCCCTTTCAAGCTGCTTTCCTACTCTAAGAGCTGTACCTCCTCATCCGGAAAACTGTGGTTCTTTTGTTGTAGATGTATTAAAAGTTCACTCACCTATGGTGAGACATGCTTCGATTAAACAGCTGCTTAGTTTCTCCTATATATAGATCTTTGCACTCCTCACTGCACTTGACTGCATGTAAAAGACTGCTCTTAAGATATGTGGGAATCTGGTCCTTTAGATGGGTTTTAGTGTAGTCACAGGTTTAGAATGCACAGGAATGTTGTGCTTAGAGAGCACTCTTTGGAACTTCTCAGAAACGCCAGCCACATACACAATGACCACACCATGTCTTCATGCCTTGCGATCCATTTCCCTTGATTGTACTGTCATCTTTTTTTGTATGTTTTAATAAATACTCACTCTGGGCAGCCACAACATTTTAACAAGCATTCAAATGTTGTGGCTACGCAGAGTGTGTATTTATTAAAAAATGGTCCATTATTTACATTCATGTCATTTAGCAGATGTCCTTACAGTTCATACAGTCTTACAATCCAAGCAATTGTGGGTTAAGGGCAGGGCTCAGGGACCCAGCATTGGCAGCCTTCTGGTCCATAGACCAGTATCTTAACCGGTAGGCTACCACAGTCCCATTATAGTTGGTTAATAATGAAAAAACTTGACAAAACTTTATATTAAACACCGAGATTTAAGTGTATGCTTCAACACTGACATTTTTGTGTGAGACAGAACCACGTCATCTCAGCAGCGTTGGGTTTAAGTGTTGGGTATTAGAACAGTTCTCCCAGTAGGGATTAAATAATTTCGCTGATGAATATGTATGAATTAGGAAAATAAAATGATAGTGTTTATGCATTTACATGTACAGCATTTACACTGTAGCACACGCCCTTATCCAGAGTGACTTTCAAAAGTGCTTTGTATTCTGTTATTAGTAGACATAACCTCATGCTAGTCCAATAAAGCCTTTTTAAATTAAAGTGTGAAAGTGCAAAACACTTTCGTACTACTGTATTATAAGAAACAACAGTTCATCTTTTTATATGCTAGTTTAATAGCGTTTAAGATGAAGCGCTACCAAATACCGGACACTGAACAAATTTCCTCTATTGTTTAACCATTGGCTCTGCTCAAAACATCATATTCCAAAGATCTTTGAATGCTTGCTTGGATGAATCATTAAACCTGGGGATTGGGTCAGTAGAAGGTTGTAGAAAAGCTCAGCTCAGTGTACAAATCGAGTAGCTCTTGGCTTCACTGGGGTGTCCATTTTTTATATCATGTTTTGCTTGTATACAGTATTTAATAATTTCCTCTAATAATGGCTTTAAAACACTGTATGTTGAACCCACGTGATGACTGATATAGGTGTTGGAGATGTTTGTATGACTTTTTCTTAAACACTGCAGTAAAGGGTATGGGATACTTGTGCCCCAGAAGGTGAGTATCTGCCAGAAACAATCATGGAAGATGGTTTTTATAGGATGAATGTGTGCAGGAATGGTTTAGATCCACCCCATAATGTAAAACATATTGAGGTGGATCTGAACTCTTCAGCTAGCGCAGAGATTTGAGAAAAAAGAAACAGGACAGGAACTGTAGAAGATGCAAATCTCCACAACGAAGTGTAAAGAGATTAAAGCTATCCTACAGTGAAAGATAGCTTACCTCAAATTACAATGCAGCTTACAATTAATTCATTACAAATGAATTTCTAATCATATGATTATATAATTTAATCTAAGTAATTAAATGAAGCTTCCAGACACTATTATTATTGTTGTTAGTAGTAGTATAGTAGTCGTCAGTGTTGCCAACTTGTCACTAATTTTAACGGGACTTTCCAGACCCCTCTGCGAGTTATTTTCAAGTGACCGCAACAAATCTTGCAAGTACCGTTTTTCCGGACCATAAAGCGCACCGGATATAAGACGCAATTTCAGCGATCGGCTGCCTAACGTGTTTATATTTTGGCATACATAAAGCGCACCCGGGTTATAAGGCGCATGAAAGAAACAAAACTCTTAAGTTCCGCGGAAAGCTCAGTTGTTCTTTAACCTGCGCAGTGGCGTCTTCCTTCCTGCTCCTCCACTTCCGTATCTTGATTCGTTAATATTGAATTCTCCGCAGCTTCTCTATGTCCATGTTGTACTGCGTGACTGATAGCGTTGGGTTTGAAATCCGCTTCGTAACTTACCAAAGCCGTGCTAAAACATTTTGACAGATTTATGAGCGCCGTGTACCATCTACAATCGGTTCTATTTCAGAAGGCTCAACCAGAATTAATTCATACATTAGACGCACCGCATTTAAAGGCGCACTGTCGATTTTTGAGAGAATTAAAGGATTTTAAGTGCGCCTTATGGTCCGAAAAATACGGTAATCTAGCAACTTTCTGTACAAACCATATTCATGTTTTATTTGTATATATGCACATAGTTCATTTGGTTTATCCTGTATAGGGAGCAAGAGAGAAGCAATAAGATGTAAAGGACTGATACCTGACTCTGGGCAGTATGTAAATACAACGTGAAGACAACATAAATATGCAAATTAGCACGTTTCATCAACTAGCAAATTTTGCTACTTTTCAAGTAGACTTTATCTACTTTCCTCTGAAGAACATTGGCAACTCAGGTAATAATAGGAGTACTAGTAGAAGGGGAAGTAGTAGTAATACAGCAGTAGCTAGGCTAGTAAAATGTTTTCACTTTATGTTCTTTGAAACAGAACTGCATTTGTTCTAAAACCAAGGAAGCACTGTAGTACTGTAACTCCTACTTGTACTGGGCATACAACTATCTGCAGTACTATTAACATTTGTCAGACTATACATTTATATAAATTAATTAAAGTTTATGAAATTGAACACATGAACCGAAAGCACATAAGGCTCAATAGATAAGGAATGTCATGTTGTCAGGGTTATAAAATGATCAATAATTGATTTCTGGCTAACGTATTTGAGCCATTACTGAGTTATTCATCTTAGCAGATTCCAATAAGCATCCCTTTCTGTGTTACATGCAAGTCTAAATGAGCAATAATTCCATTTCCATATTCTGTCTGTTGTCATAAGTTAGTTTCAGATTTATATAACGTATAACTGCCAACTGATTGAGGTATTGCTTTCTAAGTGAATTTAGCTTGCTAGCAAAACATGCCTCTGACTTGGTCAGATCTTACAGATGGTTAGCCATGGGGTTCTTTAACACTGCGTTTTTTATTACAGCACCTTTTATTATTGTCTAAAGTGCAAGTTTGTTTGTGGTGTGAAGGGAAGCCTTTGTCAGCCAGTGACAGTGCAATAAGCTACATTCTCCATAAGACACTGGAGTTCACACCATCAGTGCATGTTTTTAATTTTTTACATTCAACCGGTGCAAACACATTTTCAAGGCAAGAAAAATGAATTGATGTAGCATCAACTCTGCTCCACTACTCTGAGGATAAAATAGTCTACAAACTATTTTATTTAAAAGATAGCAATACTACTGGGAAATGCAGTTAAATGAATAACTTCTCTACTTGTAGATGGATGTTGTTGAGATTGCTGTTTTATTTTCTTTCTCTAGCTTGCCTATTCATTGTTGACACTACTGCACTGTTTTTTGTGAATTACGTGCATAATCAGTTATCAACACATTCTTATTTACTATTATCATGCCAGCATGTTCAGGCTTGTTCTCATTTCACTACGTTCCCCACGTTCACATCTGGTGCAGTAAGACATGAGTTCATCACACATCAAAGTGATCCACACACAGACAAGTGAGAGTTGACCTTGGTTATTTTCTGGTTCACTCAAAGACTTCTGGAACTCCTTATCCTAGAGTCAGATTTTACTGCCGGTCACAGTCTCTTTATGGACGGAAAGCCTCATCTCTCAAGCAATTTCCTATGTCAATATGAATGATTTAAAGCGTGACTTATCTAGAAACCATCTCCATATTGGTGTCCTGGATATTCAATTCCACAATTCCTTTCATTCCAGCTCTCCTGAATAACAGAACTGATGAGCATAGAAACCGTTTGAAAATAGGCCTACGCACAGTAACAGAACAGATATTCTTGTTTTAGATTCAGGAATAGTGTTGAGTATGTTGATGGGAAATTTCAGTGTTTCATTTTAAGAAGGTATGTTATACATTAGAATGCTTGCATGTCTGCTCATAGTACATTCTATATGAATTGATGACAAACATTGGCTTTCCTTTGGTTTTTTTTTTTTGGATCAGACCTATATAGTGTGTCTTCATTAATGTAGGCTTTTGTCTCATGATCAAGTACTGCAAAAGAAACATTAGTTTCTATCTGATTTAGCTCAGGGTTATGGGCACATGCTTTAATGCTTCTAAGTGTGTTTGTATATGCTGTGGGCTAAAATATGAGGGATGCTTCAATTGTTTTCTGTTCAGTGATCGGTCTCTTTATGTACATGTTAGAGACTGCATAGGAACCTTTCTCATTTTTTTTAATAATAAAATACAGGATAAGATTTTAAGATAAAATGGATTATAAAAAATGTTTTGTGGTTAATTAGCTTAATCTTAGACTGACAATAAGACAAATCTAAAGTATGCATTTTTAGAACTTTGTGCATCCTAACTTTGCCAACAAAATAGTACTTGTCCTAAAAATTTTGGATGTATGGTTTGGATTATTGTCAGTCTTGCTGAAATATTCAAACAACTATAGCTTTCCAACTCCTCCAAGATTCTTAATAATGTTAATAATAGTTGATTGTCTTACTTTTACTTTTATTTAATAGCAGACTATATTAACGCTATATACCATGGTGCTTGGAAGTTTGTGAACCCTTTAGAATTTTCTATATTTCTGTCACGCCCGCTACCAGCTCAGCCCCCCACGCCCACATTCCGCAGCGTTCATCGTCTCCCTCCCTCCTGGGGCTCTGTTGTTACTGCGGTTCCAACCGTCACCTTCACCCCAGCTGCGACCTCGTTCCCTCTCGCGGGTCTTCTATCGTGCGTGGCGGACCAGCGGTACGCACACCCTGGGTGAGTCTGACCCCTCTTATTCCGCCCAGGGGAACTTCATTGCCGACCACCTCGTCATCGACTGGAAGATCCCCTGCACACCTCTTCCCGCGGGCCGGCGAATCACTACAGCGGATGGTCAACCACTCGGCTCTGGCCTCCTCACCCGCGTCACTGTCCCCTTGCGTCTGCTCACCAGCGCCATCCACGAAGAGTCCATCTCTCTGTTACCCATGGCCTCCCTGGCTTACCCCATCATCCTGGGCCTTCTCTGGCTCCACCTTCACGACCCCCTCATCTCTTGGTCCGCTCGGCAGCTTATCTGCTGGTCCCCTTGGTGTCAGCAACACTGCCTACATCGTCCAGCCCTCCAGGTCAACTCTCTCCCGGTCTCTGGCTCTCCGTCTCTTCCTCTCAACATGCCCAGTGAGTATCAGGACCTGGCACCCGTCTTCGGAGAAGGCACCCCGGCCCGTCTCCCTCCTCACAGATCCTACGATTGCGCCATAGAGCTACTACCCGACGCACCTCTGCTTAAAGCTCGTTTGTATCCTCTCTCGCCGGCCGAAGAGAAAGCCATGAATGATTACATCGCTGAGTACCTGAGCCTCGGCTTCATCCGTCCTTCCACCTCGCCCGTCTCCGCTGGCTTCTTCTTCGTTCCCAAGCGGGACTCGGGGCTACGGCCATGCATCGATTATCGGGAGCTCAACCGCATCACTTGGAGGTATGCCTATCCGCCTCCACTGGTGCCCTCGGCCCTCGAGCTGCTTTGCACCGCCCACTGGTTTACCAAGCTGGATCTCCGAAACGCCTATAACCTGGTCCGCATGAGGGAGGGGGAAGAGTGGAAGACCGCTTTCAGCATCAGCTCTGGCCATTACGAATATCTAGTGATGCCTTTCGGCCTGGCCAACGCCCCCTCGGTCTTCCAGGCCTTCGTCAACGACATCCTCCGGGATATGCTGGGGCATTTCGTAATCGCGTACCTGGACGACATCCTAGTTTTCTCGCCGGATTTCGCCGCTCATACCGCCCACGTCCGCCTGGTTCTGGAGAGGCTCCATTCCCACCACCTCCGGGTGAAAGCGGAGAAGTGCGAGTTTCACACTCAGTCTGTCCATTACCTCGGCTACATCATATCTCCCTCCGGCGTGGCAATGGACGACTCCAAGGTTTCTGCCGTCCTCTCGTGGCCCACACCCAAGTCAATCAAGGAGCTCCAGCACTTCCTCGGATTCGCAAACTTCTACCGATGCTTCATATTGAATTTCAGCCAGACGGTGGCCCCCCTCACCTCACTCCTGCGGGGCAATCCCCGTACTCTCCGCTGGTCCTCGGAGGCTGAGCGAGCCCTCGCCGCCCTCAAATCCTTTACCATTACCCAAGCTCCAGTGTTGGGCCACTCTGACCTGGATCGCCCCTTTATTCTGGAGGTCGACGCGTCTTCGGTAGGTGTCGGGGCCGTCCTCTCGCAACGCCTGGGCGACCCTCCGAAGCTGCACCCCGTCGCTTTCTACTCTCACAAACTCACCCCAGCCGAGCGGAACTATGACGTCGGGGACCGCGAACTGCTGGCCATCAAATTGGCCCTGGAGTAGTGGAGACACCTTCTGGATGTCAGCCTTTCCCGGAAGCGCATCCCCCGACTGGCAAGAAATTCGTTCCCCCCAATCTCCGTGACCGACTCATCACCTGGGCCCATGTCTCTCTCTGCTCTGGCCACCCCGGGGAGACCCACACCCACCAACTCCTGGCCGCGTGCTACTGGTGGAAAAACATGAGCAGAGACATCCATCAATTTGTGGCTTCCTGCAGCGTCTGTGCTCAATGCAAGACCCGAGTCGAACGGCCAATGCGAGCGCTCCAACCAGGAGTTGAAGAAATTCCTGCGCTCTTACTGCATGCACAACCCGCTGGACTGGAGCCAGTTTCTTCCCTGGGCCGAGATAGCTCAGAACTCCCTCCGCCACTCTGCCACTGGCCTCACGCCTTTCCAGTGCGTCCTGGGCTTCCAACTGCCGTTTGTCCCATGGGACTCCACCGCCTCCGACGCCCCGGCCGACGACGACTGGTTCCGCCGCAGTGAAGAGGTGTGGTGCCAGGTCCATTAGCGGATCGACCGAGCGACTCGGCGCTACTAGAGGCACGTCGATCGGCGCCGGCTTCCTGTTCCTGTTTACCGCCCGAGGGATTGTGTTTGGCTGTCCACGCGGGATCTTCGGAACGTTCAGGGAAGTACACAATTCTCCCCTCATTACTTGGGGCCATTCAAAATTACCAAGCAAATCAATAACGTTACCTATCGCCTTGACTTACCTCCTCACCTTCGCATCTGCCCTACCTTCCATGTCTCTCTCCTCAAGCCCTGGGTCCCCGGGCCGCTGGCTGACTCGTCTCCTACGAACCGGCCTCCGCCTATCGGGCTGGGGGAGGCCCCCACCTACACGGTCCGCCGCCTTCTGGACTCCCGTCGGCGGGGCTCGCGCCTCCAGTACATCGTCGATTGGGAGGGTTACGGCCCGGAGGAGCGCTGCTGGGTGGATGCCAAGGACGTCCTGGACCCCCTAGTTGTCCAGGAGTTCCACTCTGCTCGTCCCGACCGCCCGGCCCCCAGGCTTCGCGGTCGTCCTCGCAAGTCCTCCTCGGGTCCCCTGGCCGCCAGCGCCCACCGGGCCCCCGCCTGCACGGGTCCTTCGAGGGGGGGTACTGTCACTCCCACATTTCGCAGCGTTCATCGTCTCCCTCCTTCTAATCAGGCCACCTGTTGCTCATTCCTCGCCTCGACCTTCCCCTACTTAAGCACTCCTTCTTCCACATGCCAGTTGCTATGCCTCTTGGTTCCCTACCAGGTCCTATAGCTCCGTACCTCAGTATGTTATCCATTGCCAACTGTTTAATAAATCGCCTTACCTTGCATCCCTAGTCTGCGTGTGTCTCCTGCTTTCCACCCGCGTTACAATTTCTGCATAAATATGATCTAAACCATCATCAGATTTTCACACAAGTCCTAAAAGTAGATAAAGAGAACCCAGTTAAACAAATGAGACAAAAATACTTGGTCATTTTATGAGGAAAATGATCCAATATTACATATTGGTGAGTGGCAAAAGTATGTGAACCTTTAGGATTAGCAGTTAATTTGATGGTGAAATTAGAGTCAGGTGGTTTTCAATCAATGGTATTGCCATCATTGATGGAACAATGCATTCTGAATTATATCAGAGAATTCTAAAGGAAAATGTCAGAACATCTGTCCATGAACTGAATCTCAAGAAAAGGTGGGGTCATGCAGCAAGACAACGACCCTAAGAGAAGACTAAAGGTAAAGTTTTGGAATGGCCAAGTCAGAGTCCTGCCTTAATCCAATCGAAATGTTGTGGGAAGGACCTGAAGCGAGCAGCTAATGTGAGGAAAAACCCACCAACATCCCAGAGCTGAAGCTGTTCTGTACGGAGGAATGGGCTCTAAAATTCCTCCAAGCCGGTGTGCAGGACTGATCAACAGTTACAGGAAACGTTTAGTTACAGTTATTGCTGCACAGGAGGGTCACAGCAGATACTGAAAGCAAAGGTTCACATACTTTGCCACTCACTGATATGTAATATTGGATCATTTTTCCTCAATAAATAAATGACCAAGTATAATATTTTTGTCTCATTTGTTTAACTGGGTTCTCTTTATTTACTTTTAGGACTTGTGTGAAAATCTGATGATGTTTTAGGTCATATTTATGCAGAAATATAGAAAATTCTACAGGGTTACAAACTTCAAGCACCACTGTACAGAATTTCATGTTTTTTTCTGGTCAATTTCATTTAATTTGTTAGGAGGCAACCATTCCTGCATTTTAGGCCTGCAACACATTCCAAAATCGACATAAGGCAATTAAGCTAGTAATGAGGTTAAAACAACTAAATAATTATGTGATTTCAAACATGTGATGTCAACAGGTGATTTGGTACAAAAGCAATATCCATGAATAGCTGAGTCGTTGAGGAGCAAATATGGGCAGAGGATTTCAAGTTTATCAACAAATGCAGGAGAACATTATGGAAAGTGTTCCTCAAAGAAAGACTGGAAGGGATTTGCATATTTCTCCTTCTACAATGCATAGTCAGTATGTCTTTTTTATCAGAATCAATCTTTTTTTTTTGGAAGAAATGGACACCGTGTGCTCCTGATCAAAGATGAAAAGGACCGTCCAGACTGTTATCAGCAAGTCCAAAAGCCAGGGTCTATCATGGTATGGGGTTGTGTCAGTGCCCTTGGCAAAGGTAATTTACACATCTGGGAACTTTTATTGATTTGGAGTTGTAGGTCATGTTTTCCTTGTGTGTTTGTTGCTAGAAAACAGTTTGATTGTCTCACCTTACCAGAGAACCCAATTTCAGTAAGAGTAAGAATGTAAAAGAACTAGACAACTAGATTAGGTTTCTTTTGGTTCTTGACATGCAGAGGAGATCTACATGCAGATTTGGGGATTTGATGACCTGAGATGGTACCATCTTTTCCAAATCTCCAACTGTAACTGTTTTTAAACAAATGTATGGGTCTAATATTGTTGAGTACCTATTACCTACGTCTCCTACTGTGAAATCCCTACACTGATCAGGCATAACATTATGACCACCTCCTAGTTTCTACACTCAATGTGCAGTTTTTTTCAGTTTCACTTACCATATAGAAGAACTTGTTAGTCCCCTTGAGTCTGTTCTATAAAGGTCAGGACCTCCACAGGATCCCCACAGATCAGGTACTATTTGGGTGGAGGATCATTCTCAGCACTGTAGTGACACTGATGTGGTGGTGTTGTGTTAGTGTGTGTTGTGCTGGTATGGGTGGAGCAGACACAGCAGTGCTGCTAGAGTTTTAAACCACGTCAATGTCACTCTTGAACTGGGCTGAAAATATTACACCTACCAAAAATGTCCAGCCATCAGCATCCTGTAGGCAGCATCCTGTGAGCACTGATGAAGGATTAGAGGATGACTAACACAAACTGTGCACAACAGATGAGCTACTGTCTCTGACTTTACATCTACAAGGAACAGAAATATGACTGACAACAGGAAAATAAGCTGCTAGTGTTGCCCTTCAAAATCCCAGCAATACTGAAAGCCACTAGCCATGTCACTTCGATGTCAGTGTCACTGCTCGGCATAAAACTGTGACCCAATTTTGTTGTTTCATAATAATTGTGAATTCCTTCATATGTTCTTCTGAATCTGTGTCTGAGTCTGCATGTACTCCCCATGTCCCTGTGGGTTTACTCCGAGTGCTCTGGTTTCCTTTCCTAGTTTAATTGGTCACTCTAAATTGGTCCAGTGTGAATGTGACTGACTAGTATCGACATAACCTTGTTTCTGTTGCAAATAGCCATTGATGCTGAAAGCAATGTTAAACAAAATAAATAAACAGTAACTGAATCTTCTGAAAACCACTATACTGTGGAACTGTAGTGTAGTTACACATATTTATTTCCTTAATCATTCAGCACCTATGCATATTTTACCTACTTCCTTCTAGCTAATCATTCTGTCTCCTTACATTAATTATTTAGTGAGTCACCTGAATTTCACAGAAAATTTCAATGAAACCCTGGCAGAGTTGCAAAACAAGATCAAATCAAGATAAAGGTAACCATTACTTGTATACTATAAAACCTTAATCTACATCTCAAATAATGCACAATATCTATACAGATGAGCCAAAACACTATGACCAGCTTGTCTGCAACACTGTTTAGGTATGTAACACGTGTCAAACTGTGGATTTCCCAGCCCTTCTTCTGCATCCAACATGTCGACTACAAGAACTGACCGTCCACTTACTGATTATTATAACCCAGGACCTGACATGCACATTTAATCAACATTATCTTTACTTGGTCTGTGAGAGGTCATAATGTTTTGGCTCATTGGTGTATGTAAAGAACACGGTACAGATATATACTGGAAATAACATAAATGCATACACCATCATAATCCAGAACTTAAAATAAATAAGTAAAAAGGTAAAATCCATCTCGAAAATGTCTGAATAATCCAACAGGAGTAATATTTTCGTTGCCTTTGTGCTTTGTAATGTATTGCTTTTCTAAAGCAATGTGTTAAGGAAAAATCTGTCATGAACAGTTTTAATTCTGGCAAGTGCCTTAATTGCCAATTTTCTATACACACACACTGTGACCACCATTTGTTTTACAAGAAGGAACTTATTGTTCTTCTGAAGTGCAAGGCTGAGAACATTTTCAGAAATTAACTGGACAAACACAAAGCTTCAATATGTTGATAAAATTATCTTTTCATAGCTATTAACAATCTCAATCCATGGACTGAAGTCAAATCTCTGAATTCCACAGTGAAGACAAAGTTTATTTCACTCAGTACAGAGAACTGAGCTGCATGCTATTGAGGGAGCACAGGCATTGCTGTTAATTCCCCAAATAGCACACCACTGGCTTGGTTAAATATCACTAGCATTAGCTATATTAGACTGGACAGCTGTATGTGTCTGGTGGTTAGGGAGATTGGAAGAAAAGTTTGCAGTTCAGATAAAGTTGTGTCAGTTTGTGCGCTGACTAAATCACAGTTCTCAGTGGTTACACTCTAGTAGATGATAACAGTACTATTTAAATCTTAAGTGCTGGGCATCAGAAATTTATGTGTATGACTACAGTGTACTGCAACATGGCTCAACTCAACGAACTGTGTTCTCCTCACTGAACTCTTGGCCCCTTCTCATCAGTCAGTTACACAACCTGACCAATCTGATATTGAAATACAAACATTGTGAGGTGACTAGTGCTTCTGTTTTGCATTTTTCTGGAATTTAATACAATGTTTTTCTTTATAAATATATTGTACAGTGGCACCTCGGTTCTCGGTTCTTTTGACTAGTAAAATATGTCTCGGCTCTCGTCATTTGCTCGGTATTTGGCTCACTTGGTTAGCCTTGTATGAGTCAAGCCGTGCAACTCGTTTCAGCCAAAACTTGATTCACGATTTAGTACAGTGATTCAGATTCACAACAACTCTTGCTCAGTGCAGATCTCTGCTGTGTTTATCATGTTTTTCTTTATTTTTAACATCTACAGTACTGTATTCGTAGTGCAAATAAGTCTCCATGGGTCCTAAAAACGTTAGTTTATAAGAGCCAATTGAAAGCAAAACAGGAACTGAATCCTCCAGAACACAGGCTGCAGTTAACTTAGCAGCTAGAGTTCACCAATAGAGTAAGTGTTTTGCTTTTACTTCACTTTCAAAATGTATTAATTTACTCATTTAATTTATTACTCACTAAATTACATGAGATTTTTCAACAGTTTATTATAAAATAAGTTTTGTTTTAATGATTTTGGTCAACTGTAGGTTAATGTAAGTGTTTAAAACATTAATTTACATAGTATCCTTTCCATATCTCTGCTATGCTACAGTATAGACCGCTCTACTGAACACTCTTTAAACTCTTCAGTTCATGATACATTTAACTTGATGGATTGAGGAATTTGTTGAAACATATCCCTTTCGTACAGTGTGGATGTTCTGGGGATGTGGAATGGATTAATTCAATCTACATTATTCCTTAAGGGACAAATTTGCTCAGTACTCATCGTTTTTGGTTTTCAACAAGACTTCTGGAACGAATTAAAGACGAGAGCTGAGTATCACTGTATTTGGTATGTTCTGCCATTTGTTGTAATAACAGAGTGGACTTGTTACCATGGAGCCCACAGGCTTGTGCAAAATCTGATGATCCAGCATGATTTCACAATATTCCAAAGAGCATTTTGTGATGTTACTGAATGCTTGGCTTCCTCTGTCTTGTCCCCATAAATACTCGATATTAGTTTAGTTCATATGACTGTGAGGTAAAGTCCATGACAGTCAGCACTCCTTGGTCTTTAGTCTTTGAGTACAGTACAGAGATTGCAAAGCTTTGAGTTGTGTTTCATGTCATTATCCTGCTGTTGTATGAATCTTTCTCCACAAAAGATACCAACAAGCAGTTCATTACTGGTTTCAAACATTTGGTCCCCACTGTATATTCCTAAACTTGAAATTATTTTGAAGCCATGTAAACATGAGGTTGCACAAATGCACATCATGTCAATGAGCTACACACTAAGTATTTATTTATTTACTTATTTCTGTATAGAACAATATGAACAATACATTGCATCTATCGTCCCTGAGTCAGTCGCACTGAGTCGGCATAGTGTTTATAGCTGTTAGCAGGTCTGTAACTTTTTAGCTGTTTTATTCCAGATTGCATTTTGATTGTCTTTACAGTACTGCCATAGAAAAAGGTCACCAGAATACTGATTATTACCACCTGAAAGCAGTTCAGCCTTCATTAAATAGGTCACATTCCAGATTACCAGTGATAAGGATTTGTCTAGTGTATTTTTACCTAGCGTTACCAAGCCGTACCCATGCCACATTGCTTACTTGGACTTTGACTCACTGCCTTGTTTATTGTTTACCTTTTTGCCATTGCCTCTGATATGCAGTTTATCTTGACTGCGAGTTTGCTTCAGTGTTCCCGATTTGCTCTCCTTGAACCTTACTCTGGTTGGTACATTTTAATAGCCTCTAACCTGAAACCTGCCTCTGTTCCTCAGTTTCTTCCTGACAACTACTAGGGTAATCTACTTTTTCTAATGCATATTCAAACACTGTAGCTTTTAGTATGCTGGAATCAGTGAAATATCTATGACTGCATAATTGGATCGGTTTTGCTCACGCAGGCATCTGACTCAAAATTATTCTTTCAATAAATGAAAGCTATTAGATGCATTTGATTTTTTGGTGAATATGAGTCCACTGAGAGAAATAAACTAGGATAGGTGAGGAAAAGGTGGAAGAGGAGGAGGGCAAGAACGACAGAGGACTGATCTGGCATGCCATTTTCATTGTTTCCGCTGTTTGAATGTTTTGGCTGTATGGCTGTGGATGTTTCGTAAATTAGAATTATTTTACTATTAGTATTTTGTTGTTTTTAATTGCCAATATTTCTTACCCTCTCTGTGGGGGGGGGGGGGGTTTTTTTTTTTTTGTTTTGTGCTTAACTGCTACCTAGTTTTCTCTCTCTTTCATACATTAATCACTCTGGCCATCTGACTCTAACCTCCTTTTCCGAGTGACCAGCTCACCTTTTTGACTGAGATGTGTTTCTATGGAAACAAGCTCATACGAAATAATTATAAAAAATCAACCTGTTATATCCTCTGTTTTGCAGCAAAGTGAACAGCCAGAGACACAAGAGCATTCCTGAGATGTTGTATTTGCTTTTTGTACTGTACGGTACAACAGATCGTTCAGTAATCAGCGATCATTCATAGAAAAGTTTGTGACAAAATAAGGCTCTATAGAAACACACGCCCAGCCACTTCAGTATTTAGTAATTCTAGGATACGTAGGAATTCTGATTCCGTGAAAAAGGTCATAAGCTTGTTCATGATTTGATTTAGGTACAGTTGGGCAAAAAAGTATTTGGGTCGCCACCTGATTGTGCAAGTTCTCCTACTTAAGAAGATGAGAAGGTCTGTAATTTCATCATAAGGTAACACTTCAACTATGAGAGACGAAATGAGAAAGAAATCCAGGAAATCAGAATGTAGGATTTTTAAAGAATTTATTGTATATTATGGTGGAAAATAAGTATTGGTCAAGTTTCAACTCAATACTTTTGTACATACCTTTGTTTGCAATGTACAGTGGTCAAAAAAACGTTTACTGTAGGTCTTCACCAGTTGCACACACTGTAGCTGGTATTTTGGCCCATTCCTTCCCATGCATATCTCTTCTTAGAGGCAGTGATTGTTTTTGGGGCAACATGGACTTTCAACTCCCATCAAAATTTTCTATGGGGTTGGAGGGTCTGGAACTGCTAGTCCCCTCCGAACCTGGAAATGCCTTTTTCACGAGCCCCTCCTTTGTTGTCCCAAGCAGTGTGTTTTTGGGATCATTGTCATGCTGGAAAGACCCAGCCACGTTCCATCCTTCAATGCTCCACGATGGAATGAGGTTTTTGGCTTAAAATCTCACAATACATGAACCCCGTTCATTTCTTCCTTAAAACAGATCATTCTTGTCCCCGTTTGCAAAAACACAGCCCCCAAAGCATGATGTTTCCACCCTCGTGCTTCACAATAGGTAGGGTTTTTTCTTGGGATGCAACTCAGCATTCTTCTCCTCCAAACACGACGAGTTGAGTTTTTTAACAAAACTATTTTGGTTTCTATATATATATACCAAAACTAGACCAAAACTAAAAACAATTCAGATGACTAAATTATGACTAAAACTAAATTACGTTTTAGTCAAAAGACTGTAACTAAAACTAAATCAACATTTGCTGTCAAAATTAACACTGGATCTCAGTCTCATCCTTTTCTGGTCTTTCTCTTGACTTGGACTTGATGTATCCCAGTCATGGTCTTGACTCTGACTCGGCTCTAGTGGTTTTGACTACAGCATTAGCACAGAGTCTAAGTATAAGAAAACAACAGCTCAGTCAGGCAGCAGCCCACATAATGGAAATGCATTCTCCCGGAAGTCTGCCTCTTGAAGCAACATCAGCATCATAAGTATTTGTCAAGAGCTATATGGCTTGCGCTTCCATGGCCAAGCAGCCACACACAAGTTTAAGATCACTATGCACAATGCCAAGTATTAACAAGAGTAGTGTAAAGCACATCACCATTGGATCAGTGGAATCATAAGCTCTGAATTGATGACTCACACTTTGCCATCTAGCAGTCTGGCAGATGAAGTTGGGTTTTGGTAGAGACCAAACTTGTCCTTTAGGACTATTCTGCTGGCCAACTGAGCTTCACTGGAGGGAAATGTTGATGCTGCAGCATTCTCATGTGTTCGAATGTTGTGGTAACAGCTTTGTTGTAGATTTGAGGATTTCATACATACACACATGCATAAGACATATGGTAAAACAGCAAGCATATGGCACAATCATATATCTGTGTGGAGCTATGCATGGGCGAGAAAGCCCTGGCATTTCCTGAAGCCCTTGTTAAATCAGCCCCCTCTCCCTACATGCATTTCTCCCCCAACCTTCCCACTTTCTTTCAGGTGTGATGTTTCTCCTCGCAGCTATTTTTGGGTCCACATGGCCCAGAGATGTGCATGACAGCCAAAGTTTTCCTGACAGCGAAGCGAAAGATCTCAGTGGCTTCTGGGAGTGGGGGAGGTATGGGGGTTGGGGGTGTTATGGTGGGGTCGATACAGCTGGAGCCTTGCTTCCTGATCCTGACCTGCAACATCCAAGACTGCACAGGTAGTGGTGTTGGAGTGCGAACAGATGATGAACTCAGAGCACAACTCAGTGTTGAAGACTCTTGTTTTTTCTTCCTGGGGTAATCAACTCATACAATTTAGAAGTATTGTCACTAGTGGTCTCAGAGTTTTGGACCCCACTGTACAGGTAAGTGTCGTTTAACGACCATCTGATCAATGTCTGTTCACTTTAATGACCAAGGTCTTAAAATGTATAGTAAATTAAAATAAGAAAAAAAATCCAGACGTTGTTGCCCTCAACAGCTGGTCACCTCAACAGCCAATCAACTCTGTGGATCCACGAGCAAATCATGAGGTTAGTCGCCACGAAGGGCATCATTTCTCATCGCAGTTTTTCCCAGGTCTGTGTATTCTAGCTATTTTGATCCTATTTTCTAAAAAATCTTTACAAATATTGGGTAGAATGAGGGTTTCAGGTTTTTGGGTCTTTGTTTTTAAGTGTAGTTGCTTATTTGGGATTGCTCCCTGATCCTGTCTCTCTCCTCTCTCCACCAGGATTTCTTGCAAGTTGGTTTTGTTTAACCTGTCATGTTAAAGGCAACTACTGTATATATTGTTTTAAGTAATTGACCACTTGCCACTCTCTCACATTGTAGTAGGAATGCCTGTTTTGGGCATTTTTTAAATTTTATTTATATTTTTTTGGCGTGTTTTTGCCAATTTGCTTCTTGTTTTGCCTGATTGCTTACCTTACTTGCTTGTTTCTCTCCTGTAACTACCTACCTTTACTGGTTGTGTCCTCCCTTGGTTGTTAGCTCACATTTGACTACAGAGATCCGTTTCTGACTCGGTGGTGTGCTTAGAGACTTTTTTGTGTACGTTTACTCGTATTTTCTGTTATGAACTTTCACTGCTTATTTTGTAACAAGATGTCAAATTGGGTTTCCTCGGATTTGAAAAAAAAAATCCAGGAAATCAACATTGTAGGATAAATTTAATTGTAATCAATTGTGGAAAATAAGTATTTGGTCACCCACAAACCGCAAGATTTCCCTGGCTCTCATAGACCTGTAACTTCTCATTTAAGAAGCTATTCTGTCCCCAGTCCCTTAACTGTATTACAGGCACTGTTTGACCTCGTTATCTGTATAAAAGACACCTGTCCACAGTCAGACTCCAAACTCAACCATGATCCAAGACCAAAAGAGCCTGTCCGAAGGACACCAGGAAGAAAATTGTAGACCTGCACACAGGCTGGGAAGAGTGAATCTACAATAGGCAAGCAGGTTGGAATGTGAATAATCAACTGTGGGAGCATTGTAAGAAATGGCAGACATACAAGGCCCATTGATGTCCTCCCTCCGGTTTGGGGGCCCCATGAAAGATCTCATCCCGTTGGGGTCAAAATGATCATGGAACGATGAGCAAAAATCCCAGGAACTACACAGATGGACCTGATTGAATGACCTTCAGAGAGCTGGGACCAAAGTAACAACGCTACCATCAGTACACACTACGCCCGAGAGGGGATTCAGATCCTGCAGTGCCAGGCGTGTCCCCCCCCCCCTGCTTAGCTTAATGTCCAGGCGCGTCTGAAGTTTGGCCAGAGAGCATATGGATTATCCAGAAGAAGGACTGGGAGATATCATGTAGTCAGATGAAACCACAATAGAACTTTTTAGAACAACTCAACTCGCCGGTTTGAGGAAAAGAATGCTTGAGTTGCCATTCCCAAGGACACCTACCCTTACTGTGAAGCATGGGGTGGAAACATGACAATGCTTTGGGGGCTGTTTTTTCTGCAGAGGGGACAGGACGCTGATCCGTGTTACGGGAAAATGACGGTGCCATGTATTGTTGAGATTTGAAGCCAAATCCGCCTTCCTCAGTGAGAGGCAATTGAAGTGGAACGTGGCTGGGTTTTCCAGCAGGGACAATGATCCCAAACCACAGTCCCGCCGAGCAACGAAGGAGTGGGCTTCCGCATGGAGGATGGGCCAAAATACCAGCTTACATTGTGGTGCCAACCTGGTGAAGACTTACATGAAACGTTTGAACCTCTGTCATTGCCAACAAAGGTTATTTTACAAAAGTATTGAGCTGAACTTTTTTCTTGACCAAATACTTATTTTTTTCCACCATAATTTTACAATGAAATTATTTAAAAATCCTACAATGTGATTGTCCTTCCTGGATTGTTTTTCCTCATTTTGTCTCGATAGCTGAAATGTACCTATGATGAAAAATTACAGACCTCCTCTCATTTTCTAAGTAGTTGCCAGTAAACTTGCACAATCAGTGGCTGAACAAATAACTTTTTGCCCCACTGTGGTGGTAGCCATGTTTGTTATACAAATCAATGATTTTATATCCTCAGTGTTATTTTGCTGTACAAATGGCGACCGGTCACATTAGTGATGAGTGTAATGTCCACTTCTACCGCTCCCATCTCACTCTTCAATCTTGTATTTTTGCTCATAAATCTTAGATTATTGTTATCATTTTGGAAAAGCAAACATATCCAGTCTTTAAACACAAAACAGCTGGGACTTGTTTTAATGCACAACTGTTCACAGTGCTGGTAGGATGTCACCATATGGCTGAAGAAATGAGCATTATATGAGAGAGAACCACTGGCTATTGTAAGTAATATAGGAGGTAGGGAACCCTCAGACAACAGAGCATTGGGCAACCCCAATCAAGCTTGCTGTTGGTGTTACTGTTTCATGCCCAAACCTGTTGTATGGTGTTTTGAGTCAAGGCCTCTGTGATGATTTTGCGACTTCTATAAAGCTTGATTGTGCTATGCTGGAGCTTGTATGGGCTACAGCATCACAATAACAGCACTTAACAATTGACAGTACAGGGGTAGCTCTAATCACAGTTCTCATTGTTCCCTTCTGTTTCTCTGCTGAGCTCTTGCTGAGGGTCACGATGGCAACATACTGAGAAGGTCACTAGACTTCTCAAATCCCAGGCCACATGATCATAGGGGGATGCCCATAACATTCCAATCCAGCTTACCATATTTTATCTTTTCAGATGTACTTGAGTCTTCTCTGGGTGGAGGCCATGTGCCTAAAAACAAGTGTGTCCAACATTGTTGGCACCCTTGACTGTTTATGATAAAAGCCAAGATCTTCACGAAATAACTCCTCACCAAGAAGGAGTGTGTTGGAACTTTTTCTTAGGTTTCTCTCATTTACTCTGTCCTCTTCCCACCACACCCTGGAAAGGTTTCTTGAAACCCTTAAAACTTGGATGCCAATGTCTTGGAAGAGATAGTCTTGTCCCCTTTAGACTTCCCTTGTTATTGGTGGATAATAACATTTATCTCTGTGTTTTTGCCATGGTGAACAGAAGGTAATACAACGCCCTTTTTAAGCTTCAAAGCCTCCATTCATAGGCCTAATTAAAGCAGTGAACACCCCCCTTTTGAGAACAGTGAGTCTAATCTATGTTTTCAAACTAACAAACGTCTACCATTGATGTTCTGGAATATTTCAATTTTGTATCCTTTTTTCCTGCCACATTTGTATTTTGTTATTTTTTTTACCTCATTTTTTCTGCACTCTTCGTCCATTTTATCAGTTCCACTTACCATATAGATGCAGTTTGTAGTTCTAAATTGCAGACTATTGTCCACCTGTTTCTCTACGTGCTTTCTTAGTCCCTCTTCCTCTGTTCTGTAATGGTCATGACCCACACATATCAGGTGCTATTCGAGTGGTGGATCATTCTCAACACTGCAGTGACACTGATGTGGTGGTGGTGTGTTAGTGTGTGTTCTTCTGGTATGAGTGGATTAGACACAGCAGTGCTGCTGGTGCTTTTAAACACCTCAGTGTCACTGCTGCACTGAAAATACTCTACCAAAGTGTACCTGATCTGTGATGGCTCTGTGGGGGTCCTGTCCATTCGAGAACAGAGTAAAGCTAACAAAATATTTAACTGTTTGACTACTAATATGTAAAAATATCTAAAAATTCAAGAATTCTGTGAATGTTTTTTTCCTTATTGAGTTGATTTATATTAATAAAATCCATTGAGTTAATATTATTTATAGTTATTTAATATTATTTATATATTAAGTTGCATCATGTTCTAGCCATGTAACATTGCAATTACAGTTTTCATCTACATACAGTACAGAATACATACTGTATTCTGTGTTCCATCTGGGGAAAAAAAAAAACTTTTAATGAGAAAAAAACAACTTTTTGTAAAGTGTAATCAAATCTCACTTTCAAAGAAGATGGGCAAAGAAGATGGAAACTAACCTGTTTTCTACAATGTTTGTCCAAAACATTACTTGTAAGTAAGGTTCATGAATATGGAATAGCTTTTGATATAAACTACAGAAAACGGACATTTGCATATATACAAAAACACAGCATTAACGTTAGACGTGAGGGATTGACTACACTATCACTTAACACAATTCCGTGTACCTGACCGACCACTGTCTTCACTTAAAGTAAATTCTCTATGGCAAGTTCTAATTTCCATAGTTTCTAATTGTTTTACTGTATCATTTAAGGAATGTCCAATGGTCAAACATCATCTGGTGTGCTCATCTCAGTCCACTTTGTGAGAATAATATATGTGACACGTAAGAAAGTTTAAGGAACAAAGAGGAGTACGACAGTGAGAGTGAAACCGTGTCTGGGGGATGGGACTGGATCTGCCAGTAATGTGTCACTAATGAAAGACTACATGTAATTTTGTTCTTTCCGTGTCACTGTGTCTCCACTAGAAGTGCATGTCAGAGTGTTTTTTACATGTTAATTATTATTTGAGGCAGAAGACAGGTCTTAAACTTTCAAGCCCTCTTTTCCCTACATCTTCCTCTTCTTTAAAGAGAGGTCAGAGAGATATGGCGCTTCAGTTACAAATCTTTTATCACATAACATATAGTTTCCAGAGATTGCACACTTTCTACCTAAAATGCTGAACAAAATATCTGATTTTATCATTTAAACGAATAAAAAGCATGTACTGACATGGGCTGTACATTACCATAGTCACTTTTTATGCTACTGTAATGTAAATATAAGGAATGTTCTCACAAGAAAATTGCATGCAAACGATACAAAAATGTGTCACAGACACCACTGAAAACATGGTTGTAACACTACCATCTACACAGCATCCCTAATGCCAACACATATTTAATTTGTGGAAATTCACAATAATTATAGAAAATACAGAAATGCAGTGTTACAACTCTGTGTAGGGAAAAGCTGTAACACTTAAGATGGACCTGATACTATTGTTTGATGGAAACCAAAAATGAACTGATAGACAGTATTATGAACAACATGGAAGATCAGAAACAGAGACTCAACGCCTGAATGTGAACCAGTTTATTATAGTTATAGGTTAGAGAGAATATACAGGTAGTGGAGGGATAAACAAAGGAGTACTGCTTACAGTAGGACAGGCACAACACTGACAAACACAGTCATACACACAAACAAGAGTAGCTTACACAAAAAAAGTCTCTAAACGCATCAACCGAGTTAGAACAATCTCTAGTCCAGACATGAGCTAACATGCGGACTGTGGTGGCCTAGTGGTTAAGGTACTGGACTATGGACCAGAAGGTCCAGAGTTCAAATCCCGCCTCTGCCAAGCTGCCACTGTAGGGTCCTTGAGCAAGACCCTTAACCCACAATTGCTTGAATTGTAAGACTGTAACAATTGTAAGTCGCTCTGGATAAGGGAGTCTGCTAAATGCTGTATAATGTAAATGTAAATGTAACGAGCAACACACATACACAAATGACAAACTTCTGCTTTGATACCCTAACTCCACCTCTGCTTATGGATCCACAGCATGGACCTGCTCTTGAGGTGACCAGGCCACAATGTCCAGAGTTAAAAGACAGATTTTTATTTCCTATTAGAATTTATTCGAATTTTTAAGAAGACTACATGTAATTTTGGGTGTTAAAGTGAACAGACATTGATCAGATGGACATTAAACAGCGGATACCTGTTTTTATTTATACAGTTACACAATAGATGGGAAGGTGAAAAACTGCAATGGATTATACTTGTATAATGTTCTAAACATGGAGGTTGTAAATGGGTGATTGTGCCTTCACCAAAAAGTTTCTAAAGTTATCAGGCTTTCACTTTTAGCATTCAAATAGCTTCAAAATCTGTAGTATAGGTCATTTTATGTTAGACATTAAGTTCAAGTGTAGATAATATAGATTGTATTATTGTGTGAAATGCTCGGAGTTCCTATCCTGCTAAGAAACAGAGAATTCACAAGATGTAACAACCATAACAAACTACATTTTATATGTAAATGGGGTGCCCCTTTTGTGCCTATTTTTGTATACATGACCTGATACAATCCAGAATAAGTTGAATAGGTTTAAATTGCTGATGGTAAATTAGCTAATACAGGAGATAGCTAATTTATTTGCTCAGGCTAACTTTGTTATGCAAAGTACTTACATAAGAGATGTCAAGTCAAGTCAAGTCAGATTTATTTATATAGCACTTTTTACAATGGAGCATTGTCTCAAAGCAACTTTACAAGTTTAGATTATCTCCTAATAACTACGTCCAATCCCAAATTGAGCAAGCCTAGGGCGACAGTGGCAAGGAAAAACTCCCTAGTTCTAGGAAGAAACCTTCGGAGACCAAGACTCAAAAAGGACCCAACCTCCTTGGGCGGTGTAGATGATAAATCTATAGAACTAATTCCATGGATCAAAGTTCGAATAAATGTGAGTTGCACATCGGACATTAGTGGCCCCGGGTATGAGGGGCTGGAGCTTGATTATGGAAGCAGCGTGAGTTGAGCTGCAGGCGGACAAACATCAATGTGTGGGGGCTGGAACCGGCACGGAACACAGCTCGTAAGGAAAACAGAAATGTAACTTATTATTGATTGAAGAGCACAGTGTCTATTAACAATCACGAAATGCCATGTCAATCACTGATGCCATGTGTAGCGTGAGACCCCGCAGCATTACTTAGCAGCATAGCTAGAAAAGAGGAGAACTGGAGGAAACCGCAGCCAAGAGGGATCACATGAAACATTGGCAACCCCACGGGAGGGCACAAGGACACAACCCAACGCTCTGATCACCTAAGACGCTTTGACTTATGAACCCCTATCTCTGTCCCTTATGCTAGGCAAGGATGCACGAGTCAAGATCACGAGGACGAAGCCAGTTCAGTCCAGACCTGCCCATCGACACTCCCGGCAAGCGGACAAGGCAGGCAGGCCAGACATGACTCCAGACTCCGGCCCCAGTGACCCAAGTCATGCATCCTGGTCTAAATCTAGTCAAAAGCCTGTGTAAATAGGTATGTCTTTAGCCTAGACTTAAAACTTTGTGTATCTAAAAGATGTGTGTATGTCTCCTGGTTTAAAACAAAAAAAAATCAGCAAGGCCACACAAGTTCCATGATCCATGTTGGTGCAAGTAGATTTCCAAAAGACACCATATTCTGATTTTTTTAAATCATCAAGTTTATACCAAATGTCCCCACAATTATAGAAAGTTACTCTGACAACATGTGTAGAACTCAACATCTGCTTCCTGGGCACCACTTTCTAGGGTATTAAAATGATGTACTGTACATGATAACAAAGGTATACATGATAAATAAAAATGACTCTTTTTAAAACGTCGGAAGACACGGCATGTAAAAATGTGTTTATCTCTTTCACTGTCTTTCACGCTCTCTCCCACGTTTCTCCCTCCGGATCTTCATCTCATTGTCTTTCTTTCTCTCTCTCAGGCCAACGATGTGGTGTTAATGGGAGCCTCAGGAACAGATTTTACCTTCGTCTCCAGGATGCAATTAATTGCTCTGCCATATTTGGATATATATGTTATTTTGAAACATGTCAGTATCGCATAAAACTACTTAATTTCAGTGGGTTTTCCCTCAGGACACACTGATGCTTTCCTTCTATGTCAGCCACACAAACATATAAAGCACATGACATTCTGGCTATGTTTGGTGTGCTTGGGAATTAGATCTGTCAGAAACATGGAACAGATATTGGGATCATTTTGAGGGGTAAGGAGAGACTACAGGTTGCTCTGTCCTGTTACTCCAATATGTCATTTTTTACATCTGGAATATATAAAGCGTCAGCTGGCATTACCTGAATTTGGACTGAGTGGAGAGGGTGGTTTCATTGCTGTATCTCTGTGAGATAATAAATCATCCCTACGTGATTTATTATACCATACAACATCAATACAGGGCCAATGTTGTACTTCAAAGTGAATGTAAAAGAGCCTCATGTCTCTACCACATTCAAACGTTCAGACGAATAAATAACTCATAATTTAACTTTGTGGTTTTAGTAGAACTTATTGTCACAAAGCAGCATTACAGAACCCTTGACAAAACCAAGACAGTGGAAAGTAAAATGTCAGGAGAAAAGCAAGCATGTGCCCCAAGAGTGGGATAAAATAGAAATAATCAGGTCATGTTGAGGGTAGATCAGTGAAAATGGTTTAATGGGATCAACAGAACAGAACAGAATAGATTTTACTGTCTCCAAAGAGGAAGTTTTGTAACTCGTAACAAATGCCAGTCACCACAGCAAACACATACATAAGGAATCACTTAGATTATGTAAGAAGTACACTGTTTCTTAATTTTTATATGTTTTAGGGTGACTATGTGTCTTCTTTTTCCCAGAAATGTCCATTTCTCGGCACTAAAATGCAGTATTCGGCAGATCTGGATTCTAAATGGCATACAATGTCCAGGATTTGCCTTTGTGTTCGTTTTGATGTTGCGTCTTTTTGTTTTGACTCTTCTCTTTATGTCCCTTTTCCTTGTATGCAATTGGTCAGTTATGAACACGTATTGCAAACAAACATGTGCAGAATGTCTACCTTCTCAACTGTACGCTTAAGGAAAGTAGTTATGTATTATGGAAGTATACTCAGGCACATCATGAGGAGTAATGAAAAACTGGATTTAGATGGCCAAATTTTGTTTCCTTTTCTCTATAGCTATAAAAAGAACAATATGTAAAAGGTGATAAAAGTTAAACTATTTTTAAAGAGACATGAAAGCTCAGTTTTTACAGAGAAATGAACAAGAGATAAAAGAGGCAAATATCCAGTTAGGTTCCTGGGTGAAAAATGGCTTGTTGATGCCAGGGTCAGATGACAAGGCTAGAACCAGTTGAGCTGGTAGAAAGGCAAAATTACTCAATAACCACTTGTTACAACAAAATTAATGCATAAGAGATGTCTAATACATACACGTGTACCTTAAAGCAGATGGTCCTACAGAGCAAGACCACACCAGGTTCTTCTTGCCTGGTCTGAAGACTCTCAATTTCTGCGTAACATTCCGAGGTATGGTCAGAATTTGGTATAGAAGAAAAAAAAAAAAAAAAAAAACAACATGAATCATGCATCCATCCTGTCCCTTGTAATCAAGTCAAGTTCGATCAAGCTATTTTATTTATATAGCGCTTTTTACAATGGAGCATTGTCTCAAAGCAACTTTACAAGTTTAGATTATCTCCTAATAACTACGTCCAATCCCAAATTGAGCAAGCCTAGGGCGACAGTGGCAAGGAAAAACTCCCTGAGTTATAGGAAGAAACCTTATCAACGGTTCAGGCTGGTGGTGTAATAGTGTGGAGGATATTTTCTTGGCACACTTTGAGCCGCTTAATACCAACTAAGCATAGTTTTAATGGCACAGCCTACCTGAGTATTGTTCCATCTTCCACATGCCATACATTAATGTTCACAGTGCCACCACTTACTTGAGTCCCCCAAGCCCCAACCTTGTTCACTCCTTCTGATAGCTGAGACCAGCCTGCCCTTGGGGTCCTCAAAAAAAAAAAAAAATTTGTATGATATTAATACATTTCCGAAATTATCTAAATACTTTTCTGTTTGACCCACTGTAAAGGATGGATGTGCTGATTTAGTTGTTATACGTTTGTAGTTTTTAATGGTTTGCATTGAAGTGTCACTACATGGATTACCTTGTGTATCGATATAAACTTGTGTCTAAAATGGCCATTGATGCTGATAGTGAAGTTAACTAAACCACATAAACAAACAAACATGGATTACCATTAGGGGTGGGTATTGGAAAGGACTACACAATACATTGCGATATGATGCATATTGTGATATATTGTGATATTAAACATAGTACACTGAAAATATAAAAGCAAGCTACACTGAAATACAATTTTCAGTGTAGAATCTGAGTCGTCTCAATATTTTGAGCTGAAAATCGATGTAGTATATCACGAGGATAAATGTTTCAATATATTGCTGTTTCGATTTTTTAGCACAGCCCTAATTACCATTAGTTAAGTCATTTTAACTTTGAAAATTTAACCTTGAAACTTTGGATGCGACTGAACAACAAGATTACATTTTTAATAGTCATTTTATAGCAGAATATAAAGAAATTGATCAGTAATTGTGTACAAGACATCAGATAATCAATGTATCATCTTGTGAATAAGATCCCTTGAAAGAATAAAAACAGCATTAGTAAACTTGGGCACTTATGTCGAGAGATAAGTCTTGGCTCACATTCCAATCCATTCCAAACGGTGTTGGAAGAGGCTGAGGTCAGGGCATGCCAGTTCTTCCCCATGAAACTCATCAAATCATTTCCTAATGGATACTGCTTTGTGCATTGTGGCACTGTGACACTGAAACAGGAAAGGCCCTTCCTCAAATTGTTGCCACTGAGTTTGGATACATGAAGTTCTCTGGAATTCCACTGTATGTTATAACTTTGTTTCCCTTCACTGCAGCCCAAATCAGGAAAGACACCACTAGATCATTATGTGCCCCAAACAAACTGTCACATTCTTCTGACAGCTGACAGCAAACCCATATTCATCTGTCAGACTACCAGCTAATGAAGTGATACGACTTATCAGACAATGTGTTTCTGTTTTTTTTTTAGGTCTAATGGTGGTGTGTTTTATATCACTGCGGATGTGCTGTGGACATGCAGACCTTGTGAGTGGCTGCTTGGCCATGGAAACTTATGTAGCTAAAAGAAACCCAGCTGTGCTGAATATGTGCTTTAGCACCTATTGGTTCAGTTCTGTAATAATATGTGACATACTGTTGAGCTGTTGTTGCTTGCTATCATTTACACTTCACAATAACACATAAATCTGTTACCAGGTCAGCTCTATAGGATGGCAAATACATAGATAAATTGGCTTGTAAGACAGGTGACCTTTTGTAATAGTGCCCCATGTTCAGTGGGGCCCTTCTGCCAGTGATTTCCTGTGGAGATGGTATGGCTGATTGGATGTACCTGTTAACAAGTGGGTCACAGAAATGGTTAAATCCACTAATTCACATAGGTGTTTGCATACTTTTGGCCACTTTTAAGAAGGAATTGACTTGCATATGCTTTATTGTCCTTCATGTGGAAATTGGTTTGGACTTAAGTGGTAATTTAAGCATTTATTATCTATTTATATATTGGTGCCTGAAAGTTTGTGAACGACACTTTTGCATAAATATGACCTAAGACATTGTCAGAATTTTTTATTTTACTATTTTTTTTTTTACAAAAACTCCTAAAAGTAGATGGAGAGAACCCAATTAAACAACTGAGACAAAAATATTATACATGATCATTTATGTGTTGAGGAAAACTGATCCAATATTACATATTAGTGAGTGGCAAAAGGCCAACCAACAAAGATCACTCCAAGATCAAAGGATTTAAGAGTCCACAAGGTAACCCACAAAAACCTCTAAGCAAATAAAGGCCTCTCTCACATTGACTAATGTTAATGTGTTAATGGTTCATAAGCTCACCATCAGAAGAAAAACAAGGGTAGGGTTGCAAGGAGAAAGCCACTGCTCTCCAAAAAGAATACTCTCCAACATAGTTTTCTGGTTTAAATGAGAAGTGTTATGTTTGAAGAAGGAAACCTTATCCTGTCTGTGAAACATGGTGGTGATAGTAACATGGATTTTGGCTGTTTTGCTGCATCTGGGCTCTAGTTAATGAAAAAGTTAATGTTTTGTAAAATGTTGTGGAAGAAGTTCATGTCAATAAACTCAGGCAACATCCCAGAGTTGAGGCTGTTCTGTATAGAGGAACAGGCTATACATATATATATATATATATATATATATATATAGATATAGATTTATATATTATATATATATTATATATATCTATATATATAATATAATATAATATAATATATATATCTATATATAGATATAGATATATATATTATATTATATTATATTATAAAAAGGCTATATATTTTTTTCATTTCCTAGAAAACTAATTCAAACCACCTGAAACAGCTGAAAGTGCACTGACCTCTTCAGTGTGTACAAGGTAGGTAAAGAAGTGTGAGAAGCAGATTAGATGTTCATGAGAACCCTGACAGTACATCAGGCTAGTGAGGTTTTAAGTGGGTCAAGAGTGCAAGAGGGATGTGAAACAGGCTTGATTAAAACCTAGAGAAGAGATTATGGAGAAATCATTTGAAGTTACTGTAGGCTGGTAATCATTGCATCAGGACATGAAAATCCCCCTCCAAATCCTTCAGCAGGTCCAATTAAGAACAGCGCGGTAAGATCTTAGTGTTTGTCAATCCAGTGAGAACAATAGGATTTCAAACAAGCTACGTCATAAAAAGTTTACAAGCACTAACATTTCACCTGGCACAAGCCTGGTTAAGAAAGGTGATTAGTAAGTGTATTTCCAGTTCAATTACCACAAGCATCAGATTAGACTGATGCAACGGTTTCATGTCTTACTGTTCAGGTTGCATTGCTACACATAAGAATAAAAATTCAGTACCACACAGTAAAGTGAGCAACATCTGTTTTGTTGTTGTTTTTAATGTGATCTTTGAGTTCACACTATCGTGATATTGAAAACTTAGATGTCATGTAGGACAAAATGACAACTGTACCTGCAGTGTAGTTACATAACCAAAAACTAATCATGGTACAAACAGGAAATGATGACATTTGTCATCCTGTGTTTAGACCCTGATTGTCACATGATCCCACTTCCATCATATACAGTACAAAGTGCATCCTCATCTAATGCATCCCTCTCTATTGTTTTGACAAAACACCCAGACTGTTTCCTATGGCACTGTGGCAAGTAGTCCAAGGAAATCACCAGACAAAACCAAGTCATAATCCACCGTTGGTCTTGATACTAATTGAAGCAAAGTCTATTGAAACAGGCGGACCTGGCAACCACGTAGGGACGCTGGTGCACATGCACAGAATGAAAACACCGATCATAATTGGGTTACTGGTATATGTGCAATGAGTACTCTGATTACTGGGGTAAAATCCAGCTCTCTTTATTGGATTTCTTAATCTGATTTCTAGGTCAGTGTATGCTGTATATATGACCACTTGAATAATCGGATAACTGCAGAAGTCCAATCATTATCGGATTATTAAGTGCATGTATACACACTCAGTGTGATGCTTTTGTTCTGCTTTAATTAGTGGTTACAGGTCATAGTAATACAAATAACACAATTGTGTACTACATAGGAGGTTCTTTTCTCCTACTTCTTTCTTGCAACAGTAAGTGTGTTTACATGCACTTAATAATCTGATCATAATCAAATTTCTGTAATTATCTGACCGCATACTCAAATTCCCGGATTGGATTAAAGTGGGACTGTGGTAGCCTAGCGGGTAAGGTACTGGACTATGGACCAGAAGGTCCAGGGTTCAAATCCCACCTCTGCCAAGCTGCCACTGTTGGGTCCTTGAGCAAGGCCCTTAACCCACAATTGCTTGGATTGTAAGATTGTATCAGTTGTAAGTCGCTCTGGATAAGGGCGTCTGCTAAATGCTAAACGTAAATGTAAGGTCTTGAAATCAGATTTTAAAAAGCGCTGGAATTTATTTCAGTAATTGGATTTCTCAGCGCATGTATACCCTTACTCTGATTTCAGTCGGCTTTCTCAGTCTGAGCATGCATGCATGCATGGGGGCTTTCTCAGTCAGGGACTGTGGTAGCCTAGCGGGTAAGGTACTGGACTATGGACCAGAAGTCCAGGGTTCAAATCCCACCTCTGCCAAGCTGCAACTGTTGGGTCCTTGAGCAAGACCCTTAACCCACAGTTGCTTGGATTGTATAATTGTACCCATTATAAGTCGCTCTGGATAAGGGCGTCTGCTAAATGCTGTAAATGTATGTATGGTAAATGTAAATGTACGTAACCAAACAGAGTGTAGAACTTTTCCAGAAGTGGCTAGTTGCTTATTCCAAGTAACTTTGGGTTTATTCTCTATACAGTCGTTTACAAATATTGGTAACCCAGTTGCGAGTTACCAGTTTTTGGGGCTTGTCTCTAAAGTGTACCGGTGCTTCCCAACTTATTTATATCATAGTGTAGCCTACCTTAAACATACTTAAAACACTTACATTAACCTACAGTTAGGCAAAATCATTAACACAAAGCTTATTTTCTAATAAAGTGGTGAATATTTTATCTAATTTATTGAATATTGTATTGAAAGTGAAAAATAATACAAAATTGTTATTCCATTGGTGCTGCTGCTCAGTTCAGTCAGCTGGCTGCTGCCAGACGCCCAGCATCTGTGGGATCTGGCAACCCTGAAATGCAGTACCTGCGAAATGCCTACCAAGCAGTTGTGGGGAGACTCGGAAATGCATTGTATGCTCATGGACATGAAGAATTTGAATAGAATGATAATAAAATGATAATTTTATGTCAATAAAATAAGAAATTTGAAGTTTGTCACATCGTTCTGTGAGATTATTGGTTGGTTGCTAGCTAAGTAGAAATCCGAATCATGTAAACCCGGAGCCTTCCCATTATTTGATTACCCAAGTGCATGTAAACTCATTTATCAGATTACTGATTAAAGCTGATTTTTATGCAGTTACCAGTTTAATAAGTGCATCCTAATGCACTCAGTGTTAATTCTGACAGCTAATGTTAATTTGGTTGTAGTGTTTTGTCAAAATACATCATATTTTCATCATGTGTATTGTTACTCAGTTTTCGTTGATTAGATAACTAATGATAAAGTACAGCAATCTTTGTAACTTAATATTTTATCATTTGAATACTTGGATACAACATAATATCATGATTAAAATAATACAGTGACAATAGAGTGGTTTTGTAATAAATATGGTCATATCTGACGTCCATTTTCTATTGAAACTAATCCTAGCAAGTTACTTTTAGCTTCTGATGGTCACTGTAGCATTTGAATACAATAGAAACAAAGGCGAAGGCATATGTCTACTGATAAGGTACTTTAATAGAGAATATTCATAGCTTTTAATTTTGTACAAACACAACACCTACAGAAAATAAACATAGGCTTCAGGTATATTAGTCTATCAAGACACAATTAATCAATTAATTACAAAAATAACATTGCAGGACTAGAAGAACATTGTAGATTAAGTACGATTCTGCTAACATGAAGCTGTATTGTTAACAGATTTGCAATTATGCAGATCAGGGCAACAGGCGTGTCCTTGGATTACTGTGCAAACAGCCAATCAGTGACTGATCTGGTGACACAATTCTGTTTTCTATGAAGTGCACTGCTGCATTAGCTATGGTGCGTTATATATAAAATACAGAGTACATTTTGGATTTGCCATAGTATTTCAGTTCAAAATGTTTTATCCAATTATGAGCTGCAGCCACAATGAAAACACTGCAGTTCGACGAGCTATAAACGTCGTTTTTCTTCTTTAGTCGGTTTTATAAGTTACACCTCTGTTCGGCTGTCTGTCTCTCACATTTTTGCCTAGTTTTTTTAATGTCCTTACCAATGTCATTAGGTTTTCATCTTCCATTTAGTTCACTAATTCGCCAAGAAAAATATCTTCACTTTTCATTTGCCTCACAAAGGTCATTTAACAGACAAGAAGATTTGTACAGCTTTCTTTTAACAGTGTAGCAAAAAAAAGTGGAGATAAGACTAGAACAACCCCCATATACTTGAATACTATTATACATACACTCACTGAGATCTTTATTAGGTACACCTCCTTGTTTCTACACTCATTGTCCATTTTATCAGCTGCACTTAGCATATAGAAGGACTTTATAGTTTTACAATTACAGCCTGTAGACCATCTGTTTCTCTACATACAACTTACATTTACATTTACATTATCCAGAGCGACTTACAATTGATACAGTCTTACAATCCAAGCAATTGTGGGTTAAGGGCCTTGCTCAAGGACCCAGCAGTGGCAGCTTGGCAGAGGTGGGATTTGAACCCTGGACCTTCTGGTCCATAGTCCAGTACCTTACCTGCTAGGCTACCACTTGTCCCCTTTACTCTGCTCTCTAATGGTCAGGACCTCTAGAGGGACACCACAGATCTGGTGTTATTTGGTGGTGGGTGGATCATTCTCAGCACTGCAGGGACACTGACGTGGTGGTGGTGTGTTAGTGTGTGTTGTACTGGTATGAAAGGATTAGACTGTATGATGCTGGAGTTTTTAATCTGCATTATATTTCAGTCTTGCAGATGTAACATGAGAGATGATAGATCATCTGCTCTTGCACAGTTTGTGTTAGTCATCCTTTAATCCTTTATCAGTGCTGATAGGATGCTGGTGTCTGGACATTTTTGGTAGGTGGACTATTTTCAGTCCAGCAGTAACACTAAGGTGTTAAAATGCTATCATTGTAGGAATTGTAGCAGCACTGTTAAAAACAAATATGTGTCTCTTCCACCACCCCCTCCCCGCCTCTCTTGCTCTTCGTTCTGACACATGGTCGCTCACTAAGAAAGCTCTCAGGTCCTTTCACATTACTAAATCACAGAAAAGAAAGAGAATGCGCTAATTTTTTTCCATCATCTTGAAGCAGAAATATGTTTTGTGTTGCCATTGATTCAGTTCTTACAGTTCTCCATCTCTCTGTACTTCACACAAAGCATTTGAGTGTCTGCATTTGTGGTGTAGTCTTCATTCATTCGTTTTAGCTCTGCTTTTCCTGGTGAGGCTCTTGGTGTGATATAGAACTGCTATGAATAAATGTCCTGGTTGCAAGAACATCTGTCCTTGAGCTGAACTGAAGTATGTTATTAGGCCTGTCTGATTTATGCTGGGATTTAAGCTTTAGTCACCTTACTGTCACTGTTTCAAACAGTACAAATCCAATCGGTTCAATCACACCATATCGTTCCATGTTGTACCTTCTCTATATTATTTTGTTACTTCTGTTAGACGGAATGCCGGTCTTGAAGATTTTAGAAATATTTAAATTGCGAATTATTAGTGTCTTTATGTGCATGATGGCTTTTGTCGCCGCTATACATTTGTTTTCTGTAGGTTCAGGTGTTTCCTGCAAGACTGTGAGCTCGAGTCTGCTTATCTTAGTGCCGTGGGGTTTCTCAGCAGCAGCCCGTAGGCTGTTGCGTTTATCTTATACATTGTGCTTACACACAGAATGGAGGGAAGTTGCGTCTGGAAAGATCCTTGGCTGTTACTGGATTGTTGTCACTGAGCTATCTTTAACTCTATTGTGTTGGACAACCTCGTGTTTCTCATCCAACCCTCTGTATGTTGAGGTACCGATGGCAAAAAAAAGAATCTCGGCTGATATTTTAGGTGTTTCATCAGACAATCTTGAGAGAGACTGACTAATGAAATGTCCTTGCAGCTAGTTACAATGTTATCACCATGCCAGCACAGGAAGTAACAGCAGTATGGGTGGAAACCTTGTGAAATGGTTACAATTAGACATTTCCCACAAATAGGATTTTTCATTTATGACCCTAACCCAATAAATTGAAGGAACAATAAAGCAACAAGTAGTGTGTGTCCCACACAGCTCCAAGGTCCCTAGTTCTAGCATAAGCTTGTGACCTCCAAACAATGTGCCAGTAAGTGGACTGACTACTTAAATTCAACTTTCTGCTCCATATTACAAATTCCTGAGCTCAGTCCCAGCTCAGTGGTTAATGTACTGTACTACTGACTGGATGGTTGAGGGTTCAAGTCTCAACACCTAAAATATACAACAGTTGGTTCCCTGAGCAAGGTTCTTAAACTTTGTTTGAATTGATCCTTGTAAGACTGTACTAGTTGTAATGTCACTAAAGGCATCTATTGCATTGTAAATGGCGCTTGAATGAATGAGTGTGTGATGTCATGTGATGGACAGATGGTCTATCCAGGACTGATGGACAAAATCCATCAACTAATGTTACATACCCAGGTACATGTGCTGAATTTGTTCAAGTATGCATAGTAATGTTGATTATTGCTGTATATTCATTATTGTTCTAAGCTACTGTCATCCCACAAACGACATATTTTGATGATGTACCTGCTCTAACACATCTGTCTCAGCTAATACAGGAGAATTAGCTTGATTATTGTATGTTAATTCAGAGTAGAAATGCATTTAACAGGAAAAACAGATGTTGAGTGTGTGGGTTGATGGGGATGTAGGATTTTAAGAACTATTGTTTTGGCTATACTTCTCATTTTCTGTCATGACAATATTAAGGGTACAACAAGAATTAACATTATGTAGTTGTCCATGTTTAGCACTAGCTGGCTGTTTGACACGAAACATGTTGTACAGCAGACAAAGGGGTGATTCAGTGAATTGGGCTTTAAGCGGATAAAACTAGAATTAAAATGTCACAAAAATAACAGCTGAACTCAGATACACTGACAACATGAGATTCAGATCTCATTCTCAAATTCACAGCCAGACTATATACTGTCTATATACTAGCTTGTTTGTATTGCATTACTGTTATGCATAGAGGAACTCCATTATTCTCTCAATGGGTTTTTTTTTTTGGTAAAATTAAGCAACAAAAGATCATTTTGGCTGTTGAATTATTTTTGCACAATCAAGTTAAATGTTTACAGTGAATTTTATTGTAGCATTAGGATATGTTCCATACAGTATGCCCATACAAAGTTTTATTTGCAATAATTTAGCATTTTCACTGAAACAAAATGATTTTTGTCTTAAAAGTCCTCAAGTTTAATGACTAATCTACTTTATTACTCTGGACAGGTTTTAAACTTTGGAAGGCTTTTACTGAAGAAGTAAACAAGATACAGCGAAGAGAAATTATTTAAATATATCAAATATGTTTTTCAGAATTAGTTCAGAACATTTTGATTAGTTTTTTTTTCTATGACAATGTTACAGGATATAACACAGATTACTGCTGGGGTTACAGGTAGTAGGTCTGTCATGGTAAACAGAGATAAGAAGAAATCCTTTAACGTAAACAGCAGTGACTTTGTGAGATGACTGCAAAGAACAAAGAAGTTAGGAGGAAGTTGTGTTTGGGTTCTTTAGAGGAAGAGGAAACGATGCAGCCCAAATGTTGGCAAGTCAGGTAATGCTTTTTAAGTGGGCCATAGGTCCATACTCTCAAATGTAGTGAATTTGTTCTTTGACATTTTTGTCCTTTATTCTATCTTTTTATATATATATATATATGTGTGTATATATATCTTAAACACTCATGTACCTACAACTGCACCGACTCCCACAGCCACTCTCCACGATGTTTGCTTTTACTTAATCTTTTTTGTGTTTAGATTAAAAACAATACATCACTGCGAATGAGTGGGTGGAATTTAAAAGCCCAATACATCTAAGCGTAAAGCACCAGCGATTATATCTATAATTATACTGCCATTCTAATGAAGAGAATGAATTAACTGCTTTTCATGCCTCATTTAAAAACAGTGCCATATTAACATATTAACATATTAATGAAGCTCCTACTCTAAGTGCATATTAATGCACTGTAGCCGATAATGTACACATTTTAACAGATTGAGACGTTTGCTGGTGAATATTAAATGTATGATTGTTTATTTTTATTCAATGTCAGTTTTGTTACTGCGTCACTGGTGTTTGATTTGAAAAATACACGCATCGTCTACAACAGTACTGAACTGGATCTACAGCTGAGGAACAGGCAGGGTAGAGTCAGTAATCCGTGCAAATGATCAGCTGTAGCGTGAGTAATCGAAGCATTGCAGGACCTTTGTAGAAGACTGGTTGCTAGCTTCATGGTAGGGCATTGTTTGTTAAGTGTGTGTGTGTGTGTGTGTGAGAGAGAGAGAGAGAGAGAGAGAGAGAATGTCAAAAGAGAAATCATTTCAGAGAGAGTTAAATGAAACAAGCTGAGCGATCCTGAAAGAGAGAGAGTTTATGAGAGAAAAGTGATCCAAGTCGGTACTTTACACACTTGCTTAAACTTGTATGAGTCAAGCCGCGTGACTCGTTTCAGCTGAAACTCGATTCACAATTCATGAGTCACGAGTCACTATGCAATACACAGTGATCAGGTTCACAATTGCCCTCAGAAAACGTCTCCGATATTTTTTTCTACAGTACAGTATGTACAGTGTTCTTAGTGCAAATATGTCTCCATACAGTGGTGCTTGAAAATTTGTGAACCCTTTACAATTTTCTACATTTCTGCATAAATATGACCTAAAACATCATCAGATTTCCACACAAGTCCTAAAAGTAGTTAAATAAAAAACAGTTAAAAAAAGAGACAAAAATATTATACTTGGTCATTTATTTATTGAGGAAAATTATCCAATATTACATATTAGTGAGTGGCAAAAGTGTGTGAACCTTTGCTTTTGTGATCTTTTTAGCCCATTCCTCCATACAGAACAGCTTCAACTCTGGGATGTTGGTGGGTTTCCTCACATTAGCTGCTCGCTTCAGGTCCTTCCACAACATTTCGATTGGATTTAGATCAGGACTTTGACTTGGACATTCCAAAACATTACCTTTATTCTTCTTTAACCATTCTTTGGTAGAACGAATTGTGTGCTTAGGGTCATTGTCTTGCTGCATGACCCACCTTCTCTTGAGATTCAGTTCATGGACAGATGTACTGACATTTTCCTTTAGAATTCTCTGATATAATCAGAATTCATTGTTTCATTTTCAATGATGGCAAGCCGTCCTGGCCCTGATGCAGCAAAACAGGCCCCAACCATGGTGCTACCACCACCATGTTTCACAGATGGGATAAGGTTCTTATGCTGAAATGCAGTGTTTTCCTTTCTCCAAACACATAACGCTTTTCCTTTAAACCAAAACGTTCTATTTTTGGTCTCATCCATCCACAAAACATTCTTCCAATAGCCTTCTGGCTTGTCCACGTGATCTTTAGCAAACAGCAGACGAGCAGCAATGTTCTTTTTGGAGAGCAGTGGCTTTCTCCTTGCAAACCCTGCCATGCACACCATTGTGTTCTTCTGATGGTGGACTCATGAACATTAGCCAATGTGAGAGAGGCCTTCGGTTTGCTTAGAAGTTACCCTGGGGTCCTTTGTGACCTCGCCAACTATTTACACGCAATTGCCTCTTGGAGTGATCTTTGTTGGTCGACCACTCCTGGGGAGCGTAACAATGGTCTTGAATTTCATCCATTTGTACACAATCTGTCTGACTGTGGATTGGTGGAGTCCAAACTGTTTAGAGATGGTTTTGTAACCTTTTCCAGCCCAATGAGCATAAACAACTCTCTTGTTGAGGTCTTCAGAAATTAGTTTGTTCGTGCCATGATACACTTCCACAAACATGTTGTGAAGAGCAGACTTTGATAGATTCCTGTTCTTTAAATAAAACAGGGTGCCCACTCACACCTGATTGTCATCCCATTGATTGAAAACACCTGACTCTAATTTCACCTTGAAATTAACTGCTAATTCTAGAGGTTCACATACTTTTTCACTAATGTGTAATATTTGATCTTTTTTTTCAATGAATAAATGACCAAGTATAATATTTTTGTCTCATTTGTTTAACTGGGTTCTTTTTATCTAAATGTAGGACTTCTGTAAAAATCTGATGACGTTTTAGGTCATATTTATGCAGAAATATAGAAAATTCTAAAGGGTTCACAAACTTTCAAGCACCACTGTAGGTCCTAAAAAGGTTAGTTATAAGACCCAACCTAAAGCAAAACAGGAATTGAATGCTCCAGATGGGAAACATTTGCTTGATACTTGTCATTTTCCAACAAATTAACAACAAAAATTGAGGTACCATTTTTTGTTTGTAGATACTATTTTGGACATCAGAACTTTTCTTTTCTTTTCTTCAAGTTATTTTGCTACCATTACACCAACTTCATGATATAGGAATGGTTGTGCTCCCAAGCAAACAAGTGGCACATTGAAAGAATGACCCTTCTGTGTACCTGTGGTACCTGGATTGAATCCTGTTTCTGTTTTATTTGCATAGTAAATTAATTTATTACATATCAGACCAACAAGTAGCATCAGACCCAGCCCTGTTGACCAAGATAGTCCAGAACTTCCTGGTAAGTATGATACTCAGAAATTTGAGAAGGAACCTGGACATGAAGCTTTCACCAGGACAGAGCTTGAAAGATTGTAAATTAAACCATACATTGCTAGAGGCGGGACACAAACCAGGGTGATCAACACTGTGAACAACTGATGGATCATATCCCACCTCTGGGAAGGTGAGGTTTGAGTTACGTTTTGGGTCTGTGTTTCTGCTTTGTTAAAAGGGCAAGGCCACCCTGTACCGCCTGGTTAAAAATCCTAGTTCTGACCATATTTCATCTGTTTTCGCCTTTCCATGGGCCCATATACACCTTACCATTTATCCAGTATATATTGTATTTATATTTTATAATATATAAAGTATAAACACAATGTCATTATCAGTGGCTGGGAATGAGAATGAAATATAGACTGCCTGGTTAAATGTCATACATTTTATCAAATTTAACCAGTTAATATTTCATTCTCACTTGTAATTATGGTGTAGAACAATATGTATCATAAGACATGGTTGATGTGTGCTCTAACAGTTGAGAGATCATCTTCAATATAGCTACAATGAAATAATCCATTTTTAATCTCACATTTATTGCAATGATATTATAGCACTTCTGTTCTGCTCATCACACTGGACGTTTTTGGAACAGAAGATTATAATAAAAGCCCATGCAGAACCCAGCACTGCTGTGAGCTGCATGAGAATAGCTTTGCAATTAACCACTGTGCTTACAGTCAAACGTCTGACATGCAAAGCTGCACTTGATTGTGCGTGTCATATGTTTTAACAGCTTTTGTTCTTTTTTTTTTTCAGGTTAAAATTTCACACAGAGTTGAGATGATGTCCATGATGTCCACTTTGTTTTCAGCAAGTGTCGCAGAGGAACCTGGCTATGTTTATTATGTTGTTGTATACCTCAGTGACTTCCCCAGACGTGCTTAGATTATTTTTTATAGATAGTGTTGTGATTCTTCACTGTCTTACAGACAGAATTGTAATTAAACACGTAACTGTGAACTAGTTTTGTCATATTTCAATATAGATTTCATATAATGAAATGTCTCTCCATGTCTGTTGATTAGCAAGGCAAAATAGTGTTTATATTCAGTATCAATATATGAACAATATTTAGCTGATGGAGCATGAACATGTAACTTTCGTTTATGCTCGACATACAGCATACCATACAGTGTGTTTGTGTTAGTATTGTGTACTATTGTACATCTGCACAAGAGCATGTTGTGTACGTGATATAGTGGCTTTGCTCTCTCGCTTTCTTGCTCTGATGACAGGGAATGGGATATGGCAAGCTTAGCCTGTTGCCATGGCAGCCAAGGGCGACTCATTAGCAACCTCCTGCCAATGGGCTAGCGTTGCTGTAACACACACACACACACATAAATACAGATATCGTACATGCACCCACACTCAAACACAAAGTAACACATTGGCTGGGCTGCACTCAGTGAGAGAAGTATTAGAGACTGTTGAAATATCAGGTGAGATGTTTCAGATCATGTGTGCAACCCATCATACCCACTTCCGTCCAGTCATCCTGAACTCACACCTGTCTCTCCTACCTTCTGCCCGTCACTTCTGCCTCCAGCTCTAAAAAAGAGGAACCTCTCCAGATAACACCGCGTTCTGTGTAGGTTCTAGACAGATGCTCTCCATTACAGCCTCCCCCTCGTGATCTTAGAGTCCTGCAGCTAGCCTCCTAGTCCCAGGTGAGTAAGGAGTTGAAACAGGACAAAAATGTGAAATGGATGAACATTACACAATATTGCTTCCAGATGTCCTGTTGAATTCAGATTTATTTCATTCCAAAATACCTTTCAAAAAGAAATATATTTGAAAATATTGTGTTATGATTTGACCTGATTTGTCCCGGTCTTCATTTACACTAATGGCTAAATGAACATAAACTCTCCTAATTAGCAGATTCAGCTATTTCAGCCACACCCAAGAATAACAAGTGCTGAAACTCAAGCATAAAGCCATGTACTCTCCATAGACAAAATTAGAATTAGCATAATGAGCTCGTTGACTTTCAATTTATGTAAATCACTGTATTAATGAACAAAATGAAATGATGTAGAGTTTATCAGCACTGTTAGGGCATGAATACCATGTATTTCCTTTATAAATTTATAAATGCAGTCAAATCCTATCACTGTTACCTCACAGCAAGAAGGTCCTGGGTTCAACCCCAGGTGGAGTGATCTGGATCCTTTCTGAGTGGAGTTTGCATGTCCTCCGTTTGTCTGGGTTCACTCCAGGTATTCTGATTTCCTCCCACAGTCCAAAGACATGCTTTAGGTTAATTGATTACGCTAAAGGATTATTGCCCAATCTAGGGTTGTTTCTGCCTTGCGCCCTTTGCTGCCGGCTAGGCACCAGCTCCAAAACACTATCCAGGACCAAGCTGATAAGATAGTGAATGAATGGTCAAACCCTGCTATCTGAACTGTTATCTGAATTTATGCAATGATGTTTGGGGTATTTTCATTTTTAATCAACCATGGCTTACGGACCACTAACCTGAAAAAGTGAATGGCAATCCAAAATTTGTCAGTCTGTGTATAGTGTAACAGATGTGAATGTAACTTCCACTTTCCTTCAGTCAGTCAGAAGCCTTAAGTTTAATTCTATTTGGTGTTTAATTACATGGTGAAGCACTGGCAGACACAAGAAGGCATTCATGCAAGTGGTAGTACATGTGAGGAACATGGTAGAGAGACAAAATCCCAGCCAATTTGGAGATAACAGGTTTGGTTTATTCATTCATTTAATCTCCTATCAGCATCAACAGATGTTTATGACAGGACCAATGTCATATCAAGTCAGACACACTGGGGGCAATTTAGAGCTATAAGTTAACCTAATGCATGTCTTTGGAATGTGTGAGGAAACTGGAGTACCTGTAGTAATCCCACAGGGAAGATATGCAAAGTCCATACACAGAGTGTGAGGTCGATATCAGGAGCTAACCACATGTGCCACTGTGTCACCTCAGACAGGAGAGCCAATCGGGCAGTCCAATACTGACATCATTGACGTATTTAGAGGTTTTGAAGGTGCCGGAATAAGGAAATAATGAAAATAGGCTCTCTGAATACTGGCTAGCTGAACCATTTCCAGAACAAGATACATTCGGGTAACTCAGCACGACCAGCAGGAAGAAGAAGCTCCTCCCAGACCAATTTACACCTCTTTACTGCACATGATTAAAGTATTATTGAAGAGTCTGAACATCTCCGTTTTGGAGCGTTAATTTTTCAGACTGCCCCATGCCCACTTCAAGCCCCCGATCCAGCCATTTAAATGCATTAGAACACTCTTTTTGACTGAATAGAAGTAAATCCCTGCAGTAATTTTATTAAATACAATAACTAAATCTAAATCTAAAACCCATAACTGGCCATTTGAAGGCTTTGAAAGCCAATTCAAATTGAAGCATAAATCAGGCTTCTTCAACAAACATCAGTGCCAGACCTGTCAAATGTGCTTGTCCTCAAATGGGCAGGATATGAACCAGAGTGGCTCAGTATATAGAGCACTGATTCCCTATACTGAGTCTCTCTGTATTGTATCCCACCTTAGCAGACAAATTCTTGAGTCTTGTGCCAGTGCCAAAAAACACAGTTCTAAATGGTGCCTGGCACAAGACTGCAGAAGCTGTGTGGGTCCCTGGCACCTTTGGTAAAGCCCATGAACATAATGAGGTACTGATTATGTGATCAACCGAAATCAAATCTTATTTAATGAGGAAAAAGACAAGCTACTTGAAAGCTGTGATTGAAATATTGTATTGATTTCTGAACTTCCCCAAGCTAAAAACGTCGTATTGTTTTGTTTAGAAATGAATAGAAATTCATGTTTTCTTTATATGAGCCATTCCATCGAATGCGTGCCATTTCTGTCCCCAGGACAGAATATAATAACTGTAAAAAACATTTTAGCATTAAGCAAAGTGTCCTGCACAGTGATGCAATTGCAGATTTAAAACAATAAAACATTACTAAAAACTGCATAGGACAATGAAAAATAGCATTTGTTAGCTGTCCCTTCACTCTAACATTATATTTTACAATGAAATATAATAATTCAGAAATCTTTTTTGCATTGTTGTGTCACTCCATATCCCACCTATGCCTTATATTGTTTTCCATAGTAAATTCACCATATTCTGCTTTAAAATAAATATTTTAGTCATGTCCCCAGGTTTTCACTGGGTCCTGTTTTCCTTACATGTCATAAGTCACATGTTCAGTAGGAAGTTGTATCATCTGGACCTTCTGAAGACCATGTGAAAACCAAAAATACGTTCTCTCTTATTTTCTTCTGTGTATTTAGATATTGTAACTCTGACCGAGAAGGTTAATCTCAACTTACTGTACTGTTATCTAAATTATTTTTAGGTTTTATTTGTTAATTGTAAAAATACAGATTTTTGGTAAATCGTTAGAATGTGCTCTTTGTATTACGCTATTAGTATGGACACCGTGTGGTTACATTTTATGTATTTGCTAATTCTATGCTAAACACCCAGTGCATTTACTCTTTATATGACTAACAGTAACAGAAGAAACCATGTACAAATAAAAGAATGTTGCCTGAGATTTACCAGTACTCATTATGATAAGTTAAATATGTGTGTTGTAATAAAGTTTAAGTTTTAAGAGTTCCAATAAGCAAACGGTACCCATTCAGTGGAATGGCTCTTGTATTATTAATTATTAAGTATTAATATTCTATGTTATTTTGACGAGTTGTCATTTATAGTGAATAAATACTCTTGTCATTACTGCAAAATAATACTTTTATTTGCAGTATGTCAGTAATTAAAGCAAACATGTTCCATTTAACATACAATACCTACAAATAGTAAACCAGTGAACTGATCATTTTGCAGTAATCTCTTATTTTTTACCGAGCTATATATGTGTGTATTTTTGTGTTCCACCTTGACAGAGGTTCCTGAGGCTCTGCAATTGTCAGATCAATGCACTGGGTCTGTGGTCCTATCATACAAACCAAGGGTTCCTCACAAGACAGGTAAAGATTTGTCTTTTATCACATAACATGTATATTAGTTATTAACAACAGAAATGAATATAATTGCAGTTAGTTTTATTGCGTGTCTTCACTTGATGGACCGTATATTTCTGTAGGTTTTTTGATTAATGGTATGGTTTCAGTTGTTTAGTTGCCTCTAATAAGTCTCTTAGGGCTCGATTAGGAGGCTCTGTTCTGTAGGATCCAACAGAACTGATTTTTTTGAAGGTATTTTGTAGAACAATCTCTAATGTCCGACAATTGAACCTCAGTCTGTGATCTGTCCACCATTACAAAATTCACACGTTCTTAATGATGATATGCAAATGATATACAGTGTGCTTGGTTGCCTGTCTCAGTGGGCTAGGTAAATTTAACACATATATGATTTCAAGCTGATAGAACTGGGCATGCAGCCCCACACACACACATGCTTACTCCAGGTAGCTGAGGTGTAGGACCCCTGAGAGGCTATTACATTCCCTATACATCCATCTTCCTTTAAATTAGCATAAAGGAAACCTAGAGCTTTTGGTAGAGCCATGCCTCTTTCTTTTTCATTCATTTTTCTCTCCCTCACTCTTTGTCTCTCTTTCTCACACATACACACGTGCACACTCATAACACCTTATTAATATGCAACGATGTGTATGTTTATCTTGAAAATATGCCTAGAATATGTATCAGATCTATGATTAGAACAATCTGTCCGTTCTCCTCTCTCTGTTTCTCAATCACTGCCTGATAATAGAGTGCTGAGTGTTCATTAATTTTAATAGCATTTTGATTTGATCCTCATTTTCACTCTGATATGTGCTGTTTAGATAATGACTCTCTTTCTAAAATCTTCAGGTCTGCTGCATAAGAAGTAGTCCTGAACCGTTCTGGCCATTGTCACACATTAACGCCCTGATTTTGCTAAGATCTCAGAACTGAGTGTATTTAGTCGGCACGTTGCTGATGATTTAGTAAAAGTAATATATACTTTTAAAAAATAGCTACCAAAAGTTCGTTCAGATCTCAGTATCCACAGGATGAACTGACACTAAACAAAACAAAAATTATTTTCAATTATTTTGGATAGGTTTTCAAATATATTTAAGAACAATGGCTATTACACTAGAACAGAGTCAGGACACAAGAAGTATTAAATTGTCTAAATTGACTTGTGTAGTATGGAGAGCTGGATAGAGTACTAAAATATTCTACTCAAGTAAAACTACTATTGCTCTGATGAAATTTTAATTAAGTACAGTGGTACCTTGGTTCTCGTCATTAATTTGTTCCAGCAGGCTTGTCGAGAACCAAAATCTAGCTTTGGCTGAAACTATTTGTGCAGCTCGTTTCATAGAAGTTTAAGCAAGTGCGCCGTGTACCGAGCAAACAAGAGAACCGAGACACAATTTTCTGGTCAAAATGCATAGACCCTAATTCGACCAGTTCCGAGGTGGTCGAGGAACCGAGGTACCATTTACAATGAAAATTAGCAGGCTAAAAATCTACTCAAGTAGAAGTAAAAAGTAGCTCGTATAAAATTTACTTAGAGTAAATGTTACTTTTTTTTAACAGTAGGTGGTTGGCCTCTAATGTCTAGTGCAAAAGGGGGATAAAATATCCCAACTATTTGTTTTTAATTAAAACACCATTACAAATGAAAGTGCAATAACAAAATTATACACGATATATAAAAATTTAGAGGGGTATAATGCGTCATTTTAGTGCAGACCATCCCATAAAACATTTCAAACAATACAACCACTGAAGGTTTATACACTGCTCAAAAAATAAAGGGAACACTCAAATAACACATCCTAGATCTGAATGAATTAAATATTCTCATTGAATACTTTGTTCTGTACAAAGCTGAATGTGCTGACAACAAAATCACACAAAAATATTCAATGGAAATCAAATTTATTAACCAATGGAGGCCTGGATTTGGAGTCACACACAAAATTAAAGTGGAAAAACACACTACAACACCTGGGCATGCTCCTGATGAGGTGGCCGATGGTCTCCTGAGGGATCTCCTCCCAGACCTGGACTAAAGCATCCACCAACTCCTGGACAGTCTGTGATGCAACGTGACGTTGGTGGATGGAGCGAGACATGATGTCCCAGATGTGCTCAATCGGATTCAGGTCTGGGGAACGGGCGGGCCAGTCTATAGCTTCAGTGCCTTCATCTTGCAGGAACTGCTGACACACTCCCAGCCACATGAGGTCTAGCATTGTCCTGCATTAGGAGGAACCCAGGGCCAACCGCACCAGCATATGGTCTCACAGGGGGTCTGAGGATTCTCATCTCGGTACCCTAATGGCAGTCAGGCTACCTCTGGCGAGCACATGGAGGGCTGTGTGGCCCTCCACAAAGAAATGCCAACCCCACACCATCACTGACCCACTGCCAACCGGTCATGCTGAATGATGTTGCAGGCAGCAGATCGCTCTCCACGGCGTCTCCAGACTCCTGTCATGTCTGTCACGTGCTCAGTGTGAACCGTCTTCATCTGTGAAGAGCACAGGGCGCCAGTGGCGAATTTGCCAATCCTGTTGGTGTTCTCTAGCAAATGCCAAGCGTCCTGCATGGTGTTGGGCTGTGAGCACAACCCCCATCTGTGGACGTCGGGCCCTCATACCATCCTCATGGAGTCGGTTTCTAACCGTTTGTGCAGACACATGCACATTTGTGGCCTGCTGGAGGTCATTTTTGCAGGGCCTTCTGGCAGTGCTCCTCCTGTTTCCTCCTTGCACAAAGGCGGGAGGTAGCGGTCCTGCTGCTGGGTTTTTGCCCTCCTACGGCCTCCTCCACGTCTCCTGGTGTCCTGGTGTCCGCCGTCTCCTGGTAGCGCCTCCAGCCTCTGGACACTACGCTGACAGACACAGCAAACCTTCTTGCCACAGCTCGCATTGATGTGCCATCATGGATGAGCTGCACTACCTGAGCCACTTGTGTGGGTTGTAGAGTCCGTCTCATGCTACCACGAGTGTGAAAGCACCACCAACATCAAAAGTGACCAAAACATCAGCCATAAAGCATAGTACTGAGAAGGGGTCTGTGGTCCCCCACCTGCAGAAACCACTCCTTTATTGAGTGTGTCTTGCTAATTGCCAATAATTTCCACCTGTTGTCTATTCCATTTGCACAACAGCATGTGAAATTGATTGTCAATCAGTGTTGCTTCATAAGTGGACAGTTTGATTTCACAGAAGTTTGATTTACTTGGAGTTTTATTGTGTTGTTTAAGTGTTCCCTTTATTTTTTTGAGCAGTGCAGTAAAGAAAAACAAAGCCGTTGCCTAAAGCAAAGTGGTCCTTTAAATATGGCCAAGGGTTCACTTCATTTCCTTCGAGTTCTTCAGCAGAATTTGACAGGGTTTCACTGTCGGCTGGGTTTGCACCACTGGTTTCTGACTTGTCCGTCTCCATCTGTCTTGTGATTTTAGTACCAGTTTGTTCTCCTGCCCATCATTCACTGGAGTCATCTCTGGAGCTCTTTTTTTGCGTTATTTATTTACATTTTTTATAACTCTGTAAAATATGTGATTTAAAATGTAGTGAAGTACAATATTTTAAACAAAACAGACTTAAGTAAATGTAAACTTACAGATTTAAAATCTACTTTAAAAAGTGCAAGTCCACTAAAAAAAACAACTCAGTTACAGTAACGTGAGGAAATGTAACTAGTTACTTTCCACCTCTGGTTGTATTTTCCTTGTCAGTTTGCTTGCAAACCCTGCAATTCAAAGTCCCACTAACCAAATGCTATAGCATATGTGATATTTTAATACCCTAATCTGTTATAAAGGAATTCTGAAATGAGTAGAAGAAAATTATTACCTTTACCTGAACCCTCCTTTTCCCCCTATTTGTGAGAAACCTAAACTTTAGCTTTATCCAGTGGTTAATTATGGAGTAATGATTGTATTGTAGCTTTTAGCTCTAGGGTGTGAGAGAGAACCCATAACATGCATAACAGTAACAACTAATTCATTCATTCATTAATTATACCAGCAAATTCTATAGAAATAGAAAATATATATAAAATATAGAAAACGATATAAAATATAGAAAATGCCAGGGACTCCACACTGATCGCAAGAGAATGCGAGTCCTGTAGAAAGACAGCAACATACATATATATATATATATATATATATATATATATACACACACCCTTAATGTTTAAGGTTTATTGTAGTTTTGTTTTGTTTTGTTACTTTTTTAAGATTATTTAGCTTTTGTATATTTTAGTTTATTGTGTTTCTATTATAAGACTGAAGTTATTTCTAATATAAGTGAGGAACACTTCACACTGCAATTGGCATAACATGTTTAAGGTATTATTACTGGTCTACAATTAAAATGTTATGCAGACAAACAATAAGGGTTTACCCAAAATAAGACATTCTCTGACTGTTCACGTTAGTTTTTCATCATCCATGAAATATGGGTATAGTAAAAAAAAAATTATTTATGTTGAATAAAGAACAGTTAATTATGACTAGAAATCAGGTGTTTGTTCATGAAAGAAGAGAGACTAGTTTCTCTCTGTGCACACACTGTTACTGCCAGCCACCATTTTACTCCCTCATATGCTAATTTTATGTTTCCTTGTCAGTTACATTAGTTTCACAGGTTCAGTTGTGAGTTTTTATTTTATTATATACAGTCAACCCAAGTATTTGAATGCACCGGGATCTGGAAAACAATTTGGGTAGTAAATATTAAAATAGCAGGAGCCCTGTTTTCAAATCCTACCTCATTCCTGTATATTTCAGTCACTCTTCTACTTTCAATTATATCAGCATCATAATCATTCACCAGGGGCTTTATGACAGGCTCCCTTGTGTAGTGTCTGCGTAATGGCTGGACTTGGCCTGTGGTTATTCTCATTATGTGTTTCTTTGTGTGTGTGTGTGTGTGTGTGTGTGTGTGTGTGTGTGTGTGTGTGTGTGTGTGTGTGTGTCGCTAGACTTGTGAGGACCAAATGTCCCTAGAATGATAGGAAAATTATACATTAACACTTACAATGGTGTGAAAAAGTGTTTGCCCCCTTCCTGATTTCCAATTTTTTTGCATGTTTGTCACACTTAAGTGTTTCAGAACATCAAACCAATTTAAATATTAGTCAAAGACAACACAAGTAAACATAAAATGCAGTTTTTAAATGAAGGTGTTTATTATTAAGGGAGAAAAAATCCAAACCTACATGGCCCTGTGTGAAAAAGTGATTGCCCCCTAAACCTAATAACTGGTTGGGCCACCCTTAGCACCAACAACTGCAACCAAGCGTTTGTGATAACTTGCAGTGAGTTATATTAACCTGCAGTTGGCCAAAATCATTAACAGAAAACTTACTTTGATAAAGTGATGAAAAATCTCATGTAATTTAATGAGTAATGGATTGAAAATGAAAAGTAAAAGCAAAATATTTACTCTACTGGTGAACTCAGGGCGCTAGCATAGCTGCTAAGCTAACTGCAGCCTGTGTTCTAGAGCATTCAGTTCAGTTTTTGTTTCAGTTGGCTCTTATAGACTAATCATTTTAGGACCCATGGAGACTTATTTGCTCTAAGAATACAGTACTGTAGATGTAAAAATAAAGAAGACATGATAAACAGTTGATCTTCACTGAGTAAGGGCTATTGTGAAACTGAATCACTGTGTACTGAATCATGAATCAAGTTTTGGCTGAAACGAGTCACTTATACATTTATCATTTATACAGAATAAGTGAATGGGTGAAAAAAGTTTAGACTGCAAAAACGTATTGCACACAAAGGGGAATTATTTGTGAATGCATTCAAGACCCTCTCTCTCAAATGTCACTTTTTTTTTTTTTTAAGTGTGAAGAAGTCGTCATTATACAGTTTTATTTGGACAAGTAATTGGAATCACCTGAGGTATAAACCATTTAAATATCAATAAGGGATTATACAATGTTTCATTATCAAGGGAGAGAATGCTGAATGTGGATGAATTGAATTGAGATAAGTGTGAGGTAGACCTGTGAAAGTTATTCCTACAGGATTTAGATCTGATGAAATTTTCTGACATATAGGCACATCTCCCCGAAGGCAACAAGCTCTCTCTCTCTCTCTCTCTCTCTCTCTCTCTCTCTCTCTCTCGCTCTCTCTCTCTCACTCACACACACACACAGGTTTTTGTCTGGAGAGGCTTTTGTTCACACTCCCCCTCCACACCCAACTCCACAACCCTCTGGTGCTGAGGCCACTGTGATCTTGTTGCTTAGTGGGTCAGAGTTTTTTGTTGTGGCTCAATGTAAACAATGAGAAAGAGTAAACAGGATGTCCAAGCTGTACTATTGCGGAGGTGTTTGTGTGATTCCCTCTGAAACAGATGGTTTAATCGTCTGAGACGAGGCTCCCAGCCTTTGAAATTCAAAAGAAATTCTTATTCTCTTTGATGCATTTGCTGACATCTTTCACAGTGCAGCAGGTGGATTTTAATCTTCAAAACCAAAGAAAATGCCAAGATGAATGTTTCCCCTGCTCGAAAAACCTAAAGTCACCGTCATAATAAAATGATGTGTTACTGTGCATTATGACATCCTGCACAAGGTCGTGGACTGTCAAGACCAGAATATGAGGACCCGGATATGAACGTTTTCCTAATACATGATATACACTCACCAATCACTTTATTAGATACACCTCATTGTTTCTACAATCACTGTCCATTTTATCAGTTCCACTTACCATGTGGATACACTTTGTAGTTCTACAATTACAGACTGTAGTCCATCTGTTTCTCTACATACTTTGTTAGTCCCCTTTACTCTACTCTCTAATGGTCAGGACCTCCGCTGGACCACCACAGGTCAGGTACTATTTGGGTGGAGGAACATTCTCAGCACTGCAGTGACACTGATGTGGTGGTGGTGTGTTAGTGTGTGTTGTGCTGGTATGAGTGGTTCAGACACAGCAGTGCTGCTGGATAATGTCATAAAGTGGACTCTCATAAGATGGACAATGAGTGTAGAAACAAGAAGGAATACTGTAGCTAAGAAAGTATTTTAAAAGGATTTAAAATACCAATAAAATGACGTAGTAAGTATTTAAAAAATAAAATAGCTTTTAATATTCTACTCTCACAAACACAATGGTTATTGGTAGCACTATTGGTAGCACTATGTTTCTGTGTGTGTGTGTGTGTGTGTGTGTGTGTGTGTGTGTGTGTGTGTGTGTGTGTGTGTGTGTACTGCAAAGGATGGGCTTCCTGTGTTGCTTGGTAATCCACAGCCCCTGGCGAGCCTGAATTGGATTAAGTTGGTTTGTTTGTTGATTTTGTTTTGGGGGCATTGTATTATAGGTAACAGTACTGTAATAACTAAAAAAATCTTGTAAGGGTTCAAATGATGTGCTGGTTAACCAGTCAAGTGAAAAGTTCTCACTGCAGAGTAAATGCACAGGCTTACTACAATTTTGATATTTTTTCAAGTAGTACGGCATTTTGGCAACAGAGTAGCACACGTGACAAATCAATCACGCTGGACATGAGAGCAGTAGAGTTGCATCAGCTTCAGTAACTCTAACATACTGTAGTTATATGTGCTTTTCAAACTCATTGCAGGATAAACAAGCATAACTAATTTTTTGAACGTGTACAAAATGATAACTTAATTTAATTAACAGGTTAGGAATCAATCAAAGGGAAAGCAAATATGTACTATTGGGGCAGCTAATGAAATAGCTCCAAGCTAGAGCTTCATTTCTTGCAATGCCAAACGTTAATAGAAATATGCGCCATCACCAATTCATATTTTATGCTGGAATAATTACATTTGCTCTTTAGACCAATATGTGTTAAACATAATATTTACTGTATGATCAACCCATAGAGTGTAGTACAAAAAGACAAAAAACAAAACTACAGTAACTCTTCCACTTGGACTACCTGTTCATTCAAACTCATTCAATCATAACTTTATATGCTATAGACCTTATTCTATTTTTTATTAGTTCAAATCATCTTAGTCTATATAATTATTCTATTCTAAATTTAAATAGGGTATTATCTTTACATATACTCTTCAATTATTGTATTTAACATCTAGGCTGCCCAAGGAGGATGGGTCCCTATTTGAGTCTTGGGTCCTCCCAAGGTTTCTTCCTATAAGGGAGTTTTTCCTTGCCACTGTCGCCGCAGACTTGCTCAACTAGGGCTTTGATCTAATATATTTGTAAAGCTGCTTTGAGACAATGCTGTGTTGTAAAAAGCGCTATATAAATAAATTTGACTTGACTTGACTTGTAGTACAGTGGTGTTTGAAAGTTTGTGAAGCCTTTAGAATTTTCTATATTTCTGCATAAATGTGACCTAAAGCATTTCAGATTTTCACACAAGTTCTAAAAGTAGATAAAGAGAACCCAGTTATGAGACAAAAAATATTATACTTGCTCATTTTTAATTGAGGGATATTATCCAATATTACATATTAGTGAGTGGCAAAAATGTGGGAACCTTTGCTTACTGTATCTGGTGTGACCCCTTTGTGCACAATAACTTCTGTTATACCACAGTTAGTTCCCACCCCATAATGTGACTGGCTGAGAGACGTTTCTACTCGTGACATTATTGATGATAATGGCACTCTGACCGACGCTCTATAAGTATTACTCCATGGCATACACACACAATCTAGCAAGGACATCCATCCTAAAAAGCAGCCAAGTTACAATGACACAAGTAAAACACTGCCAAAATGAAAGCTGTAATTAGTTTATAAAATATAATGGAAGATAGAAGATGGAAGCTTTACATTGGAAGATGAAGCTATTAATGATCAACCTGAACCAAAGGTTTATCATCTTTAGGATATGGAAGCTCTGGAAAATCGAAATGAAGTCAGTACTGTAAATCAAATGCTTAATAGGCTCAACTGAAGAGCAACAAGACTGAAGATCAGTTTTAGTCTCACCAATAAAAATGAACTGAATCAATTTCATCACTCACAAAGATGTCGTTTGCTGGAGTTAAACTCGGCGTCTTTCATTAAAGCACTCCCTCTCGTGTATTATTGATTAAGTAAACCCTTCCGCTACTTGTTGATCAGTTCTGTACATCAGCTTGGAGGATTTTTGCTCATTCCTCTCCCCAAACAGCTTTGACTCTTTTTTTGGGTTTCTATTGAGATGACATTTCTATTGGATTAAGGTCAGAACTTTTACATGGCTAATCCATGGCTAATTCTTTAACCATTCTTTGGTAGAACAATGTGTGTGCTTAGGGTTGTTGTCTTGCTGCATGACCCATGTTCTCTTGAGATTTAATTCACAGACATGTCTTCACATTTTCCTTTGAAACTTGCTGGTATAATTCAGAATTCATTGCTCCATCAATTATGGCACAATGTCCTGGGCCAGGTACAGTAAAACAGACCCAGACCATGACACTACCACCACCATGTTTCACAGATGGCATAAGGTTATTGTGCTCTATTGCAGTGTTTGCCTTTCTCCTGGTGTAATGGTTCTATTTAAACCAAAAAGTTTTATTTTGGTCATAACCATCCATAAAACTTTTTTGTCCAATAGCCTTCTGGCTTTCTCCTTGCAACCCTGCTATGCACATCATGGTTTCTTCAGTGTGATCCTGATCGTTTCACCTTTAAATTAATTGTTGATCCTATAGGATTAACCTATTTCTGCCACTCACAGATATGTAATATTGGATCGTTTCCATCAATAAATAGCATTATAGGGACTGTATTATATTTTTTGGCTTAACGTTATTTTGTTATTATATTTTTGTTTAATCAGAGTCAGAGGGTCAGTGATTTTCAATCAAAAAGCACAAACTATAAGTCATATTAGATTTGTTTTTTTTCTTTTTAAAGAAACTGGGATCTCCAACTGAGTCTTTTTACCCTGAAGTTTACTTTGTCAGCTCCCAGAGGACAGGAGAATTTTGCCGAATATAAAAAATGCTTCCTGACTGAAAATCAATGACCCCCCTCCTGTATATAGAAAAGCCAGGTCTGTCATCTTTATATAAAAACAGCAAGAGCCTGTTCATTCCACCAGATACGTGTCTTGAGGTGTGGGTCAAAGGGTATGAGGTACAAACATCACATCATTCATCCTGAAGGTGATCCGTCATTCTAAATGGAAAAGAGAGATGAGTGATTACAGGTTTGTAGTTGTTGATGTCAATTGTTTTGTGGGTTGGTATCGATCCAATGTCCTGCCCTTTATGCCCAGTGAGACAGTATTTGGGCTTCAGCCACAGTGGAGCCATTCCAATGCGTAATACCTGTCTTTCAACAGGGGCCAAAAGTATTGGAACACACCCCCAACATGGCCAAAAGTATTGGGACATGATGCTGCACATGGCCAAATGTATTCGGACATGCCCCAGCATGAGGCCAAAAGTATTGGGACATAAGTCATAATCTTTCCATTGGCCACATTTGAAGCACTGCTGTAGTTCCTTCGGGAATGCAGATCTAGTTCATTTATTACATTTATTTAAAACCATATTCATAGATCAAGTACAAAGGGAAATTTTCTAAAAAAAAATTTATCAAACAGTTCTTACGGTACATTAAATTAAGTGACATCCAAGACATTTAAATATACTTTGTGCTGTTTAATATAAACTTGTAGTATTCACACCTTTAAATCTGTTTTGACAGTGTTAGCATTGTGATTGTGCATTTGTTTAAGTAAATGAAGAATAGGCTGTGTTTTAATGAGTTAGTTTCATAAGTCAAATGATGTATCACTGATAGAGTTTGATAGAGAGACAAAAGCATGATCAGAAATACACTGGATTGTATGTACATTCTCTTGTCAGCAGCTCTCTTTATTCATTTTCAGAACTGTTGTTTTTTTTTCTCCTTACATGAACATTGTAAAGCAAATTGTGTAAATAAATCTGAGAACTGATGTATTTTAATGGGTACTGATTTTAGTCTGTAAGACAAACAAATGTTCATATGGGTTAGGTGTTTTTTTTCTGACCGTAGGGACTGTATTTGGACTCACTGGTCTATTTGTTCAAGTTCACCTTTAATAATTGATATGTGTTGCTGTGCACAATTTTTCATCCTCGTTACCCTGTCCATCAGTGGGAACTGACCACCACTCATTATTATATGTTTTTTGTGGATTGTTCACAGCACAGCAGTGACACACTGACATTATAGTGGCATGGTAGTGTATATAGCACTGGTATGTCTGTATAAATCTCAGATGTGTTACTGGAATTTTTCTACACCTAAGTGTGTATATACAGTGGTGCTTGAAGGTTTGTGAACCCTTTAGAATTTTCTATATTTTTGCATAAATTTGACCTAAAACATCATCAGATTCTAAAAGTAGGTAAAGAGAACCCAGTTAAACAAATGAGAAAAAAAATATTTTACTTGGTTATTTATTTATTGAGGAAAATGATCCAATATTACATATTAGTAGAGTAGCAAAAGTATGTGAACATTTGCTTTCAGTATCTGCTGTGACCCCCCTGTGCAGCAATAACTGCAGCTAAACATTTCCTGTAACTGTTGAACAGTCCTGTACACCGGCTTGGAGGAATTTTAGCCCATTCCTCTGTACAGAACAGCTTCAAGTCTGGGATGTTTGGTGGGTTTCCTCACATTAACTGCTCACTTCAGGTCCTTCCACAACATTTCGATTGAATTAAAGTCAGGACTTTGACTTGGCCATTCCAAAACATTACCTTTATTCTTTCTTAATTAACTTTAATCATTCTTTGGTAGAACCACTTGTGTGCTTAGGGTCGTTGTCTTGCTGCATGACCAACTTTCTCTTCAGATTCAGTTCATGGACAGATGTCCTGAAATTTTCCCTTTGAATTCTCTGATATAATTCAGAATTCATTGTTCCATCAATGATGGCAAGCCATCTCAGCCCAGATGCAGCAAAACGGTCCCAAACCATGATTCTACCACCACCATGTTTCACAGATGGGATAAGGTTCTTACGTGATGTTTAGGTCCACGTGATCTTTAGCAAACTGCTGATAAGCAGCAATGTTCTTTTTGGAAAGCAGTGGTTTTCTCCTTGCAACCCTGCCATGCACACCATTGTTGTTCAGTGTTCTTCTGATGGTGGACTCATGAACATCAACATTAGCCAATGTGAGAGAGGCCTTCAGCTGCTTAGAAGTTACCCTGGGGTCCTTTGTTACCTCGCCAACTATTACACGCCTTGCTCTTGTTGGTCTTTGTTGGTCGACCACTCCTGGGGAGGGTAACAATGGTCTTGAATTTCCTCCATTTGTACACAATCTGTCTGACTGTGGATTGGTGGAGTCCAAACCCTCTAGAGATGGTTTTGTAACCTTTTCCAGCCTGATGAGCATCAACAACTCTTTTTCTGAGGTCCTCAGAAACCTCCTTTGTTGGTGCCATGACACACTTCCACAAACGTGTGTTGTGAAGAGGAGACTTTGATATATCCCTGATCTTTAACTAAAATAGGGTGCCCACTCACACCTGATTATCATCCAATTGATTGAAAACACCTGACTCTAATTTCACCTTCAAATGAACTGCTAATCCTAGAGGTTCACATACTTTTGCCACTCACTAATATATAATATTGGATCATTTTCCTCAATAAATAAATGACCAAGTATAATATTTTTGTCTCATTTGTTTTACTGGGTTCTCTTTATCTACTCTTAGGACTTGTATGAAAATCTGATGACGTTTAGGTCATACTTATGCAGAAATATAGATAAATCTAAAGGGTTCACATACTTTCAAGCACCACTGTACATATACTTCCAGTCAATGAAAAGACTGTTAATGATGTCTGGTAATGGTGTCACGGTGATGACTTACCATTGACATTCCTGTTGATCCAAAGGAAATTAGACGGGGTGAAGGTCAGGACCCTATGCAGTCCACTCAAAGACCTGTGTTGTAGTATGGTACTTGCTTCTCCCTAATTGTTGTTCTACACATATCACTATAACATAGAGTTTAATATTAACAACATCCAAATCAATAAAACAAATAAATACGGCTACAATGTGTCACCTGATCTTTACTTGTCAAACATGAGGAGACACTATAATTAATTCAATACTCAAGGATAAAGTTTAGCCTTATGGAACAATGTCACCCCTAAGTAATATATGATCTCTCTCTAGCTCCCTCTCTCACTCTCTCATCACTCACTTGCTGGAACATACATGCATGTTCTCATACTGTCATTCATCTTCAAACAGGAATATGATTAAACTTTTGAGTGACAGGAGACTAATGACTATTGGAAACATCGGTAGCTGGCAATGAAACATGCTGTGGAGTTGATTAAAATGACAGTTTGAAAATATATTGCTAGAACCATACATAACACTGATTAGGGCACATTCTCTACGACATGCCCAAACCAACACCCATCTTAATCTGCACTGGAAATTCAATCTGTAAAGTTCTACAATGGCAAATCAGAAAAGGTTGGGATGGTATGAAAAATGCAAATAAAAAATGTATGCAGTGTTCCTTACATTTCCTTTGACATGTATTTTTGCAGACAGTATGAACCCAATATATTTTTATAATTATAACATTTCATTTGTTAATAAACATCCACTCCTGTATTTCAGTCCTGCAACAAATTGCAAAAACAAAAGTTGGGACAAGGACAATTTAGGGCTAGTAATGAGGTAAAAAAAATTAATAAAGATGCGATTTCAAACAGGTGATGTCAACAGGTGATTAAAATCATGATTTGGTACAAAAGCAGTATCCATGAAAGGCTGAGTCTTTGAGGAGTAAAGATAGGCAGATAAATATTTACATATTTCAGTCCTAACTTTTTTCTGTTTTGGCTTGTTTTGCATTGTCTTGTTGAAAAATGCATTGATGTCCCTGGAAAAGACGTCGCATTGAAGGCAGCTTACGTTGCTCTAAAATCTCAGTGTACTTTTCTCCATTAATGCTGCCAGCACAGAAGTGTAAATGACCTTTGCCAAGGGCACTGACTCAACACCACAGCATGACAGAGTCTGGCTTTTGGACTTGTTGCTGATAACAGTCTGGATGGTCCTTTTCGTCTTTGGTCCGGAGCACACGATGTCCATTTCTTCTGAAAAAGATCTGGAATACTGATTGGTCTGACCATGATACATGTTTCTACTGTGTGATGGTCCATCCTAGCTGCCACCGAGCCCAGAGAAGTCGATGTTGCTTCTGGACATAGTTAACATAAGGCTTCTTTTTTGCACAGTAATGTTTTAAGTGGCATTTGTGAATGTAACTCCATATTGTAGTGCTTGATAAAGGTTTGATAAAGTGCCTATGTGGTTCTAGCAGCTATTGATGAATGACGGTTCTTCATGCAGTGCCATCTGAGGGATCAGAGATCACGCTTCTTCAGTTTAGGCTTGTGCCTTTGCCCTTTATGAACTGAAATTCCTCAGATTCCTTGAATTGTTTAATGCTATTATGTACTGTAGAGGGAGAAATATGTAAATCCCTTCTAGTCTTTCTTTGTGGAAATACTGGTTTTGACAATTTCAATAATTTTCTTACACATTTGTTGATAAACTGGAGATCCTCTGACCATCTTTACTCCTCGGAGAGACTCAGCCTTTTGTGAATACTGCTTTTGTGAATACTGTACCAAATCATGATTACAATCACCTGTTGACCTCTTTGCAAATCACATTATTATTTAGTTTTATACCTCATTACTAGCCCGAAATTACCTCGTCCCAACTTTTTTTGAATGTGTTGCAGGCCTGAAATGCAGGAATGGATGATTATTAACAAATTAAATGAAGTTAACGCAAAAAAAAAACATGAAATATCTCGCGGTTATACTGTCTGCAATGAAATACAAGTCAATAGAAATATAAGGAACATTGCAGGTTTTTTAAATTTGCATTTTCCATACCGTGCCAACTTTTTCTGATTCGGTGTTGTGCATGGACAGTTCTTGAACTGTTGCTCTGGGGCTGATTGCTGAAATCTGAGGAGAGTTGCTTTTATACACTACATGCTTTAGCACTCTGCAGTCCCATTTTGTGAGCTTGTGTGACCTCTCTCTTTGCTGAACTATTGTTATTCCTTGATGTTTCTGCGTTTAAAGGGATAACACTTCCAGTTGACCTGGCTTGTTGGAAAAATTGGGCTGGTTGGTATTCAGTACTGTGGTAAACCATGGTGAAGGTCACCCAGTTCTTTATTATGACTCTTTTTGTTTATTTGTGGAGTAAACCCTCATGCTTAATTTTAGGTATGGTTGAAACACAAAGGGTGACCACATACTTTTGGCCAAGTAGTGTGGCTTGGCCTATTCAGTATGTGCTTGACACCTGACTGTCACCTTTGAGTGATTAAAGAAAGGAAAGAACCAATCTGATTATGTAATCACAAATATTGATTAACTGATCTAAAGATCTCTCTCTCACTCCGTCTGTTGTCATACCTACATAGTGTAACTGATATCTCATTAATGAGGTGGTGATTAATATTCTTCTTCTCAGTGTGGCATCTGCGGCACTGCACAAACACGCAGGGACTCACCAGTCATCTGTTAGTCTCAGTAGGAGCTTCATTAAGTTCATTAAGAGAGCTGGACTGTGTTTTACTAACTGTGATCATGATGGCACATAGATTAGCACAGAGAGCTTTTGTAAGAAAATGTCTCCAAGTTATGTGTGTTTGTTCCTGTGTGTGTGTTTTGGGGGGTTTTATTGTGTGTTTTAAGTGCTCTTTTACTGGAGACTTGCTTAAACATCTGTAATTAGCAGTGGTGTGCAGTACATAAAGCAGCTACACCTTCTGTATTATGTTAATCTGACATCCCATAGCCCACACAAAAACTCCCACACACTAACACATACGCAGACTCTAGATTTGAGTGCAGTGCAGTGCAGTAAACACCATTCAAATTATGTCTAGCTCGTCACTGTTTCATGTCTCTTATGATCCAATAACATAGTTTTGATTTGTTTCTGGTCTAATGTAATAAACTAAGTCACTTGATTGATCAGATATCCTCATCGTTCTGCTAATGTTCCTACATTTCATACCTAGTTTGTACCCACCCTTCTAAAAATGGTAAAAAGAGACAAGCACAGAGCAGAGGATCATGTTAATAAGCAGTTCTAATTGGCTATAGAACAGAACAAAGCACTTTATACGCAACGATTTTTCCTATAAATGTTAGTTACAAAGGCCTGACTGCACTCCACTGTTAATAAGCTATCATGAACAACTAAAGAGAACAAAATGCACTTTCTTTTAACTTAACTCTCAGGACGCTCACACTTCATGTAGAGGACTGAGACAAAGCAGATCTATTTGATCTATATCTGTGCTCACAGCGTGCTCTCTGGAGGCTCTCTCTAATCTATAATTAGAGTCTCCCCATCTCAGTCTCATGAGCTGGTTTATGAATCTTCAAACGAATCTTCTTTGGCAAATCTGTTAAAATTATTGTGGCATCAGAGTAAAAACGGAAACACCAGGAGTACTGCTTATTGTGAATCTCTCCTGAGGACTTGCCTATAAGCACGGTAAATAGCTCTTATAAGAGCTGGAAGTGACAGGACGGACTAAGAGTAGGGAGGAGAGAGTTACCCTTCCTCACCTAGCATTCTCCTGTATGGTAGGAGACTGAAATTATTCCAATTACCTGTAAGTGGTCTATGGAAGTTTTTATGATGAAGACAAACACGACAGAGGTGTTAGAATGTTCTTACAGAATACCAAAACTCACCTGGCAAACCAGACCTTTTGTGCATTCTCGGAGCCACCGAGAACGCAACGGCAACCTTGAAGCAGACACGAAGGCCATTGTCATTGTGTGTAATTTGTATGTAATCTGTATTCTCTACTCATAAAAGTGGAATGGGTCAATTTTAATACAACCCCAAATCTGAAAAAGTTGGGATGGTATGGAAAATGCAAATTTATGTAAAAAACTGAAAACTGTAATGTCCTTTACATTTACTCTGACTTCCATTTCATTGCAGACAGTATGAACCCAATATGTTTTTCCTGGTCAACTTCATTTCATTTGGTAATAAACATCCATTCCTGCATTTCAGGTCTGCAACACATTCCAAAAATAAGTTGGGACGGGGCAATTTTTAATGCTTGTAATGAATTAAAATAGCTAAATAATGATGTGATTTCAAACAGTTAATGTCAGCAGGTGATTATCATGATTTGGTATAAAAGCAGTATCCACAAAAGGTTGAGTCTTTGAGGAGCAAAGAGGATCTCCAGTTTGTCAACAAATGCGTCAGAAAATTAATGAAATCGTTAAAAACAATGTTCCTCAAAGAAAGATTGGAAGGGATTTGCATATTTCTCCCTCTACAGTGCATAATATCATTAAACAATTCAAGGAATCTGGAGGAATTTTGGTGCATGAAGGCCAAAGGCACAAGCTTAAGCTGATTTCCGATCCCTCAAAAGGCACTTCAAGAAGAATCATCGTTCAACAACATTACTGTATAAAAAACAAGCCTTATGTTAATCATTTCCTGCAACGGCATCGAGTTTTCTGAGCTTGATGGCATCTAGGATGGACCATCACACAGTGGAAATGTGTATTGTGGTCAGAAACAGTATTCCAGATCTTTATTTGGAAAAAATGGACACTGTGTGCTCCAGACCAAAGACAAAAAGGATCATCTAGACTGTTATCAGCAACAAGTCCATCAGCCAGGCTCTGTCATGGTATGGTGTTGGGTCAGTGCCCTTGGCAAGGGTCATTTACACTTCTGTGCTGGCAGCATTAATGGAGAAAAGTACAATGACATTTTAGACCAACATAAGCTGCCTTCAAGACGACATCTTTCACAGGGATGTCCATACATTTTACAACAAATTCAAAACAATATGTAAATCTCTTCCAGTCTTTCTTTGAGGAACATTTTTTAAAACAGTTAAGTACTTTTTTTCTACACATTTGTTGATGAACTGGAGATCCTCTGCCCATCTTTGCTCCTCAAAGACTCACCCTTTTGTGGATACTGCTTTTGCACCAAATCATGATTATAATCACCTGTTGACATCACCTCTTTGCAAATCACATCATTATTTAGTTTTAAACCTCATTACTAGCCCTAAATTACCCTGTCAAAACTTTTTTTGGAATGTGTTGCAGGCAGGAAATGCAGAAAGGGATGTTTACTAATGAATGAAATGAAGTTGACCAGAAAAAAACATGAAATACCTAAGGTTCATGAGATATTTGCAATGAAATAAAGTCAAAAGAAATGTAAGAAGCACATGTTTGTTTTTTCATTTGCATTTTCCATACTGCCCCACCTTTTTCTGATTTGGGCTCATAGACAATTCAGAGAGAAAGGAGGACCGAGAGAGAGAGTTTGCATATTGAAGCAGCATTATGGACAATAAAGCTTAGCTTGTGCTTTCTTAGAAGTTCTTTGGAAAGCTGTCCAATTCAAACTTGTAAATCCAGTGTGCTCATGGTTCATTAGAGCATTATGGGGGTGGGGAGGATAATAGCGGTCCATCAGATAGTAAATAGACAGCAGTAGCAGGTGCAAGTGTATGTTCTGTATAACATTCTTAATGGTTTACAAGAAAAAAGGGGAATTTTGGTGAGCAGTGGTTCATTATTATTTAAAGTTCCAGAGATTCAAAAGGACCGTTTTAAAAACAGCTGATTTGACAGCATAAAGGGTTGCTCTGGAGCTTGACCCTTGTGGTATTTTGACCAAAGCATGTCACAAATAGTTCATTAAGACCCCAGTAAACTGCATTAACATGTTGAAAATTGGTATAATTTGCCACCTTGAAGATGATTCTGTGAAATTATGCCAAACCATGACACAGGAATAGGTTATCAAACTTAATTAATGTTCTAATCTCAACAGGGACACCGCCTTGGCAGTGTTCTCCACAGGAACAACTATCCATGTCTGAGGGAGGGAAGCTGACTGACTGAAGTGCACACATGAATGGTGAGTAGATATATGGATCTTGTTTTTCCTCCATATGTACTGATTCTCCCTGTAGAAATTCACTGCTAGCTGGTAAAAATATCTCAGTAACTTCACATGTATTGGAAGAGGCATGTTACCTTGCTGCCTTCTTAACTTGGCAAAGAGGTGGTTTGGGACACTGCACATCTTCCTTAAATCCAATCTTCCATGCACTCATCATTACTCAGCAGAGGGTAGGGAGTCAAAGTTCCACCCACTCTTATTCACACCTACCAGCCAATCACTAGGTAAGTGGGCAGTGATTTCAGACATCTCAGTTTTGGAGAGTGTCTTTTTTGTGACAGCTTAAACCAAGCTTTTTGTGAAGCTCTTGGTATGGTTAATATGATATTACAATGATTCTATCAGAGGAATTGATTATGCATGTGATTTCTTTATAAATCAGGCTTGTAAAAGAAAAGTTATTCTTTAATGCTTCTTTTCATGGAAAAGAAATTCACTTTATGACAAAAGACATCAAGTACAATCCGTCTGGGTTAAACTAAGCAGTTTAACGACCAGCTGATCAATGTCCATTCACTTTAACTGTAACGCGGGTGGAGAGGCAGGAGACACACACAGGCTAGGGATAGAAGGTAAGGCAACTTTATTGAATACTTGACACAACGGGATAAACGCACTGAGGTACGGAGCTAGAGACCAGGTAGAAAACCACGAGGCAAAGCAGAGAGTAGAGGAGGACGGAGTGTTTATGTAGGGGAAGGCTGAAGGTGAGCAATGAGCAACAGGTGGCTGATCAGTAGGTGGGCGATGATGAACGCTGCGGAATGCGGGCGTGGGAAGTAGAGCTGGCAGCGGGCGTGACAGTACCCCCCCTCGAAGGACCCGAGCAGGCGGGGGTCCGGGGACCCGAGGAGGACTTACGTGGATGGCCGCGGGGCCTGGGGGCCAGGCGGTCGGGATGAGCAGAGTGGAATTCCTGGACGAGAAGGGGGTCCAGGATGTCCTTGGCATCCACCCAGCAGCACTCCTCCGGGCCGTAACCCTCCCACTCGACGAGGTACTGGAGGCGGGAGCCCCGCCGACGGGAGTCCAGAAGGCGGCGGACCGTGTAGGTGGAGGCTTCCCCCAGCCCGGCAGGTGGGGGCTGGTCCGCAGGAGACGAGTCAGCCACCGGCCCAGGGACCCAGGGCTTGAGGAGAGAGACGTGGAAGGAAGGGCAGATGCAGATCCAGTTAAGGAGGCAAGTCAAGGCGATAGGTAACGTTATTGATTTGCTTGATTATCTTAAACGGCCCTAAGTAACGAGGGGAAAATTGAGCACTTCCCTGAACGCTTCGGAGATCCCGTGTCGACAGCCAAACACAATCCCCCGGGCAGTAGGCAGGAGCAGGAAGCCGGCGCCGATCAGCGTGCCTCTGGTAGCGCCGAATCGCATGGTCGATGCGTTGATGGACCTGGCACCACACCTCTTCGCTGCGGCGGAACCAGTCGTCGACGGCCGGGGCATCGGAGATGGTGGAATCCCATGGGATGAAGGGCGGTTGAAACCCCAGGACGCACTGGAAAGGCGTAAGGCCAGTGGCAGAGTGGCGGAGGGAGTTCTGAGCTATCTCGGCCCAGGGGAGAAACTGGCTCCAGTCCAGCAGGTTGTGCATGCAATAGGAGTGCAGAAATTTCTTCAACTCCTGGTTGGAGCGCTCGCATTGGCCGTTCGATTCGGGATGGTAACCAGAAGAGGCTCACTGAGGCGCCCAGCTTGTCCACGAACGCTCGCCAGATCGCGGAGGTGAATTGGGGACCCTGGTCCGACAGAATGTCTTCCGGGATGCCAAAGAGGCGGAAAACGTACTCGAAGAGGCACTCAGCTGTCTGAAGAACGGACGGGGTCTTGCTCAGTGGAATGAAACGCACTGCCCGGGAGAAACGGTCGATAATGGAGAGGATGGTGATGTATCCGTTAGAGAGCGGGAGGTCCGTGACGAAATCAATCGTGATGTGGGACCAGGGCCGTTGCGGAATGGGCAAGGGATGGAGCTGACCTGAAGGGAGAGTGCGTGGGGTCTTGCATTGAGCACAGACACTGCCACGAACTGATGGATGTCTCTGCGCATGTTTTTCCACCAGTAGCGCGCGGCCAGGAGTTGGTGGGTGCGGGTCTCCCCGGGGTGGCCAGAGCAGAGAGAGACATGGGCCCAAGTGATGAGTCGGTCCCGGAGATCGGGTGGAACGAACTTCCTGCCAGCCGAGCACTCCGAGGGGACACGCATCAGGGAAAGGCTGACATCCAGATCTCGCTCGAAGTCCCACTGGACAGCGCCAAGCACGCACGAGGCCGGGAGGATAGGCACAGGAACCTCCGGAGCGGCTGAGGCGGGGTCGAGGCTGCACTAGAGCACATCGGCTTTAGAGTTCTTAGAGCCGGGCCGATAAGTGATGGTGAACGAGAAGAGAGCGAAGAAGAGGGACCAGCGAGCTTGGCGGGCGCTCAGACGCTTAGCGGAGCGCAGGTACTCCAGGTTTTTGTGATCAGTGAGAAAAAACCTGGATGTTGTCCAGGTAGACCACCACGAAACAACCCAGCATGTCCCGGAGGATGTTGTTCACGAAGGCCTGGAAAACCGAGGGGGCGTTGGCCAGACCGAAAGGCATAACTAAGTACTCGTAATGGCCAGAGCTGGTGCTGAAAGCGGTCTTCCATTCATCCCCCTCCCTCATGCAGACCAGGTTGTAGGCGTTTCAGAGATCCAGTTTGGTGAACCAGTGGGCGGTGCGAAGTAGCTCGAGGGTCGAGGGCACCAGCGGGAGCGGATAGGCATACCTCTGAGTGATGCGGTTGAGCTGCCAGTAATCAATGCAAGGACGCAGCCCTGAGTCCTTCTTGGGGACGAAGAAGAAACCCGCAGAGACTGGCAAGGTGGAGGGACGGATGAAGCCGAGGCTCAAGTACTCCGCGATGTAATCGTTCATGGCTTTCTCTTCGGCCGGCGAGAGGGGATATAAGCGGACTTTAGGCAGAGGTGCGTCGGGTGGGAGCTCTATGGCGCAGTCGTAGGATCTGTGAGGAGGGAGATGGGCCGGGGTGCCTTCTCCGAAGACAGGTGCCAGGTCCTGATACTCACTGGGCACGTTGCGAGGAAGGGGCGGTGAGTTGGAGACCGGGAGAGAGATGACCTGGAGGGCTGGGCGATGTAAGCAGTGTTGCTGACACCAAGGGGACCAGCGGACAAGCTCCCGGGCGGACCAAGAGATGAGAGGGTCGTAAAGATGAAGCCAGGGAAGGCCCAGGATGATAGGGTAAGCCAGGGAAGCCACGGGAAACAGAGAGATGGCCTTTTCGTGGGTAGCGCTGGTGAGCAGGCGCACAGGGGCAGTGACACGGGTGAGAAGACCAGAGTCAAGTGGTTGACCGTCCGCTGTGGTGATTCGCCGGCCCGCGGGAAGAGGTGTGCAGGGGATCTTCCATGTGGTGATGAGGTGGTCGGCAATGAAGTTCCCCTGGGCGCCGGAATCGATCAGGGCTGTAAGGGAGATTTCGGCATGAGCGACTCGCAACAGGACAGGTAGTGTTAAAGAGGGAATAAGAGGGGTCAGACTCACCCGGGGTGTGCGTGCCGTGGGTTCGGCACGCACGGCAGAGGACCCGCGAGAGGGAGCAAGGTCGCAGCTGGGGCGGAGGTGACGGTTGGAACCGCAGTAACAGCAGAGCCCCAGCTCGAAGCGATGGCGACGCTCCTCGGAGGAGAGGTGAGTACCCGCGAGCTCCATGTCCTCCGGGGCGGCGAAAGGTCCCGGCCGGCGAGTGAAGGAGGAGAGAGCGGAGCGGTAGAAGGTCGGGTCTGGAGGAGTTGATCCAGGCGGATGGCAAGGGAGATGAGATCCTCCAGGGTGAGGTTGAGGTCGCGCCCTGCCAATTCCCTCCGGAGATCGGGACGCAGACCTTGGTGGAACGCAGATAGGAGAGCTGGCGAATTCCATCCGCTCTGTGCCGGTAGCGTGCGGAACTGGAGGGTGTACTCAGCAGCCGAGCGACGACCTTGGCGCAGATGAAGCAGCAACTCTCCAGTGGAGCGACCCTCGCGAGGGTGTTGAAAAACAGAGCGAAAGGCTGACAAAAAGCGGCCATAGTCCCTCGCCTCGACCCCCTGTTGGGACCAGATGGCGGTGGCCCAATCCAGGGCGTGGTGCGACAGGAGGGAGATCACCAAAGCAATGCGGGCAGCGTCGGAGTCAGGGGGCGAGTGGACGAAGTACAGCTCGCACTGCAGCAAGAAACCCTCGCATCGGTTTGGGTCTCCATCGTACTTGTCCGGCAGGGCGACCTTGTAGGGCGAGTGCGAGGACGAGGCACGAGGAGGACTGGAGGGAAGCGGAACTGAAGCAGGGAAGTCCGCGGGTGCTGGGAACGGCGTCAACTGTAACACGCGTTGGGAGAGCTCGCTAACAGCGGGGACCAGAGAGCTAAGCGAGCTTTGGTTGTCGGCAAGGAAAGTGACGGCACGGTCAACCTCCTCCAACTTAGCGCGGAGATCGACGAACTGCTGTTCCATGCCAGGATCAGAGCCGGGGTTGGATCCACTAGCCGCTGTCTCCATGTTGGGCTTTGCCTACTGTAACGTGGGTGGAGAGGCAGGAGACACACGCAGGCTAGGGATAGAAGGTAAGGCAACTTTATTGAATACTTGACACAACGGGATAAATGCACTGAGGTACGGAGCTAGAGACCAGGTAGAAAACCACGAGGCAAAGCAGAGAGTAGAGGAGGACGGAGTGTTTATGTAGGGGAAGGCTGAAGGTGAGCAATGAGCAACAGGTGGCTGATCAGTAGGTGGGCGATGATGAACGCTGCGGAATGCGGGCGTGGGAAGTAGAGCTGGCAGCGGGCATGACACTACCAATCAAGGTCTTAACATTTATAATAAATTAACATAGGAAATCAAATTTTGTCTGGTCACATCAACAGCCAATCAACTCTGTGGCTCCACGAGCAGAGGTGGTTGCCAGGTCTGCTTATTCTCAACGACTTTGGGGTTATTTTTTAATAAAGTAAACAATTTAACAAATATTGTTAGTTGCGAGTCGCAGGCTTTTTTGTAATGTGCAGTTGCTCATTTGACTTTGCTCCCTGATCCTCTCTTTCTCTCTCTCTCTCTATCTCTCTAATAAGCGTGCCAAATTGTTTTGTTAATCTTCTATTATTATTTTTATTCATGCTTTTTCTTGTGCAAGTTACTTCATGTTTGTGGGATGACTTTATGCAACTTATTGTAACAAGCTGTTAAAGTAAAAAGATGTTCATCAATGGACAGTGGTGCTTGAAAGTTTGTGAAACCTTAGAATTTTTAAAATTTCTGCATAAAGATGACTAAAACATGATAAAGAGAAACCAGTTAAACAAAATGAGACAAAAAATATATACTTGGCATTTATTTATCGAGGGAAGGAAAATGATCCAATATTACATATTAGTGAGTGCCCCAAAAAGTATGTGAAACCTTTGCTTTCAGTATCTGGTGTGACCCCCGGTGCAGCAATAACTGCAGTAAAAGTTTCCTTGTAAAAATGTTGATCAGTCCTGCACCACCGGGCCTTGGAGGATTTTAAGCCCATTCCTCCGTACAGAACAGCTTCAACTCTGGGATGTTGGTGGGTTTCTCACCTATCTGCTCGCTTCAGGTCCTTCCACAACATTTCCATGGATTAAGGTCAGGGACTGGGACGTTGGCCATTCCAAAAACATTAACTTTATTCCTTCTTTAGACATTCTTGGTAGAAACGACTGTGTGCTTAGGCTCGTTGTCTTGATGCATGACCACCTTCTTTGAGATTCAGTTAATGGGACAGATGTCCTGACCTTTTCCTTTAGGGAATTCTTGATTAACTCAGAATTCATTGTTCCATCAATGATGGCAACGCCATCCTGGCCCAGATGCAGCAAATAGGCCCAACCATGATTACTACACCACCATGTTTCACAGATGGGAATAAGTTCTTATTGCTGGGAATGCATGTTTCCTTTCTCCAAACATAAACGCTTTTTCTTTTTAAAAATACAAAGTTTCTATTTTGGTCTCATCAAACAACAAAACATTCTTCCAATAGCCTTCTGGCTGTCCAAGTGATCTTAGCAAAAGCAGAGGCGAGCAATGTTCATTTTGGAGAGCAGTGGCTTCTCATTGCACCCGACAGGCCACCATGTGTTCAGTGTTCTTCTGATGGTGGACTCCATGAACATTAAATTAGCAATGTGAGAGAGGCCTTCCAGGTGCTAGGAAGTTACCCTCGGGGGGTACTTTGTGACCTCGCCAACTATTACTCGTCTTTGTGGTAGACCACTCCTGGGAGGGTAACAATGGTCTTCCATTTGTACACAATCTGGCTGAAACTGGGATTGGGGAGTCCAAAATCTTTTTTTAGAGATGCGTTTTGTAACCTTTTCCAGCCTTGATGTGCATCAACAAACTTTTTTTCTGAGGTCCTCAGAAATCTCCTTGTTTGTGACATGATAAACTTCCACAAAGGTTGTGGAAGAGCAGACTTTGATAGATCCCCTGTTTCTTTAAATAAAAAACAGGGTGCCCACTCGCACCTGATTGTATCCTATTGATTGAAACACATGACTCTAATTTCACTTCAAGTAACGCTAATCCAGAGGCTCAATACTTTTGCCCACTCACTAAATGTAATATTGAAATCATTTTCCTCAATAAATAAATGACCAAGTATAATATTGTTGCCTCATTTGTTTAACTGGGTTCTCTTTATCTACTTTTAGGACTTGTGTGAAAATCTGATGATGGTTTAAGTCATATTTATGCAGAAATATAGAAAAATGTAAAGGGTTCACAAACTTGATGAGTCTCTGTTTCATCTGGCCGATTTTCCGTGTTGTTTGTAGTATTCGATGCATTTTAGGCTTCTGTCAAACAAAGTGTCAGTTGATGAGTGTCACTCATCAATCACTTGTGTTTTCAGCAGTATCTCTGAGGCATTTTCATATTGTTTGCACACAGTTTTCTTTTTAAAATGCTCTTTGTATTTATATTACAGTAGCATAAAAAGACTCTGTGACTATGGTCTGATGCCTGGTTAACAACCATTTTGATCAACCACCTGTTTCACAGAACATACTATGGACGTTAAACTGTGCATACATGTTAATTATTGCATAATTTAAGTGTTGATTTTGAACAGTATTATGTGACACTTCAACCACAGACATTCACTTCAACCACAGGAGTAAACCCACTCGGACACGAGGAGGACCCAGATCGCTCTCCCTGGGATCGAGTCCTTTTCCTTCTTGTTGTGATTCAACCTTGCTAAATCCTGAGCCACCGTGCTGCCCTAGGTTCAAACTGACGACTGTTAAATACTAATATATTACAATGAAGATGTGTAACTAAAACCTATAGGAAGTAAGAGCTGAGCTCATTGCAGACATCTGAATCCTCAAACTACTAAGTCCTGTTATTTGCTCCATCGCCTTTTCTTTTTCGTGTTTTTTTTTTTATTCTATTACTTTTTGCTTACTTCTCTGGTGTAATTCATTTATCTGTGATAAACCAACTGTAAGCTCTGAGTATGAGAGCCACAGCTCAGAATGGATCAACTGTAACCGTATCTTATCTTTCAGACACAGGTTATATTGATCACCAAATGCTTTTATCATGAACAGGCCAGGCATCAGGGCATTTTAGGGCAATACTCCATCCATCAGTCTTCATGCTCCAGTAAAAATGTATGTAGCCTGATTAATATATGTTATGAATATAAAAAACGTAGACCATATGCAGCAAGCATACGTTATTAAAAACTTTAGAATGATTTAGTTCTAAAACTTAGCAATGAGTGGAAGGATGATCTTTTGAGAAGGTTTTACAGGTAGCATGTTGCATGTTTAATGGTAAAGCTATTTTCATAAAGTAGTATTAAACCTTCGGATTCCCAGCAGCCACCCCCCACCCACTATAAAGGATTTAGTGAAACCTGTGGCCACAGGTGTTTTAGGGATGAACATCCTTAGAAAGCATTAGTGGGACCATAGCTTGGCTCTTTTTAAAGTGGATCCAATATTTCAGGCACCAGTGTTATGGCAAAAAGTGATGGAGAGTTGTTACGAAGCTGGCTCTTAAAAAAGGTGCAATTCTTCAGGGGTTGTTTGGAGGTAGGGGTTTGGTGTTCATAGAGGGTTCTGTGAGGTAATTGTTACCACCTGCTCATATTGTTGTTCTGATCCTTCTAATTTAGCCCTTTTTGAACCCACTCAGTCAGTGGGCAGCATGCTGCACTAGAAGCAAACCTGGGGGTTACAATCCTAACAAAGGTTTACATGCAGATAGTGGTTTCCTTTGTCAGTTCCTGTTTTTCGATTCTCTTTTTCACTTCCTGTTTTGTCTTTATATTTTTCTTATTTTGAATAGTTTGTTGTTCATGTGAATTTCCTTTGTCTAGGATAAACCCACTGTATGCTTTGTCATACTTTGTTCAGTAACGGTTGTGTGTTGTGCTGGTATGAGTGGATCTAACACAGTAGAGTGACACAGAGTAGTGCTGCTGGAGTTTTAAACAGTAATCACTCACTGTTCACTCTATTAGACACATCTAAGAGATTGCTCTACTGTGTAGATATAAGTCAGAGACAGCAGCTCAAGTCCACCTCTAATCCTTGCTCACAGATGCTGCCTCAGGATTGCTGGTGGCGGGGCATTGTTGGCTGCGTGGACACTATTCAGTCCAGCAGTAACAATGAGGTGTTTTAAACTCCAGAAGAAACATCTGTGTCGATCCACTAATTTACCAACTCAAACAACATCAATTATACCACCAATCAGTATCACTGCAGGCTGAGAATGATCCACCACCCAAAAATAGTACCTGATATGTGGAGTCCTGACCATTAGACGAAACAGAAGTAAAGGAGAATAACAAAGTCTGTAAAGAAAGAGTGGACTACAATCTGTAAGTGCCATCAATATGGTAAGCGGAGCTGATAAAATGACACTGAGTGTAGAAACAACGGAGGTGCACCTAATAAAAGTGGTTCAAGTAAGCAATGTACAGTGTGGCCAAAAAAGTATTTAGTCAGCCATGTTGTGCAAGGGTCTTCCTACTTAGAAAGTGAGAGGAGGTCTGTAATTTATCATAGGTACACTTTCAAACTATGAGAGACCAAAGGACAAAATAAATTGTAGATTTTTAAAGAATTTAATTGTAAATTATGGTGGAAAATAAGTATTTGGTCAATAAATTGGGTTCAATCAATACTTTTGCTAACATAAACCTTTGTGGCAATGACAGAGGTCAAACGTTTCCTGAAGTCTTCACCAGGTTGGCACACACGGTACTGGTATTTTGGCCAATTCCTCCAATGGAAGATCTCCTTAGAGTAGTTGATGTTTGGGGAACTTTCCAAAAACTCCTTCCAAACAGTTTCTATGGGGTTGAGGTCTGGAGACTGGCTAGGCCACTCCAGGATCTGAAATGCTTTTTACGGGCCCCACTCGTTCGTGTGCCCGAGCGGTGTGTTAGGGATCATTGTCCTGCTGGAAGACCCCAGCCACATTCCATCTTTATGGAGATCACGATGGGACGGAGGTTTTGGCTTATCAATATCAGGATACATGGCCTTTGTTAATTCTTCCCTAACACGGATCAGTTCGTCCTGTCCCCTCTGCAGGAAATAAACAGCCCCAAAGCATGATGTTTCACCCCCATGCTTAACAGTAGGTATGGCACAACTCTTCCTTCCCAAACATGGGAGTTGAGTTTTACCAAACAGTTCTATTTAGTTTCAGCTGACCACATGATATTTCTCAAAATCCTCTTCTGGATCATCCAGATGCTCTCTGACAAACTTCAGGACGGGCCTGGACATGTACTGGCTTAGCAGGGGGACACGCCTGCCACTGCAGGATCCGAGGTCCCTTCTCGCGAGTGTGTACTTGATGGAGCCTTGTTACTTTGATCCAGCTCTCTGCAGGTATCATAGGGTCCCTCGGTACTTTGGGGATTTGTTGCTCACCGTTCTCATGAACATTTGGACCCCACAGGAGGAGATCTGGCGTGGAGGTCCCAGATTGAGGGAGATTATCAAAACAGGTCTGTAGGGTCTTACAATTGCTCCCACAGTGATTTATTCACACCAACCTGCGTGCATTATTGTAGATTCACTCTTCCCAGCCTGGTGCAGTCTACAATTTTCTTCCTGGTGCTTCGGACAGGCTCTTGGTCTTGGGCATGGTTGAGTTTGAGTCATGTAATGTCAGTACATGTCCAGGCCATCTGAGTTTGCAGAGAGCATATGGCCTGAGACAGAAGAGGATTGGGAGGAATATATGTGGGTCAGATGCAACTAAAACAGAAGTCAAGTAAGTCAAGTCAGATCTATTTATATAGCGCTTTTTACAATGGGCATTGTTCAAAGCAACTTACAAGTTTAGATTATATCCTAATAACGGCGTTCCAATCCAAATTGAGCACGCTAGGGCGACAGTGGCAAGGAAACAGAAGGAACAGACTTTTTGGTAATAAATAAAAACTCCAACGGAGGAGGAAAAAGGATTCTAAGTCGCATCCCAAGAACACCATACCTAATGTGAAGCATGGGTGTGGAAACATAATGCTTTGGGGCTGTTTTTCTGCACAGGGGACAGGACGACTGATCCGTGTTAAGGGAAGAATGACCGGGGCCATGTATCGTGAGATTTTAAGCCAAAACCTCCGTCCATCAGTAAGAGCATTGAAGATGGAACGTGGCTGGGTCTTCCAGCATGACAATGATCCCAAACACACCGCTTGAGCAACAAAAGAGTGGCTCCGTAAAAAGCATTTCAAGGTCCTGGAGTGGCCTAGCCAGAGGAGATCTGCATTGTGGAATGGGCCAGAATACCAGCTACAGTTTGCGCAAACCTGGTGCAGACTTACAGGAAATGTTTGACCTCTGTCATTGCCAACAAAGGTTATGTTACAAAGTTTTGAGTTGAAACAAATGTATTGACCAAATAATTATTTTCCACCATAATTTACAATTAAATTCTTTAAAAATCCTTCAATGTGAATGGATTTTGTTCTCATTTTGTCTCTCATAGTTGAAGTGTACCTATGATGAAAATTACAGACCTCTCTCATTTTTCTAAGTAGGAGAACTTGCACAATCAGTGGCTGACTACATACTTTTTTGCCCCACTGTATATTGGCTTTAAATAAAACATTCTACTATTGAAGAGGTACCTATAATTAAATCAATTGCACTTCTGGTAAGTGTCATATTGGCCTACATTTGGTTATTCCCAGTTTGTTTCTTAATCTTCAGTGGTGCTTAAATATGAACACACACCTGGACCATGTGTGTTTGCATAATGAATCCAGGGTACTCAAACATTCAGTCAGTTGTCTGTAGGACTAGGTAAGGTCTTAACCATATGCTTATTTAGAAATGTGTTTCAAGGCATATTTAAATACAATTGCTGCATTATGCTTGATATGCAGAACAGCTAACTACAACTTTTTGGGACTATACCTGATTTTCAGTTGTGTCTGCATTCTGTAGAATTCAATCACAAAGGCACAATACAAATCACCGTATTAAGAGGATTCATTGTCAAGATTGAAATCTGTTTTAAATGCCACGTGTGTATTTTCATTTTTATGTGCAGTTTAGAGGTTTCAACTGGTTAGAAGAGGTTAAATCTGGTGAATGTAATGATCTTTTTGTCATAAGTTAGTTATAAAACTGTATTGTGTTCTTCATAGACTGCATTTCTAATTACCGGTAGGTTGCATGTAGGGTAATATACCCTATTTACTTCTATTGACCATTTCAGGCTGGAATCACTGCATTATTGAAACTTATACAGTATCAATAGGGAGCATAAAATTGGACACAAACTGATCTAAATAAACGTTGGAAGGCATTATAACAGTAGCATGCATTTGGGAATATTTTAGCTGGTCCTATCCTCAGAGAACACAGGGCTCAGGTTTAGGACTGCTGTTGCAGCATTGGTGGACAAGTCTCCATTCACTCAGACACAGCCAGCCATATCTGAAAGTGTCACCAGACCTCACCAGAAGATACCACCGGGACTTGAACACAGGCTGCTGCAGTGGTATGCAAGCATATTAGACTGTGCCACCTGAGCACATAAAGATTAATTTGAAACCTATTTTTGTAGAACACCTTCATGAATTCTTGTCCTTTCAGAGATGGTTTCCTGAAGTGCTTTGATTTTCACATAATCACACATGGATTAAGCCACAAGTCTTCAAAGATAACATTAATTATTACAGGAGTAGTCTTTTAGCAAATGCCCACATATAAGATTTAGTTAGATAATTATGTAACTAAAGAAGTAAATATAAAATTATATTTATCTTAGCCACATATAAATAGCCCTTAGACTCATCGGTCAAAATGAATTATAACATTTGACATTACAATGTGTGATCAGGACAAACAGCAACATTGCAATAATAGAAACTCACTCACGGGCATAATTAAATTATTGCCCATATGCCCGAGTGTCAGTACACGTTCCAGAACAGAATACGTTTCACTCAGAGCAAAGCTTCCTGAGTCCAAATGGTGAGATGCACAGAGAAATGTGCACATGCTTACAATGTGGAAAATAGAATGCCCTTGATACTGCAGTGGAATTTAGTAGTAAGAGGTCCTGTATTTCAAATGAATGTCGGCTACTGGAACAAATCAATGAGGCATGTGATGGTGGGGCTGAAGGTTTGCTGCAATTTATATTATATTTACAAAGCACCCCACTCAAAACACACAGCGGGGGTGCATCAAAACCAGATGAGGCAATTTCTTTTGTTTTGCAAGATGTTTATGGCCTGAAAAAATGGAAAAGCAGAATAGATACTTACCCAGGAACTGTCCAGTTCTCCATAAGAAGGCTTATAAGTCTTTATGCAAGGTGGCAAGAAAGAAGCCACTTCGGAAAAAGTACCACACTGACTCTCATATATTTCTGATGAGAGGTGACAAAAGGATGGTCATATGACTAAAGTCCAAGTATTTACATTTAATCATTTAGCAGGTCTTATCCAGAGCGACTTAAAATCAAAACAATCTACAATGTAAGCAATTGTGGGTTAAGGGCTTTCCTCCAGGACCCAACAGTGGCAGCTTTGCAACGTTATGTTGTGGGTGTTTGTCTTCAGTGTGGACTGGACAATTGGTGAGGACTGAATAGAAAATGAATGCTGACAAGTACACCCAAAGTTTGGAGGAAAACCTGTTTCCTTCTACTAGACCGCTGACAATGGGAAGGTCGTTCACCTTCCAGCACAACAATGATCTTAAACCCACCACCAAAAAAAGCAAAAAACAATCCAGTGGCTTAAGGCTAGGAAGGTAAATGTCTTTGAGTGGCCAAATTAGAACCCTGACTTAAATGCGATCAATGGAAATCCATGGAAGGCCTTGAAGAGAGCTGTCCACTGCCACTCACCAGGAAACGTGATTGGACATGAACAATTTCACAAGAAAATCTGATAGAGACATATATAAACAGACTGATGGCTGTGATTAAAAAAGGATACCATTATGAAGTATTAAAATAAGGAGGGTGGTTTTTTTCAACCCTGTTATTCTAGTTTATCCAGAGCGACTTACAACTGATACAATCTTACAATCCAAGCAATTATGGGTTAAGGGTCTTGCTCAAGGACCCAACAGTGGCAGCTTGACAGAGGTGGGATTTAAACCCTGGACCTTTGAGTCCATACATCCCAGGTTTTGTATTCATATTCAGAACTCAATGCTGTAAGGAAAATGTGTAAATAAAGCCTAGATAATATTTTTTAGAATAGGTTTCAGGTTGTAAACCAAAGGATTTCAATACATTTCAGTACTATGGAAAAGCGTTGTGCATTTAGGCACTGTAGAACAAACACTACACATGTGGGCCTTTGTAATTGGTAAGTTGAATTCTAAACTCTGTAATGAGTCTCTAACTTAAAATCTTAGCTAGAAATATTATAAAAATATCTTTTTATAAAGTGGCCTAACGGCATATCGTTAAGACTATGTAGAGCACACAGCCTTACAAAGACATAAACACAAACAAAGTTCAAGTTTTAAGTGATGATATGTTGTCCAGCTCCCTCCTAGGATGTTGTTCTTGTATTTATTTTATATCGTGCAATTTTGCTAGGTCACATTCATTCTTTCGCAATAATAGCACAGCTGGAGCAAAGTATAAATGTGGTGGACTGGACTTTAATGAGTGGTGGTGGCTGGAACATTGTATTACATTGTTGTACTCCTGTTTGCTTAACCTGCTGGTATTCACTGACATTAGCTCAGCTTTTAGCATTATAGTCCCCTTCGGCCTGGTCAGTACACTCAGATACATTGACCAAAACATTTCCCTGTGCAAACAGATCCTCTGCACCAATTACTCTTATAATCTACACTACTCTTAACACAATACTCTATCATCTCTACAGAACTGCTTCATCTGTTCTATGGACTCTACACATCCATCAATGCAGCTGTCAGTGCAGCCATCAATGCAGCTGTCAACACAAACTGTCAAAGCAATACTCTCTTCACTTAATGCAAATGCTCAATGGAATACTCTGTCTACTCAGTGTAAATGCTCAGTGGAAGCTCTCTGCCCTGTTGAAAGCCAATCTATTCTTACTCCTTTTCCCAGTAGCCTCACTGCCCATCAACCCACTCCATGCTTGTCATCCCACCCCACCTCAATCATCCCACCCTTTCCCTCATTTATCTCAAACCCTTCCTTTATTCACCTCTGAAACTTTGATCCTATTTATTACAAGCTCCACAAACTCCTACTTCTGCTTGTATCCTATCATTTGCCCATGCTGTTTTCCAAAATACACAAGCTCCTGGCCCATATTTATTGACTAACTGCTAACCAACACCAACCATTCTCCTATATTCATTCTACAACCCCAAATCAGAAGCAGTTAGGACAGTATGAAAGGAATGCAGTGTTTCCGGATGCACCAAGATATTTTTCTGATCAAATTAATTTCCATCTATTCTTGCATTTCAGGCCTGTGACATTCCAAAAATATTGGGATGGTAAAGCATTTATCACTTTGTACTTTTGCCATTCCTTCTATCAACACTTCAAAGACGTTTTGGCACCAAGGATACCAAGTGATGATGCGTTTCAGGTGTTATTTTGTGTCATTCTTCCTGCAAACACATCTTAAGGTGTGCAACATTACAAGGTTATTGTTGTTGTTGCATTTTTTCATTCCAAAATTCTCCACACATTCTATATTGAGGACAAGTCAGGACTGCCAGTAGGCAAGTCCAGTACCCGTAAGCTTCTGTTCTGCAGCCATGCCTTTATAATGTGTGCAGCATTTGGTTTTGCATTGTCTTGTTGAAAAATGCATGGACATCCCTTTCAAAGATGTCATCTTGATGGCTGCATGGGTTGCTGCAAAATCTCAATGTAATGTACAGCATCTATGATGCTGCCATAACAGAAGTGTAAATTACCTTTGCAAAGGGCACTGACACAACCCCAGACCATGACACAGCCTGGCCTTTGGACTTTGTTGCTGGTGACATTCTGGATGGTCCTTTTTGTCTTTGGTCCGAAGCACACAGCGTCCATTTCTTCCAAAAAAGACCTGCAATACTGATTTGTCTGATTCGTTTCCACTGTGTGATGGTCCATCCTGAGTCAATGCCACCGGTGGACATGGTTAACAAAAGGCTTCTTTTTTGCACATAAAGTTTTAAGTGCCATTTGTGAACGTAACTCCGTATTGTAAGGTTCGACAAAGTTTTGATAAAGTAATCCCTTGCCCATGTGGTTATATCAGCTGCAGATGAATGACAGTTCTTCATGCAGTGCCGTCTGAAGGGTATGAGGGATTGAAGATCATGGGAGTTCTGCTTAGACTTGTGCCTTTGCCCTTTAAACACTGAAATTTTTCCAGATTCCTTGAATCGTTTAATTATATTATGCACTCTAGAGGAAGAAACCATCATATTGATATCATCACATTGCACTGTTTCCTAGATTATTTTGTAAACCTCAGTGCCAGCCAGAGGAGGATGGGTGGCCCCTGTTAAGCTCTGGATCCTTTTTTTTTCCTGCTTCATTACAGGGACTATTTTCTGCCCACCGTCTCCCTCGATTAGCTCATTAAATCAAGCAAGAACTGATGCTGTTTTGAGAAAATTGCATCATAAATGTGCAACAATTCTCCATTCCTGATGCAGCCAGGTTCACTATTTCACACTAACAACCCAGTGGATGTTCTACACAATGTTATCATTTTCATCACTGTATTTTTGGAGGTATGAATCTACTAATAATTTAGTAAACCTTTATATCATCAATACGTCACTTTAAGATTCACTCCTCACACTCTGTCGAAATCAGGATATGCTAGATACAACCTCAAGATTATCACCATATTTCTCACTTATTTCAACCACTGATCACCCTAACTCTAACCCTATACCCTGATATCTTCATATGATTAACTTACTTACTTACATCCTACAGCTGAGACAATGAATTCATGCAACTTGCATATACTATAATTACTCTAGTTATTAGAGGCCACACTGTCTAGAGAGCCACCCATAACTCCAAAACAACACACTCCAAGCACTTCCCATTTCTTACAGTTGCACAAGTATTACTTATTACTTGTTCTCAAAAGTACAATTTCTTATATAATATTTCTTGATTCTCCTCAGTTATCAGTGGAACTGTTGTTGTAATATCCATATAATACCTATTTAACATAAGATCTGTATTGCAAATACGACACAAAAATGCATGAACAAGTGTTCTAATCAGTTGGTTCAGCTTGACTGGATTTTGGTCACATCCATAAACAAACATTGGCAATAGAATAGGTCGGTCATATTGAAAAGCTTTCAATATAACACATGTAACACATACACTGAATGCCATTTTGCCTGTAACACATACACTGAATGAAATAGCATTAAATTGTTTGCATTACTTACTATCCAAAATACATTTGGGAAGAATGTCAGCACAACTGCTCATTAAGATTTGGGTTTGGTTTCTATGGACTAGCCACAACATAAAATGCCATTGTAGTGTGAACCAGTGGAACTGAGGTGATGAAACATGCTTGTACAGCATTTTCATTCATTCATTCATTTTCACACATGCTTAATCCAGTTCGGGGTACTGGGGAGCCGAGGCCTAAACGGTAACACATGGCACAAGGCGGGGCCCAAGGCAGGATAAAGAGGGTGCCAATCCATCACAAGACAAGTATGTACAGTGTACACTGATGAACCAGCGATCTCTGGAGCTAGTACCTACGCCACTGTTCTATTCTGTTCAGAAATGTGTACAGTGGTGCTTGAAAGTTTGTGAACCCTTTAGTATTTCCTATATTTCTGCATATATATGACTTAAAACTTCATCAGATTTTTACACAAGTCCTAAAAGTATATAAAGAGAACCCAGTTAAACAAATGAGACAAAAATATTATAATTGGTCAATTATTTATTGAGGAAAATGATCCAATATTAGTGAGTGGCAAAAGTGTGTGAAACTTTGCTTTCAGTATCTGGTGTACAGCAATAACTGCAACTAAACGTTTCCTGTAACTGTTGATCAGTCCTGCACACCGGCTTGGAGGAATTTTAGCCCATTCCTCCGTACAGAACAGCTTCATCTCTGGGATGTTGGTGGGTTTCCTCACATTAACTGCTCGCTTCAGGTCCTTCCACAACATTTTGATTGGATTAAGGTCAGGACTTTGAATTGGCCATTCCAAAACATTAACTTTATTCTTCTTTAACCATTCTTTGGTAGAATGACTTGTGTGCTTAGGGTCGTTGTCTTGCTGCATGACCCACCTTCTCTTGAGATTCAGTTCATGGACAGATGTCCTGACATTTTCCTTTAGAATTCTCTGATATATATCACAATTCATTATTCCATCAATGATGGCAAGCCATCTCAGCCCAGATGCAGCAAAACAGGCCCAAACCATGATACTACCACCACCATGTTTCAAGGATGGGTAAAGGTTCTTATGCTGGAAGGCAGTGTTTTCCTTTCTCCAATCATAATGCTTTCCTTTTAAACCAAAATTTCTATTTTGGTCTCATCCGTCCACAAAACAGTCTTATTTCCGCAGGCTTTTGACTAGATTTAGACCGGGATGCATGGCTTGGGTCACTGGGGCCGAAGTCTGGAGTCATGTCTGGCCTGCCTGCCTTAACCGTTAGCCAAGAGTATTGGGTCTGGCTGAACTGGGCTTCAGTCCTCTTGATCTTGACTTGTGCATCCTTGCCTTAGACTAAGGGCAGATCTGGGGGTTCATAGTCAAAGAGCCTTATGGTGATCGGAGACATTGGGTTGCTGTCTTCTGCCTCCCATGGGGTTGCCGATGTCTCATGTGATCCCTCTTGGCTGTGTTTCCTACCAGTTCTTCTCTTTCTAGCTATGCTGCTATAGCTAATGCTGCCAGGGTCTCATGCTACACATGGCATCAGTTATTGTTAATAGACACTGTGCTCTTAATCAATAACTAATTGCATTTACTGTTTTCTCTCCAAGCTGTGTTCCTGTACCAGTTCCTGCCCCACACATGATGTTCATCTGCTTCAGCTTCACTCAAGCTGCTTCCGTCACCAGCTCCAGTCCCACCATACCCGGGCCACACCAGAAGACAGTAATCCTCACCCTCCTCCGGTTGGCTGGAGACGAAGTGCCGCCAACGAATTTCTTGCTTAGACTCAGGATCCTAGAGTGGCTCTGTGTATCGGACTACTTAATGCCGATGTGCATATTTCACATTTTATTTGAACTATGACTCCAAGACTGTTGTTTCATTCTTACATTTATCATCTACGCCACCCAAGGAGATTGGGTCCCTTTTTGAGTCTTGGTCCTCCCAAGGTTACTTCCTCATAACACTTAGGGAGTTTTTCCCTGCCACTGTCAGACTAGGCTTGCTCAATTTGGGACGTAGATATTAGATAATCTAAAATTGTAAAGTTGCTTTGAGACAATGCTCCATTGTAAAAAGCGCTATATAAATAAATCTGACTTGACTTGGCTCCAATAGCCTTCTGGCTTGTCCACGTGATCTTTAGCAAACTGCTGATGAGCAGCAATGTTCTTTTTGGAGAGCAGTGGCTTTCTCCTGGCAACCCTGCCATGCACACCATTGTTGTTCAGTGTTCTTCTGATGGTGGACTCATGAACATTAACATTACCAATGTGAGAGAGGCCTTCAGTTGTTTAGAAGTTACCCTGGGGCCCTTTGTGACCTTGCCAACTATTACACGCCTTGCTCTTGGAGTGATCTTTGTTGGTCGACCACTCCTGGGGAGTGTAACAGTGGGCTTGAATGTCCTCCATTTGTACACAATCTGTCTGACTGTAGATTGATAAAGTCCAAACTCTTTAGAGATGGTTTTGTAACCTTCTCCAGCCTGATGAGCATCAACAGCTCTTTTTCTGAGGTCCTCAGGAATCTCCTTTGTTCATACCGTGATACACTTCCACAAACATGTGTTGTGAAGAGCAAGACTTGGATAGATCCCTGGTCTTTAAATAAAACAGGGTGCCCACTCACACCTGATTGTCATCCCATTGATTGAAAACACCTGACTCTAATTTCACCTTCAAATGAACTGCTAATCCTAGAGGTTCACATACATTTGCCACTCACTAATATGTAATATTGGATCATTTTCCTCAATAAATAAATGACCAAGTATAATATTTTTGTCTCATTTGATTAACTGGGTTCTTTATCTACTTTACCTTTAACTTTATCTACTTTTAGGGCTTTTGTGAAAATCTGATGATGTTTTAGGTCATAATTATGCAGAAATATAGAAAATTCTAAAGGGTTCACAAATTGTCAAGCACCACTGTATGTTTTAGTATGACAGTGCCCTTGTGCATAAAGTGAGGTCAATTTGCCACATTTGGTGCAGACGAATTTGACTGATCTGCCCAGAGTTGTGCCCTCAACTCCACCCACCAGCTCTTTTTGCCTCATACTTGAATGGAGCACTGAATGGGGCAAATCTCCTCAGTCAAATGTAGTATCGTTCAGTGATATGAGATGTACGGGAAGTACATATGCATGTGATGTTATTACTAGGGTGGCACGGTGGCTCGGTGATAGCACTGCCGCCAAGTCGGCCCTGAGTTAAATCCCCTGGATCCTTTCTGTGTGGAGTCTGTATGGTTTACTCCAGCTACTCCGGTTTCCTCTCACAGTCCAAAGACATGCGTGTTAGGTTAATTGATTACATTAAACTGTCATTGACTTGAGTGTATAATATATGACTAGTCTTGATGTAACCTTGTCTGTGTCGCTGAAATGGCCACTGATGCTGATACCAACGTTAAATAAATCAAACAAACAAACAAACAAACATATTATTACTCATGAACAATATTGATTTAACTGGCATGAAATAGATATAAGTAAGAAAGCACAATTTGAAATAAAGCTTTCCTCGTGCTTTCTTGTAGCAAGTTACAGAAGTTGGGCCAGATACTCTGTGTATGCTGCAGTCAATGTGATGCAAAGGTGGCAGTAAATGACTCTCACCTGCTGTTGGAGAATCATAATTACAAATTTTAGTTATTGCCATGGAAACAAGGTTGAGTTTTCACGGTGAAACTGTGTTTTTGCCCGATTAGTAGATTCCTTAGACATCAACCAAAAAGGACACATAGCTTAAAAGACACAAATGTTCAAACACAAGCACAGACAAGAATAAAGAGTATATGGTCAGAAGTACACAGTCAGTCTGAGCCAGGCTTCCTCAAACCAAATGGTGACACACACAGAGAAATTGTACATTCTCACTGTATGGAAATGGAATACCCTGGAGCAGTCTCTCTCTCTCTCTCTCTCTCTCTCTCTCTCTCTCTCTCTCTCTCTCTGTGAATGTTTCAATGATAAATAGCCTTGGAAAGCTCCTTTACACCACACTAACTCAAAATCAGCCTGTAGATTTTCTAGTTTGGTTAGATGTCCCTATGGCACGACGCATGAGTCTATAGCAATGCAGCCTGTAGATCAATCACACCAATCCTTTCACACACACTCACACAATTTTTATATCACGCACTCTCCTTCAATAGTCACCTCAGTCTCCTCTTGCCACTTCCAGTCAATATCATATGTGTTAAAAAAAGAACAGGAATGCTTGCACTTTAAAATAGCAGTATGTTGACTAATTCTTGAGTTATATAACTTAGAAAATCAGCCTTAGTAAAGACTTACATTCCTTACTCTAACTCTGGCATCACCACCAAAACCCTCTTACAAAAAAAACACATACACACAGCTTCAGCTCTGGAGGATTATTACTGTTTGGGTTTTGTTGTGTTGTTGCTGATTAAAATGCTACTGGGTTTTCTTCCTTGTAGGACAGTGATAGAAGAGTTGCTTTTATTGCTGTGGACCTTCGGAGTTGCTCTCGGTGGCGGTGTTGCTCTGAAAGTTGTTGATAATGTTTGCTTCTGGAGAAGTTAGTGTTGTTGCAGTGTGGGTTGTTAGTGGGAGGTGTTGCTAGGGAGTTGTAACTGGAGGATTGTTGCAGTGGAGGATTGCTGGAGGTCGTTGATGGCATTTGATGCTGGAGGAACTGGTATTGTGGAATTGTCATAGTTGCGGTGTGGGTCATAATGGTGTAGGTAAAAGTACAGATTTGACATGTTTTACACCGTTGATTGCTCAGTTTGCTTTATGTCTGACTAGACAAAGAATTTAATCTTGTTTTCTGGTCTTACCCAGAGGAGGATGGGTTCTCCATTTTAGCGTTAATGTTTGTTCCTTATGCATGGCTTGCCCTAGACTACAGTGGTGCTTGAAAGTTTATGAACCCTTTAGAATTTTCTATATTTCTGCATAAATATGACCTAAAACATCATCGGATTTTCACACAAGTCCTAAAAGTAGACAAAGAGAACTCAGTTAAACAAATAAGACAAAAATATTATACTTGGTCATTTATTTATTGAGGAAAATGATCCAGTATTGCAGATTAGTGGCAAAAGTATGTGAACCTTTGCTTTCAGTATCTGGTGTGACCCCCCTGTGCAGCAATAACTGTAACTAAACATTTCCTGTAACTGTTGATCAGTCCTGCACACCGGCTTGGAGGAATTTTAGCCCATTCCTCCGTACAGAACAGCTTCAGCTCTGGGATGTTGGTGGGTTTCCTCACATTAACTGCTCGCTTCAGGTCCTTCCACAACATTTCCATTGGATTAAGGTCAGGACTTTGACTTGGCCATTCCAAAACCTTAACTTTATTCTTCTTAAATCATTCTTCAGTAGAACGACTTGTGTGCTTAGGGTCGTTGTCTTGCTGCATGACACCTTTTCTTGAGATTCAGTTCATGGACAGATGTCCTGACATTTTCCTTCAGAATTCTCTGATATATTTCAGAATTCATTGTTCCATCAATGATGGCAAGCCATCTCGGCCCAGATGCAGCAAAACAGGCCCAAACCATGATACTACCACCATCATGTTTCACAGATGGGATAAAGTTCTTATGCTGGAATGCAGGGTTTTCCTTTCTCCAAACATAACGCTTTTCTTTTAAACCAAAAAGTTCTATTTTGGTCTCATCCGTCCACAAAACATTCTTCCAATAGCCTTCTGGCTTGTCCACGTGATCTTTAGCAAACTGCAGACAAGCAGCAATGTTCTTCTTGGAGAGCAGTGGTTTTCTCCTTGCAACCCTGCCATGCACACCATTGTTGTTCAGTGTTCTTCTGTTGGTTGACCACTCCTGGGGAGGGTAACAATGGTCTTGAATTTCCTCCATTTGTACACAATCTGTCTGACTGTGGATTGGTGGAGTTCAAACTCTTTAGAGATGTTTTGTAACCTTTTCCAGCCTGATGAGCATCAAAAACTCTTTTTCTGAGGTCCTCAGAAATCTCCATTTTCGTGCCATGATACACTTCCACAAACGTGTGTTGTGAACTTGAGACTTTGATAGATCCCCGGTCTTTAAATAAAACAGGGTGCCCACTCACACCTGATTGTCATCCCATTGATTGAAAACACCTGACTCTAATTTCACCTTCAAATTAACTGCTAATCCTAGAGGTTCACATACTTTTGCCACTCAGTCATATGTAATATTGGATCATTTTTCTCAATAAATAAATGACCAAGTATAATATTTTGTCTCATTTGTTTAACTGGGATCTCTTTATCTACTTTTAGGACTTGTGTGAAAATCTGATGATGTTTTTGGTCATATTTATGCAAAAATATAGAAAATTCACAAACTTTCAAGCACTACTGTAGCTCTGGTTCTGGACTATTTTATAAGGTTGCTTAAATGTGCAGTAGTGTAAATTGTTTAAAGGGCTTCATACGTAAATTGAACTTATACTTGATACTGAACTAAGGGCATACGCACACTAGGCATTCTGTACCATGCTCGGACACGATTGCCCCCCAAAGCGTGGCTCATTTGACTAGTGATTGCTCCATATCGTGCCGGGGCATGGGACGCAGAACACCGCTCGAGCACGTTTGAAGAAGTGGGATTGAATGCGGTTCACTAGATTTAGTCACGGCCTGAATACAGTGTGATCGCGAATCGCTCCCGAGCACAGAACACAGCGTCAACTGTCTCCGTAAAATCGTTTTAGCTTCTTATATATGCAGCAGGAGAAGCCGAAAATCAGTGCGTTGCATAATCAATGCATTTATTAAAAGGCTTATGAGAGAGCTGTGTGTCAGCACACCCAAAATGAAACCAAAAAGCCACAAAGTAAGTGCCTTTGAAGTCTGCTGTGCGTCTTTTATAGTATCGTGATGCCGAAAGCATGCTCAGGTGCACTTCGGTTTTGAAGCCAGCGTAAGTACAACCCAGTCGCGCTCTGGTGCGATTCAAAGCCACCGTGTTCAGTTGCTAAATTGTTGGGGAGTCGTTACTTTTGGGATTGTTCTTGTTCTTATTTCTGGTTACTTGAGGTGATTGCTGCTGCAGTACAGTAAGCAGGTTGTTGCTACAGAAGTTGTCACAGGGGAGCTGGTACTGGTTTGTCTTTACTGGTGAAGGTTTTGTGTGTTGCAGTACAAATTGTTACTGGGTAGTTACTGAGGGATTGTTACAAGGATATATTTGAGGGGCTCTTTCTGGGGTTACTTCTGAGAACTGATGCTACAATATTGTTCTTATGCTACTGCTTGGGTCGTATTGTTGATGTGGGCTTCCTGCTGAGGTGTTCCATGGCATGTCAAATTGATTAACTATTTGGCCCTGGACATTTGTGGTTCAGTGTTTAAGGCTCTGGACTACTAATCAGAAGGTTGTGAGTCCAAATCCTGACTCTGCCAAGCTGCCACTGTTGGACCTTTTGTGCCAGACATATTGTCTTAAACTTCTCTGCTCAATTGTAAGTTGCTCTGGATAGGAGAGCCTTTGAAATGTTGGAATATTCCAATATTCTCATCGTAACACTGGGTATATTTTCAACACAAGCAGTAGTTCACCATTTCTCTAAATGACCTGAGTACTATTGTGCTATGAATCATCACAAGATGCAATCTAAATCCCATTCTCTTCTCACAAGGGTTTATTCTTTTAGGAGAGTTTCTTGGCAATATAATCTCTGGTTTGCTCAGAAGGGGTCTGGACGTGGCTCTCTGTAAAGCAATATTTTGTGCAAGAAATAGTGCAGTAAAAAGAAGAAAAAATGAATAGAATTGAAACTGAAACTGCTGCCCATATTTTTAGAATTATGTTACCCCATGGAAACACAAAGTCATTTGTTTAGTTTCTTAAGTCCAGTGATCATATATAGTTAATGCTAGTATAGAACAATTTAAGTGGGTCAAAAGAGGACCTGAAATCAAAAAGTTTATTGAGTTACTTATCCCTTCATTTCACAGAGCTGTAATTATGTATACCAGTCATGTCCATAAACATAAGGTATGTGACACATGACACCTGGGACATTACAGAGCTCAATAAGCTTCAAACTGCTTCTCTTCAAAGAAATAATAACTCAACCATGTAGAGTAAAAGTATAAACTTATTTAATGTTATTCTGGTACTGTAAATCTATATAAGATGATTTTATCTTTGTAGATATATGTTCTATTGTAACTAAAAAAGACTTTTCTCTCTCTAAGCCTAGTCATAAGGGAGAATTTGCTGGACATCCTTTGTGGCCTTCACATGCTAACAATGAACTGTGACCTGACTTTTAACTCTTAGGCTCCTGACATCAAAGACAGGTCTGACATGATCCGGAGCCTTGTGTTTAAACATGTTTATCACCACACATCCATCAGCATGACAACAAGTAATGGTTTAAATGTCCTGACTGAGGACAAGGGGGGTGTCAAGTCTATATATCAGTGTGAGGAGCAAATGTCCCGCAAGGATAAAAAGATCTGACCGTTTTACCAAAATAGAAAGATCAGAACTTTTTAACAAATGCTGCCCTAAGGTTCTTTTGCACTGGAGGAACTTTTTCATAATTCTTAGAACTGTGCCCCCTTGGGTAGGGCTGTAGTTCTTAGAATGCCACGTATAGGGATTTTTTTTAGCTCCTTCTTCAAGGTAGGGTCTTTCCTCAATACATAGGAACCCTGAGTGATGTGCGATTGGTCCAGACATAGTGACGCAAACATACAGTGACTGGTCCAGACACAATAACCTTGTTGAGGGCAACTGCTATTTTTAAATATAGGCAACTTGTTCATGGGTAGCATATAAATAACATAAATATAAATTTGATTTAGGTTTCGGAGGGTTTGAAGTAGGTGTTGGTGTTGAATTACACTACACACACACTACACTACACACTACAGTAATATGTAAAGTCCAGTACAGTACAGTACTGTATAATGTCCCCACAGATAGAAAGGAAAACCTTCTGTGTGCATATATATACAGTGGGGCAAAAAAAGTATTTAGTCAGCCACTGATTGTGCAAGTTCTCCTACTAAGAAAGATGAGAGAGGTCTGAAACACTTCAACTATGAGGGACAAAATGAGAAAAACAAATCCAGGAAATCACATTGTAGGATTTTTAAAGAATTTAATTGTAAATAATGGTGGAAAATAAGTATTTGGTCAATAACTAAAGTTCAACTTAATACTTTGTAACATAACCTTTGTTTCCTGTAAGTCTTCACCAGGTTTGCACACACTGTAGCTGGTATTTTGGCCCATTCCTTCATGCAGATCTCCTCTAGAGCAGTGATGTTTTGGGGCAACACGGACTTTCAACTCCCTCCACACATTTTCTATGGGTTGAGGTCTGGAGACCGGCTAGACCACCCCAGGACCTTGAAATGCTTTTTACTGAGCCAGTCCTTCATTGTCCAAGCGGTGTGTTTGGGATCATTGTCATGCTGGAAGACCCAGCCACGTTCCATCTTCAATGCTCTCACTGATGGAAGGAGGTTTTGGCTTAAAATCTGACGACACATGGCCCCGTTCATTCTTCCCTTAACACGGATCAGTCATCCTGTCCCCTTTGCAGAAAAACAGCCCCAAAGCATGATGTTTCCACCCCCATGCTTCACAGTAGGTATGGCGCAACGCAGAATTCTTCTGCCTCCAAAACATGGGCAAGTTGAGTTTTTTACCAAAAAGTTCTATTTTGGTGGTTCATCTGACCACATGACATTCTCCCAATCCTCTTTCTGGATCATCCATATGCTCTCTGGCAAACTTCACATGGGCCTGGACATGTGCTGGCTTAAGCAGAGGGACAGGCCTGGCACTGCAGGATCTGAGTCCCTCTCGGCATAGTGTGTTACTGATGGTAGCCTTGTTTACTTTTGTCTCATCTCTCTGCAGGTCGTTCATCAGGTCCTTCCGTGTAGTTTTTGGGATTTTTGCTCACCGTTCTCATGATCATTTTGACCCCACGGGATGAGATCTTGCATGGAGCCCCAGATCGAGGGAGATTATAAATGGTCTTGTATGTCTTACAATTGCTCCCACAGTTGATTTATTATTCACACCAACCTGCTTGCCTATTGTAGATTCACTCTTCCCAGCCTGGTGCAGGTCTACAATTTTCTTCCTGGTGTCCTTCGACAGCTCTTTGGTCTTGGCCATGGTTGAGTTTGGAGTCTGACTGTTTGAGACTGTGGACAGGTGTCTTTATACAGATAACGAGGTCAAAACAGGTGCCATTAATACAGGTAACGGGTGGAGGACATAAGAGCTTCTTAAAGAAGAATTTACAGGTCTGTGAGAGCCAGAAATCTTGCTTATTTGTGGATGACCAAATATTTATTTCCCACCATGATTTACAATTTAATTCTTTAAAAATCCTACAATGTGATTTCCTGGATTTTTTTTCTCATTTTGTCTCTCATAGTTGAAGTGTACCTATGATGAAAATTACAGACCTTTCTCATCGTTTTAAGTAGGAAAACTTGCACAATCAGTGGCTGACTAAATACTTTTTTGCCCCACTGTATTGCATTTCAGAGTCTCCACAAAGTGTTTGATAGCCGTTTAGCAGGTGCTGCATTTAATTCCAGGGTTGCCAGATCCCACGAGAGAAGCCTCCACCTTTTCTATGTAAATTAGCCCAAAAGAAGCAACATCTCTAAGAATAAGCGGACCTGGCAGCCATATTTTTATCTGCTAGCCGACTGACAAATCCGATTGAAATTGGGTAACCTGGTATATATGCTTTGAAAAGCCAAATTACTGACATAAAATGTTTTAATCTGATATGTAGATCAGAGTGTGCTGTATATATGACCACCTGAATAATCAGATAACTGCAGATATCCAACTATGATCGGATTATTAAGTGCATGTAAACGCACTCACTGTTTTTCCCATAAATGCTCTTCTGGAATTTTACCCAGGAGTCCCACCTTGGATTTAAAGTCATACCCTTGAACATTGTCATTGCTACAAACTAGGGAGATCAATTGTACACAACATGGAAATATCCTGAACACTACAAATACTCAGCTAAAATCAGAAATGTTATGTGATAACACTTCATCATCTTTATGTTGCAGATCTGGACTGGAGGGCCCTAAGCAACCACTTAAAATGGCCCTTTGAGTGTGTGTGCATGCGTGTGTGCGTGTGTGTGTGTGTGTGTGTTGGGGGTGTCATGGTTATGTATCCTTGTGGGGACCAAATGTCCCCACAAGGATAGAAAGATTTGACACTTCTTACCTTGTGGGGATATTTTTCTGGTCTACATGGGCGAAATCTGCTTTTCTACAGAAACTGCAACTTTCTTTTGAAAAACTGAAAGAGTCAAAAGATTTGATTTAGGTTACTAAAATCAAGGTTAAGGTTAGGATTAGGTGTAGGCGTATTATTTGTTAGCTACAGCAATCTTTATGTCAAGTCCCCGGAAAGATAGCAACACAAACGTGTGTGTATGTGCTTGCACGCACGTGCATGTGTTTATTAAATATGCATTGCATCCCAGATGCTGTGGGAAGCAGCGAAGAGGTGCTACCTAAACCTTACCACTTAAATCAGCATATGTCAAAACACCCATTTAACACACAGACACTCTCACACACATGCCCATGCTCAGATGAAAGATGACTTCAAGAGGAACGGTGCAAATAAGATAATGAATATGCACTTACTGACAAACACTCCAAGTGGAACTGTGTTGGGGTGCTTGAGCTGGGAAAGGTCTTTTAGGCATCACGAAGTTTTGAGCTAATTTAAAGTGATCTGGGCTGTTGACTTGCCTGACAGACAAATATACCAAGATGTAATACTATGCTACAGCTAGGGATGTCTTTCAAATGCAATGGGAGCAAGGTTGTCCAGATTACTCTGAATTTTGATAAACAGTGAAGAATACATTAAGACAACTTACTGAAAAGCGTAAAACAAACAGGGAAACAATGAACATCGTGTAATGCAATACATAGATTGAAAACTAAGGAACTCAAGCACGTTTCAAGGACACTTCAGATTTGAAAAGCAGACTATGACACAGTGTAGGAACACTACATGGTAGAAAAGGGAATAGAGCATGCCACCAGGGCATTACAGAGTAGACAATGGACTGGGGCTTACTTTAAGAACACTACATGTTTGAAAGCAGACAAGAGCACTCTACACTGCAAAAGAGCGAAGGCCCCACTGCACTTCAAGCACACTACAAAGGAAGAAAAAGCCTAAGGCACACAGCAAAGACCTTTCAGATATGGAAAAGGACTAAGGCACACTGTATGGACACTGCATAGAGGAAAGGGATTAAGGCACAATGCAATGGCAATGCAGAGTAAGAAAGGTCCCAGGGCACACAGCAAGGGCACCTCAAAGTATGAAAAAGCATAGGGCACACTGCAAGGATACTACACAGTATGATAGGGACTAGGAAACTCTACAAGGATACTAACAATTGGGAAACGGCCTATGGCTGATTGTAAGAACACTGCAGAGTAGGACACTAAATAGAAAATACTGCAGGGACACTAGAAATACCTGGATTTAAAGTACACTGGAGAGTAGGGAAGGGACTAAGGAGACTGCAAGGACAATCCAACAAGCACAAGGGAGTAGGGCACACTGTATTGGCACTGGACTAGGGACTAGGGCACACTACAGCATTTGAAAGGAATTAGGACACACTGCAAGGACACTAGATAGTAGGAAAGGACATAGGTACTAGGGCTCACTGTAAGGACACTACAGAGAAGTATTGAGACAAGGGCACAAAACAAGGGTACAAGAAAGCAGGAAAGGGACTAAGGCCCACTTCTAGGAAAGATGGCCTTAGAGGGCCTTAAAGAGCCTTATAGCCCCCCACTATATAATAAAACACCCAGTGTTACTCACCTTTACTTTGGCTTTTATTTCATTGCAGACTAGTCAAGTCAGATTTATTTATATAGCGCTTTTTACAATGGAGCATTGTCTCAAAGCAACTTTACAAGTTTAGATTATCTCCTAATAACTACGTCCAATCCCAAATTGAGCAAGCCTAGGGCGACAGTGGCAAGGAAAAACTCCCCGAGTTATAGGAAGAAATCTTAGGAGGGGACCAAGACTCAAAAGGGACCCAACCTCCTTGGGCGGCGTAGATGATAAATCTAAGAGCGAAACTAAAAGTCATGGAGTCAAAGTTTGAATAAAATTGTGAAGTATGTACATCGACATTAAGTGGCCCGGGTATGATGGGGCTGGAGCTGATGACGGAAGCAGCTTGAGTGGAGCTACAGCAGATGAACATCATGTGTGGGGCTGGAACTGCCGGAACACAGCTCGGAGAGAAAACAGAAAATGTAATTAGTTTATTGATTAAGAGCACAGTGTGTTATTAACAATCACTGATGCCAAGTGTAGCATGAGACCCCGGCAGCATTAGCTATAGCAGCATAGCTAGAAAGAGGAGAACTGGTAGGAAAACACAGCCAAGAGGGATCACATGAGGACATTGGCAACCCCACGGGAGGCATTTACAGTTTTGAACAGTTTGGTCAACTTTATTTAATTTAATATGTTAATAAACAAACATTCCTGCATTTTCAGGTCTGCAACACATTCAAACAAAACATTGGGACAGGAGCTAGTCTTCTCTTCTTCTTCTTCTTCTTCTTTCTTTCGGCTTCTCCCTTTATCAGGGGTCACCACAGCGAGTTAAACGTTTCCACCTCACCCTGTCCTCCACGTCCCTCTTACTGTCACCCCACCCCCAACTCCCTGCATATCTTCATTTACCACTACCAAATAACTCCTCTTTGGTCTTCCTCTCCGTCTCTTGCCTGGCAGCTCCATCACCAACATCCTCCCTACCAATATATCCACTATCCCTCCTCTGCACATGTCCAAACCATATCAGTCTTCCCTCTCAAATTTTGTCTCCCAATTTTCCAACCTGTGCTGTCCCCTCTGATGATCTCATTTCCTAATCCTGTCCACCCTAGACACTCCTAAAGAGAACTCAACATCTTAAGTTTCTGCCACCTCCAGCTCTGCTTCCTGTCTCTTGGTCAGTGCCACTGTCTCTAACCCATACGACAGGAGCTAGTAATGATTTAAAACACTAAGTAACTTTTGTGATTTCAAACAGGTGTTGTCAACAGGTGATTGTAATTATGATTTGGTACAAAAACAGCATGAAGGAAGGCTGAGTCTTTGATGAGCAAAGATGGCCAGATGCTCTCCAGTTTGTCACACAATGTATAAGAAAATTATTGAAATGTTTAAAAACAAGGTACCTCAAAGAAAGATTGGAGGGGATTTGCATATTTCTTATTCTACAGTGCATAATATCATTAAATCGTTGCTTAAACAAAGCAAGCTTAGACTGAACGCCTGTGGCTCTCTGATCCCTCAGACAGCACTGCATCAAGAACCGTCATTCAGCAATAGCTGATACAACCATATGGGCAAGGGATTACTTTATCAAACCTTTATCAGGCACTATAGTAGAGTTACATTCACAAATGCCACTTAAAACTTTACTGTTTCAAAAAGAAGCTTCATGTTAACCATGTCCAGAAGCGGCGTCGACTTCTCTGGGCTCGGAGGCATCTACGATGGACCATAACACAGGGTAACATGTATTATGGTCAGATGAATCTGTATTCCAGATCTTTTTTGGAAGACATTGGCGGCGTGTGTTCCGGACCAAAGACGAAAACGATCATCCAGACTGTTATCAGCAACAAGTCCAAAAGCCAGGGTCTGTCATGGTATGGGGTTGTGTCAGTGCCCTTGGCACAGGTTCCATTTTATTCATGGCAAAGGTACTTCTCTTAATGTGTCACGGAGATTTTACCATGTATTTTTCACATCAGCAACTTAAAAATACAAAGACACGAGTGACAATTAGTGCAGGAAGCTATAGTTTGTGTTTTTGTGGGCATGAACAGATTAGAATGCACTTAGATAAACAAGAAAGCAGTTACATACAGTCACTGTGAGGTTTATCACCATCATTCCTTCCATTCAGCTATATCCCACCATATATTTTCTTTAATATCCATGTTTTTATAGCCAGCGTGTTGCTTGTCCTATAAGCTCTTGTGCTCTGCTACTACCAGGATGAGCTGTTCTGCCTGACAACCGAGCTCTTATTGGTCAGCCTGATTTTAACGCATTTGAACAACGCAGAAATTAGAACAGGCTCCGATTAAAAATTGTCTGCAGCATCGCAATCTGTCAGTTTCGGATTCGGTGTGAAGAACGTCACACCACAAGTTGAATAAAACCACATATCTTTAGTTAGAGATCTCAAGTCTGACACCCTTATCCAGAGCAACTTACAGTTGATACATTTTTAAGGGTCTTGTTCAAGAACCCAACAGTGGCAGCTTGACAGAGTTGGAATTTGAACCATGGACCTTCTGGCCTATAGTCCAATACCTTAATCATTAGGCTAACACAATCCACATAAACTTATGACTCTGGTGGGACTCGAACCCACAACCTACGAATGGCGTCACACCCAAGCCTAATAGTCCAATGCGCTATCCATTGCTCCACAGAGCCCTAACACTGTTATTGTTAGTCGGAGTTTTGAATCCCATTATGTAGTCACATTTAACCATTCAGTCTATAATAATAATAAGTTTAATTTATATAGCGCTTTTCACAGAACCCAAGTACGCTTATGTCCTGAATTCAACTCTTCACATTAAATTGTTTTATTGCGCTTTTCTTAACATTCAGCATGGTTGGCTTTGGAATAAACACTGGTACATTATGGTACAGCATAGGGGTGTAAGTAACACCATATTCTGTAGTGCACATCTGTAACACAGGAAACCTTTTAGCCACAATCTAAATGCTGACTTAATGATGAATGACTCATTATTGAGAGGACCATAAGTTGCTTGATTTCATTGGCTTACTAGTGATGTGAGTAAACGTTTTGATTGGTTATTGACTTTGCAGGAATGAAAAATGGGGCCTGTCATTGGATGCAGAGTAATGTGGGGAGTGGTTTTCCAGACATTAAGTTGAGTATGGTCTAAACCACAATGATTTTCTGTGGTAAATCACCTAATGTAGTGAAATATGGGAATCAATAGGTGTCTGGAGAAAGCCAGCTAGAGGCTGTTGATTGAGCATGGGGTGTGGTGGGGAGATTAATTATAGGCCAGAAATCTAATTGTTTAATTGGTCAAATGCTAATTGCCTGGTGCATAGAGGACCATTCACAAATGTAATGAGTTTGAGGAACTGGCAATTGGGGCAATTGGGGTGTGTGTGTGTGTGTGTGTCTTCCCACTCAACATATTGACAAGGAAAAGACAGCTTTCAGAGAAACCAGCTTCCAGAGAAACCAGCTTTCAGAGATGTTCTACATTTCAAATTTAACATGTTCACTGAAGGTCAGACTGATAAATTACAAAATAGTGGTGATGGTTTCTCATACAAGTACTCTGTGGAGGAATATTGACTTAAAAACATCCGTAGAGAAACACAGAAGCCTGAACTGAATAACGTAGAACACAAAGGGTTCTTTTGCACTGCACCAAAGAGCTTTAGCTGCTCACATTGGTTTTCTGAAAGGATCCTTTGTGCGATCTTTTCTGTTATGAACCTTAAAGATTCAGAAGGTTCACTGATTTATCCAAAGAGAATATTCTTGCAATACTGTAAAAAAAAAAAAAGTAAAATGTTTTGCTTCAAGAAGCATGTTCATTCCAATAACACTGGTCAGTTAGACAATAACTAACATGATATACTTATTTACGCTAATGTTCCTGTATGACAAACAGCTGCTGCAACCATACAGAAATGTTCATAACTGTTGTGAAAATATTTTTAGAAAGCACTGAAAAACTTAGTATTTCCAAATGGTTCTAGAACCATAACCTTAGAAAACTAAAACTAGCCTAAAGTTAGTTGGGAAAACAAATCATACTTCCTCTTTCGGACGGACCAATTGCATAGTGTCTTGTGATTTGTTTTCCCATTAACCCAGGAAATCTTTTTTGTCTTTCTCTGACTCACTTTGTCTCTCTGTGATTTCTTTTCTGCCACTCACAACCCCCTCTGCTTGCAACCAACCCTAACAACAACTTATCCGCTGACACAGGGTTCCCATGAATGTCTCAACTTATTCTTGGCTTTCAAACCATTTTGTCAACATTCTTCTTTTTCTTCTGCTCACTCACTTTCCATTCTCGTCAAGTCCAGTTCAGAGTTGCTTAACCGTTAGCATAGGGCAGTCCACTGCAGGGCACACACACACTTTTTACAGCTGTTAAGCATAGAGTGTATATTTTATGTGCAGCCTATACAAGGCCAAAATTAATAACCACCTGACAAAACACAGAACACTTATCAATCAAATAAGTAAGGGCTCTTAATTCTGTTTTTTTCTTCCTTAAGTGAACAGATGGGATTGATTAATTTAAACAATTTCTAAATGTTCAGAATATTAAATGCAATATGAGCCATTCTTTCTGACTTCCTGTGTAGAACTGTTCAGGTAGAATCTGAGACTATTAATGAACATGCTTTGTTTGGATCTTTGTGGAGTAGGATCCATACTGCAGCAGGATAATGACCTAAAACACACCTCAAAGCTAGGAAACAAGAAATTGATGACTAAAGAAGATCAAAGAGTGCTGACTGCCATGGACTTTCCTTCCTCACTGTTAAATGACCTAAACCCCATCAAGCATTTATGGGGGAACTTGTAAACAAAGAAAGCCCAAAGATTCAGAAACATCACATATGCCATTGGATTTTTGTGAAATCAACCTAGTATAATGTTGTTTATCACATTTTGGACAAACTTGTAGAATCCATGCCAGCTTGAGAGCAAGCTGTCATTAGAGCAAACTGGGGAACATAGCAGGTACTAATACGTTCTGAAATTTGTCATAACATTTTATTTTTCCAAATATTCAGTTTTTAAATGAAAGTCTTATGCTGGTTCGACTCAGAATGAAAACCTATTAATAATAATTTTAAGACCTTTATTAATAGAAAATGTACTTGGTCATTTTTTAACTGAGGAAAATTATCCAATGTTACACATCTGTGAGTGGCAAGAGTATGTGACCCTCTGGGATAAACAGTTTCTTTGAGGGTGAGATTAGAGTCAGGAGTTTTTCAATAGGATGACAGTCAGGTGTGAGTGGGTGCACTGTTGTTTTTAAAGAACTGGGATCTACTAAAGTCAGATATTCACGTGTTTGTGGAAGTGTATCATGGAATGAACAAAGAAGATTTCTGAGGACTCAGAGAAAGAGTTGTTGATGCTCATCAGACTGGAAATGATTACAAAATCAATCTCTCTATGTCTGGACTCCACCAATCCACAGTCAGGCAGACTGTGTACCAATTTGAGGACTTTCAAGAGCATTGTAACCAAAGGTCTCTTTCAAATTGAACATTGAAAAACATTAATGTTCATTAGTCCACCATCAAGAGAACACTAAATAACACTTGTGTCCATGGAAGTTTTGCAAAGACAAAGCCATTGCCTTCCAAAAGAATGTTGCTTGCCCATCACATTGCATGGACAATCTAGAAGGCTATTGGAAAAACATATTGTGGGTGGACATGTCTGAAATAGAATTTTTGGTTTAAATGAGTATTACGTCTAAAGGAAGAAACATTGCATTCCAATATAAACCATATGCCATCTGTGAAACATGGTGGTGGTAGTATCATGGTTTGAGCCTGTTTTACTGCATCTATTCCAAACTTTTCATCACTGAAGGAACAATGAATTCTGAATTATACCAGCAAATACTAAATTTAAACTGTCATGACATCTGTCTGTGAACTGAATCTGAAGGGAAGTTGGGTCTTGCATTGAGACAATGAACCCTGAAGCACAAAGATTCAGTCTACCAAAGAATGGTTAAAGAAGAATAAATGTTTTGGAATAATGGCCAAGCCAAAGTCCCGTGACCCTGATCCAACAGAAATGTTATGGAAGCAGTTCATGTCAGAACCCAACAACATTCCAGAGTTGAAGTTGTTCTGAATGAAGGAATGTGCTAAACATTCCTAATCAAGAGTTACCAGATACAAGGGGGTCCACACCAGATACTGAGAGCAAAGGTTCACATACTTATTGCCACTATCAGATATGTAATGAGGGGTCCTTTTCCTCAATAATTACAAGAGCAAGTATTTAAATATTTGTCATGTTTGTTTAGTTGTTATGCTTCTGTGTATAAATCACTGACAACATGACTGACAAAGGTGCCTTATGAATATGTAGATCAGACAACATGTCTAGAATAGGTATGTCTAGAGATATGGAATAGACCTGCCTGAAATGTATCCTAGAACAGTTGCATTGTGTGTGTGTGTGTGTGTGTGTGTGTGTGTGTGTGTGTGTGTGTGTGTGTGTGTGTGTGTGTGTGTGTGTGTGTGTGTGTGTGTGTGTGTGTGTTCTTTAAATTGTTTTCCCACTAGTTTTTGATTGACTGACTGGGCAGCATAAATTCAGAAACAAGTCAATCACCTTTGTCACTCAAACTGTGGTTGTGAACTTGTCCAGTGCTTCTTATGTGAGTCTGTGTGCACACTATGCAAATAATCTCAAGGCTACAAGGAAGCAGTACCAGAGCTGAGCTCCATATACTACACATAACAGCACTGAAGTATCCTGAGCATCATTTGAAAGTTCATTCTCTGCACTGTCCAGTGTTCTAATACTGACCTACTATGCTACAGGAGAGGGAAAAAAGGGGTTTATTTCTTTTGGCTCATGAGAAGGTAATAAGTAATAGTCTAGACATGGAGGAATTTGCTAGCTGATGTTTAGGTATGAAAATGTGAAAGAATCACAAACGTTACAGGGAGATAGGTATGCGCCATTTAACTTCCATCTGATCAATGTCCATTCACTTAAAGTACAATGTCTTAAAAATTGTAATAAATTATGAAAGCAGATGTGTGTGTCCGCTACTTATTGTAACAAGTAGTAAATGGTGTTTGTAAGTGTATGTTAACCTAACGCGTCTTTGGAATTGTGTGAGGAAACCAGAGTACCAGGAGTAAACCCACACCAACATGGAGAGGACATGCAGACTCCACACCGGCGGAGTTCAAGGTGATGTTTGATCCGGGGACGCTGGAGCTGTGAGGCGACCACACTAACCGCTGTGCCACCATGCCGCCTGTAAGTGTATGTGCCTATTGTAAGTGGTACTCAACTACTGTACCGGTATATTCTTTCTAACCTTTAACTATGTAAACTGGTTCACAGTCTCTGTTTCATCTGACTGATCTCCCATAATGTTTGCAATACTGTCTCTCAGTGGTCCATCATACCATCCTCTTAAGTGTTATGTTCACCCCTAAACACAGTAATAGTACAATACTATTTTTTCTATAATTATTTTGAATTTCCATACATTATAAATGGGATGGCATAAGAGATGCTGTGTACATTTACATTTACATTTACAGCATTTAGCAGATGCCCTTATCCAGAGCGACTTACAATTGGTACAGTCTTACAATCCAAGCACTTGTGGGTTAAGGGTCTTGCTCAAGGACCCAACAGTGGCAGCTTGGCAGAGCTGTGTAGATGGTAGCATTTTCAATGGTATCTCTGACATATTTATGTATTATTTGCATGCAGCTTTTTGTGAAAATATCCTTGTGTTTATGCTAATGTCCGGTCAGTGTCCTATTTCAGTCAGTTTCACCTGTTTCACGGAGCATAATGCAGTCATTAAATGGAGCATACCTGTAAGTAATAAAATGGAAAGATAACATGATTTCAAAAACAGAGGAATACTTTAGAGATGTTCAAAAAGATTAAGAAAAAAAATGTAAGTTGTGCTATTATGTGTGGATATGTGCTTGGAAATAAGCCCAATCACCAGTGGTCTAGACATGGATGAGGTTTAGCCAAAAGAAACACAAAACTGATATTGTGTTTTGACATAAAGTAGGAATGCAAACATGCAACTGATTCACATCATTTATGAGTGATTTTAAAGTTATTAAATACTTATAAAGGTGATTTCTTCATAAGATGAGGTGGAGGGAATGTGTAACTCAATAAGATGGAAAATATGCATATAAATGTAACTGAAGCACAAATGTCATGAGGGGAAAAATAAGGAGGAAAAAAAAGAGATATTGAATGGGGTAAATAAGCCTAAAAAGTACAGTAAAGTTAAAACAGATGTCCTCCAAAGAGGGGGTGTTAAAAGTGACTATGACTACATGACTTCTATTTAAATGATACCCCAGGAAATGTTCACTGCATCCCCAGTCAAAACAGGCAACATTCAGCCCTGGCTTTGTTTTTGTGTCTGGTTTTTTTTTTTTGCTTGATCCAATTCGGGGTCGTGAGGGGCCTAATTGGCAACACAGGGCGCATGGCATGAACTGACCCTAGACAGGGCGCCAATTCATCACACAGGCTTACTTGGATACTCTAGAGACCAATTGACCTAACAAGCATGTATGTGGAATGTGGGAGGAAATCGCAGTACCCAGAGGCAACCCACAAAGACAGCGAGAGCAGGCAAACCGAACTCAGTCGGAAGACGGATCAGGAATCGAGCAGTGGACCTCTGGAGCTGTGAGGCGACAGCTTTCAACACTTGCGCCATCGTGCCGCCCTTTCACCACTTTAACTTGACCTAAATCTCAACGGACACAGTTGAGACTCCAGGAGAAAAGCAGGAGGTGGTAGATTGTGGGCTGGAGGTGGAGGATTTTAGGTTGGAGGGGAGTGACCAAGTCGAGCCACAGCATCCTGTCAGTGCGAGCGGAGGATGGCAGAGCGCACGCAACTCTCTGAGAAAGCGCCGACATCTGTGCTACTGTTCTGAGCAGGATTCACCCCGAACAACTCCAAAACCACACGAAGAGAGTTCGAACGATAGGAACAGCCCTCTTCTCTTGGATGTGGAGTAACTGTCTCGTTTCGTCCGTTCTTTCTTTGCGCACCGGAGGCGGCAGGATGCGCGCAAGCTGAGCGATCTATCGACGGAGACTTCAACCCGGGTTCAGCACATGGAACTGTCAGGATAGACTCTGAAACACCCAGGATTGGTTCTGAGAGCCTATAAGGATCCGTTCTAACAGTCTCGCTTTGTGGAACAGATTTATTGCGGGTTGTTGTGTTGCATATTTTGAGGATGTACGTGCTGTTGCTGCTTGTGTCCGTACTCTCTTCAGCCCAGAGCGGTGAGTATCTTTGGTTTATGAAGTGCGTTACTGATAAAAGGTCGTGGTGTTGTGTTAACGTTGCTGTGGAAGGTAAAAGGTGTGTGGGGGGATCCCAGTGGCGTCTATGCAGCGGTAATCCCTGTCTCTGCACTTTACTTCACTTTATTTGTCTCATTATTTCTGTTCTACATGTCGTACAGATATATAGCACACAGCTGGCTTCACTCAAAGCCACTCAGCCGTGAGTCCCCATGATAAAAACTGGTCTCGACACAAAATAATAATAATAATAATAATAATAATTTCAGTGGTCTCAAATTGTCCGTTTTTAATACATTTTTTCACATTTTCACCTGGTCAGGGTAGAGGGACTCCAACACCTATCTCTGGAGAACACAAAGCACAGGTGTAATCCTGGCTTGGATGGCCAGTCCATCACAGCTCTAGGTAGAGGTCACTGTTTCAGTGACAGGGGATGATAGCCCACCCTGTTGTCCTCCCGCAGACACAGCCCATCGTGTCTGCATGCAACGCTCAACGCGGCCGGAAGGCACCACAGGGACACAAACCAAGGTCCCTGGCAACAGTGGACTTGCATATTTATTTATTTAACAACAGGGAAGCAGATATTTCAAAAACTAAACATGTTTACCAATGTTAGTAGAGTCAGCACAACCCTGCAGCAGAGCTATTGGCATACTTGATAAAGAAGAGGATTTTTTGTTTTTTTTCTTATTTTTCAAAATGTGTCTGTGCTTAACTGGCAGTGGTTAACTGACAATTATATGCTTTGTGGTTTATCTTCCACTGAGAGTATAAGGGAAATCGAGCAAAAAGTCACAATTATTCACACAAACTGAAGCTTGTTCCCATTTCTATTTTATTTTCCCATCACTGGTCGTAGACACTTGCACTGTGTTTAGGATCTGTTGAAGACAGTGATTGTAATTTGTTTTGAACAAAAAATAATTGTGTCCTTTTATGTACAGTAATGTAAGTGGAGCATCTTCCCATTTATATTTCACGTTTTATGTTCACCTGAGCATGTTGGAACTCTGTAGTGGTCATCCCTGTTTTCCTGTTTCCTGTTGTGTAAATAGGAAGTGATACAGAAGCCAAATTCCCTTAGTCACTCATCATCATAGAGAAGAATGCACAAATATGTCAAGCAATGGCTGTAATATAAATGCTTGAAAGGGGCAATAATCAGATATTTTAAAAGTTTATTTTGACACTTCTCACAAGAATGAGGATCACAGTTGGAGATTTTCAGAATCTTGTAGCATTTTGCTGAACACCAAAGTCACCCAATGTACTATTAAGTGTCAGAAAACTTTTGGAAAATGGTCGTGAAGAAAGCTTTTCCTTTTCATCTTACCGAAATGCAAAGATCTGGAGTTTATTGTACACTGCTGGAATATTGACCAGGTCAGGACTGTGGTCAGACAAGAAAAATAGCATGATGGGACCCTTGTTAGGATACATTGACTTCATGGGTTCCATCAAATACCAGAAGATTTTAAATGACATTCTGCTGCCTTTACCAAAAAGCTACAATTGAGTAATGGTTTGATCTTTCAGAAGGATGTTGATCCAGACTATGCAGTCTAGTTCACGGAAATCTTTTTTGATATGGCCATCCCAGTGTTCTGACCTAAGCCCCATTGCGAATCTGTGAAGAGGAAACTCTTCAGGGTGAAAGAGGAGAATGCATGAGGACCCTGCATTAAGGAATGTTTCAGATTCCTTTCTTTGTATTGTCCAGTATCTTCATGCATTATAGAAGAAGACCCACTGCTGTTATGTTGGCAAAGGGACGCAAAGTTTGAAATGCATGCCGGAGTAAATGTAATTGTCATACTTGAGGTTTTTTTTTCCCATTTCTTCAAATAAATTTGATTCAATGAAATATACAAATTCTTTATATTTCCATTCTGAGACCAGTAACACCCAAAATGAACCACAACTAATCTGTTATGTACATTATGTATATGTATATATATATATATATATCTCTCCATTCTCTGACTCTATCTATCTCTTTATTACTCTATATATATATACAATATATCTATATAGACTATTTAACTGCCTTTATTTGAAAAACTAAAAGAGGCTAAAGACTTGTTTAGGATTAAGGGTTGGGTGTATGTTTACATTATTACGCTCACAGTAAGCATATGTCAATGGAAAGAGTCCCCACCCAGATAGTGAGAGGGGTTTTGTGTGTGTGTGTGGGTGTGTGTGTTGTGTGTGTGTGTGTGTGGGGTGGTGTGTGGTGTGGTGTGTGTATTGTGTGTGTGTGTGTGAGATAACAAAGGCTATTTAAAGTCTCTTCACTGCCGGGATGCCGTCCTTATTAAGGTCAAACATAACAAATCCCAGAGCAATTATTTTTAAATGTAGCTTTTCCGGTAGCTCTAACCAGCAGTCACGTATGGGGACCCCATGACCTGTCAACCATCTGTCCACTTAGCATCTCCTCTGAGAATGAAGGGGTATTGATTTTACTACGTTGATCGTCCATAAGCGTAATGCGGTCTCTACGTCACAGCCATTAGCTTGTCAGCATTAAGTACTAAAGAGTTGTCAGCTTTCTCCCAGTGCTCATTTCTAAACTAATCTTCCTTCTTCTTCTTGTGTCTCCGAATTGCAGTCAGTTCGTGTGGCAGCAACATTACTATCACAACCGCTGGCTACGTGACCTCGCCTGGCTACCCATCTGCTTACCCGCTCTCGCAGCAGTGCACATGGCTGATCCGCGCGCCCGACCCTCACCAGAGAATCCTCATTAATTTTAACCCACACTTTGACCTTGAGAACCGCGAGTGCAAGTGAGTCAAATGGCACACTACTGCCTTTTGCTTACCAACTGCAGTGTAATCAGGAGTTCTTTGTATCTTTTGTGTCTACACTAACTTGATTAAAGTGAGCTAGATGTTCTACATTACGCTCCGTTAAGTGGCAGGATGCTATTAATAGTGCGCTATATAGTAAATAAAGTGTGTTTTCGGCCTTTCTGTGCTCCACATACACAACATGCACGTTCTGTGGATTCAAAGCTTTGATTTTTGCCCGATGTGCTGGAGTGTTGAATGATGCCACCTTTTGGTAGGAAATGTAATGAGTTCAGATTTTGTGGCCTGAATCTGTCTTGGGTGTATGACGTGAAAGTGACACTCTTAATTGGTTTAAGTGTATGAAATTAGATTATAGTAAGAGGAAAAGCTGTTCAGGCAAAAATTACATTTCAACAATTGTACCTCGAACGTAATCAATGAAACCAATCAGCTTGTTAGATCTGTAGTTCAGCCTACTTCTGTGAATACAGAGAGCAAGCAGTTAAATTCAATTAAGTTTCGCTAGACAGTTAGTAACATGGAACGGTGAAGGGTAGTAAATGCCTGGTGAGAGACATGAAACCCTGTTTTGAACACCAGCTTAGGCAGTCTCTGGACTGATCGCTACACATGGAGTAGTGTTAACTGCCTTCTTCCATTCACATGAGCTCACAGTTGCCTGAGGTTAGCTAATGTCACTGTGATCAATAGAGCAGACAGAAATGCCATCCATAACATCCAGAAAGCACAGCCAATTATGGTGTCTAGGTTTCACCCCTACAGATGATTATTCCATTGTCAGGGATCAGATTTGCAGTCTCCCCATCATTTTGTGAATACTTTCCTGTTGCACCACTCAATATGCCCAAGTGTGTGTGTGTGTGTCACTCGAAATTCCAAAATTTGTTTTGGAAAGAAACCAATATAGCCTACTTTATTGCACTCGGGTTTTGGTTTGCTGGGTTATAACTATATAAACCTGCAGAAAACAAAAGCAAAACTGTTTCCCTCCAAGATTGAGGACTTTATTGAGATGTCACTCTGGACAATGATTGAGTAATGTTGAGAATGGCGAGGTGAAATGAGATGCTGAACGTTGAGAGTGGTACTAGTATGTGTGCAATTATGCTGATGGGTGTTGCTGGGGGTGGGGGGTGGGTTTGAAGCATTTAGTGTAATTGACAGTTGACCATGTTATTGCACTGCACTCACTTCCTGATGAACAACCTTCCTCCATCAAGGGTACCTACTCAAGCATGCACACAGACACTTACCTTCTCAAGGGCTACATACATTCTTTCTGTTCTGTCTGTTTCTAATACACACACACACACACACACACACACACACACACGTCTCTCTATCATTGTGGGAACCTTCCACTGACATAATGATCATTATAGCTAATTAATGCTACACCTACCCCTAACCTTAACCTCAGTCACCTAAAGCATTTTTTTTTTTACTTTTTTTGGTTTTTCAAAAGAAAGTCACAGAGTTTGTAAATAAAATTTTAAAAAGCAGTTTTCACCATGGGCACCAGCAAGGTGTCCCCACCATGTAAAAATGTCACAGCTTCCTACCACATGTCCCCACAACATAAATCATACATGCTATATACACACACTTACCATCTCTCGCTGTCTTTGTGGGGACCGCCTAGTGACATAATGATTACTGTAGCTCAGGAGTGTCCAAACTGAGTGTACAAACTTTTTTCAGTTGGGGGCAGACCAAAATACCAAAGGGCCAGTTGTATTTGATTTCAATTTTATTTCCTTAACTACTGAATTTCATTTTAGCACAAAAACTGCAGCAGAATATCAAAAGAACGAAAAAATTAAACGTGTTAGGTCTGGTTTGACAGCTGTGACATGCAAGATGTCACGTAAGTGGTGTTCAGTCCGTCTGGGCCTCAAGTGGCTCCTGTTTAAGCCATTTACATACTGCTGCTACTGTCAGGTGAAAGGAAAAATTGCAATGTGCTGGCGGGCCACTAATAATGTATTCTTAAGAGTGATGCAGAGGGCCAATTAAAATCTGTCCACGGGCCACATTAGGCCCTAGGGCCGGACTTTGGACACCCCTGTTGTAGCTAATTAATGCTACACCTACACCTAATCTTAACCTCAGTCACCTAAAGCAAATCTTTTGGTCTTTCAAAAGAAAGTTACAGTTTCTGTAAGAAAGCAGACAACCTCCTGATTGTCAAAAATGTCAGACCTTTCTATCTTTGTGGGGACATTTGGTCCCCACAATGTAATATAAATATGGGCGTACACACACACACTCACGTATACACGCACACACATGATTACCCGTGTCCTGCATTCTCTCTCTCGCTCTTTCTCACTCTCTTTCACTCTCTCTCCCTCTCTCTCACACACACACACACACACACACACACACACACACATGCGCGCGCACACAAAGGACCATGTGTGAACTAAATCTAGTAAATGAGATGGGTCTTTTAAATGCCTCATAAAAGGCGCGTAAATCAGCAGCTGTCTCAGACTGCATCACTATTGGCTCAGGTTTCCTCAGCAGGGGACCAATAAAATTTCCCCATTAACGAACATCCTGTCAGTGACTCCTTAGAGAGAGAAATGGGGAGGAAAAAAGAGGGTACCTGACAAATTGGTGTCCTCTTTACGCTGCCCCCGTTTCTCTTTCAGTGAATCTGAATTGTTTAGTGAAGGAGAGGACAGAGTTGTTACTTCGTTGTCACACCTTTAAATACATGAGTGCGTAATACGTGTAATATCAGCAGTAATGCGCCTTTCCTTTCACAAAGAGTACGGCTAATTTAGCAGATTTGGCATTAAGAGTCCAGTGTTTGTTAGCTCGACCTGTCAGCTACACATCAGCGTCTTTTTATCGTGATGCACGCAATGTGTCAGAAGAGCTGCAAATAGTTTGTAGTCATCGTCATACTATAAAGCAACAGCCTGTATTTTTTCACTGTGGTTTACTTTACACAAACTCTGTTGCATATAAATATTTGCAGCCTTCTTGGAGACACTAGACAGTACATTATCTCTAAACAATGGGAACGCAGACCAAGCAGTTGACTTCCAGGAAAGGAACAAGCATGCCTCCTCCCCTAGATTTAAAAAGATAAATTAATGTTATAGCAAACAGAGTTGCATGGTCATGACTATTATTTGTCCTAAAATCATCATGTACTCTTAAGAGAACCTGTGCTTTCTGATTGTTGTTTACAATAACTTTTCTCACATTATTTGTTGGATCAATAATGAATGCATGGACATAATAAAGGACTGTATTATACCTGGACATGTAATACAGAGAATGGAAAGAGTGTGTGTTTAAAGAAAAGATTTAAGCAACACTATTTCCTTTAACCAGATTAAAAACCACAGGGTTCAAGCTCTAATATGGATTATTCATCTCGTTGACTCATTACCTCTCTAGGCTGATTTAAGTACGTGAAACACTCAGCCCTGATTTACTGTCAGTTTGATTCACTCTTTTTAAAGGGTCTCACTTTCCCAAAAGCATCGTAAACATCATCTTAACTGATAGAGAGAGTGTTCAAGCTGATCCTCAATCACTTAAAAGAGATCGTACTGCTGCCATGCTGCTGGGAAACTCAATAGGTGTTTACAGAGAGGATTGCATCTTGTACATGGGCACTTATTTGTCTTAATTAATATGCAATTTAGGGAATGTCTACTTAAAGGGGCAAATGTTTGGTGCAATACACTAATTTAGCACTCGCAGTGTGATTATCAAACAAATATGATTCCAAGAACAGAGATTGCATGTGTACGAGTACCACTGAAGGGCTGTTACTGATATGATGCTCATTTCACATTATTTCCTGTCAGGAGAAGGAGCCTCGTAAAAAGGAATAGAAATAAAAAGATGCTTTTTAACTGTGACAAGATTTTAGAAATTTCAGAGGCCAAATTAATTTAGATACTTTGATTATCTTGTCTTGGGAATTATATTCTATAGGTCTGTGCAAGACCAAACTACAGTGGTACCTTGGTAATCGCTGTTAATTTGTTCCAGAAGGCTGATTGTGTGCAGAAACTGGCGACAACAAAGCAAAAAGGAATAATGTAAATTTAATTAATCCATTCCAGGCCCCCAGAAAATCCACATTATATAAGGCATTATATGCATTACTGAGTTGTATTGCACACACACACATATATATATATATATATATATATATATATATATATATATATAAACGTAACCTTGTGTATCGAGGTATCCTTGTGTGTTTGTCACTAAAGTGGCCATTGATGCTAATAGTGCCGTTAAGTAAATCCAAATAAACAAACACACATGAACCGGGGAGTTTAATATAGCCTATACTGTAGCCTATATATATATCATAGGCTATATATAAGCGTGCCATACTTAAAACATGCTAAAAACACTTACATCAACCTACAGTTGAGCAAAATCGATAACACAAAGCTTATTTTATAATAAAGTGTTAAAAAACCTCATGTAATTTATTGAATATTGTTTTGAAAGTGAAAAACAAAGACAAAATTCTTAATCCACTGGCAAACTCAGGGCACTGCTTCTCAGCTGGCTGCTGCCCAGATGCCCAGCATATGTGGGAGAGTATGGCACTGTGCAGTGGTTCTCACTGTTTTCCTTTTGGTTGGCTGTTATCACTAACCTTCTTATGACCCATGATGGCTTATTTGCACTAAGAATACTGTACTGTAGATATAAAAATAAAGAAAAACATGAGAAACACAGCAGAGATCTGCACTGAGCAAGAGCTACTGTGAGACTGAATCGTGATCCTATGTTTTGGCTGAAACTAGTCATGCATCTCGGCTCATACGATTTTAAGCAAGTGCATCAATTGCCAAACAAATGACAAGGCTGAGACGATTTTTTCTCGTCAAAATGTGTTGAGAACTGGATTTGACAAGTTCTGAGGTGGTCGAGTGCTGATGTATGACTGTTTTTCTGTACAGAATTGTTCATACAGAATGTTCATAATTGGCTCACACCTCACCATAACATCACATATGCAGAGGGTTTAACAGTTGCACACATACAGCTATTAACTTTATGCAGTCCTACTGATGAAAACATATTAACCAAGTACAGTCGACATGACAGTTCAGAACCTGCACAGACATTAGTTAACCTCCTGTTCAAACTTGTAAACAGGTAGTATGTATACCTAACCTTGACTATAAGTAGACTTTTACCAAGTATATGGGACTAAACCCAGGAAATTATATTCTCTGACCTTCTGGCTCCAACATTGCATGCATTCTTACCCTCATTATATCCTCATTACACCTCGTCTTTTTTGCTGACACTTTGAAAACAGTATGTTTTTATGTATTTTTTATTAACGTTGTGGTAAAGACGCTGCTCGTGAGTGATCCATGCACTAACCTGGACCAGATGGTCTTCACTGTTGCTTTTGGAAAGTAGTCAGTAGGCTACCTCTTTATGAGCTACCATATTACACTAACAAAATAAACAGGGTTTTGCTGCATGTGCAAAAACGTATCCAAAAACATTTTAAAAATCAGTGTATTGTTAAAACCTGGTCATCCAGTGCTAATGACGTACCTTTTCAAAGTTTGACACAGCCCCAATGGTTTTGTAGTGGTTATGTTGTGGTCTTACTGTGAATTTGCACATTCCTCAACTCTTGTAGCGAAGAGACCAGGAGACACAGTCAGGCTACAGTATGATTTCACATGTAGCCGAGGACTTGTGTTGTACTTTGGGTACAATGCTCAATGTACTGGAATATTTGGTACCAAGAACATTGCATTGAGTGTTTTTTCCATTAGCCTTCAGTGCAGTATTGAATTTTGCGGTTTTAGTACTATTTCAGATTTGGCACCAGCAGTACAATCAAAGGCAAAAGTTGTGAAATGACCACATTTAGAGGATGTTCATCCAGCAAATAAACAAACCACAGATGTGACACAAAACAGTTTTTGTTAATAGCTGAACAATCTGGCTTTGTGAAACACACTTTGGAATAATCAACTAAAAATTACAATTAGTACTTTGCTGCTCCTGCTCTGGTTTTTAAAACCAGAATTCTTTGAGGCATTGACTTTTTATATTTGAGGAATATACTCCTGAAAACCCCTACTTGGCTTGTCATAATTGATGATGAGACCGGAAAGCCCTTTATTAATCTTTTCTCTCAATACATTACACTGTATTCTATATAAGCTGTTTAATCAAGCAAATGATCACTCAAAAGAGCTAGCGGTACTTCCATTAACTATTAATGAGTACTTCCATGATGAACCTAAAGCTGCACGCCTCATAGCTGATGATGGTGATTTGTAAGTTGATTAAATTGGAAGTGTACCTTCTTTGTGAGAATTGCACCTAAAAACTCTTTAGAAATGTAATTCAGTTTGAATTGTCATTAACAGCGTTGATGTGAGCTGTAAATTGGAGTTTTCTGTTTAAGACAACTTTCAGGTTCTGTTGACTCCAGTTCTGGTTGATTTTGAAGTGTTTAATGTGAAAAAGCTAAACAATAAATTGCATCATGGGCTATATCTCCAAACCGTTGTTACATCCCCCCAAAAATGTTCTCTAGCCACGACAAAATATCCCCACAATGTAAGAAAATTGTCAAATCTTTCTATCCTTGTGGGAATGATACATAACCATGACACCCCCAACACACACACACACACACACACACACACACACACACACAAAACTAAACATGCGTTATTGATTTAAATCGTCAATAGTTTTCTTATTTATTTTCTCTTATTCAGCTGTGCTATCTCTCTCCATTTCCATAATGTAATTGAATTTGATGCGCTGCTTGCCCAAATATGTCCCTGACATTGTGCACCCCTTTACTAAAATACGCAAGTGAAAATGTCAAAAGTACAGCCAATATATGTAACACTGCTGGAATATTATGATTATTCAACCTGTTTCTATTTTTAGTTATAAAAATGTAAGTTAAATGGATCTAAAAATAGTTTTCTCATAATGAAACTTATTTACTGTATTTTGCTACCGAATTTAATAAAGGCCTTGGTCTGCTAACAGAAATAGATACAAAAAGCTTTTTTTTTTTTGCCTCAAAACTCCACTAGTCAAAGCTTAGCCCCCCTATTCATAAATCTCTTGACTGTGTGTGTGTGTGTGTGTGTGTGTGTGTGTGTGTGTGTGTGTGTGTGTGTGTGTTTCTGTGCATCTTCTGCCTAAAAATGTCAGGGTGTTTACTAATTAAAAGTGCAGTGTAAACATCTTGGATTATATCTTGGACACATTTCTACTTAGAATGTAATTTTTAATTCAAATCTTTCATTTCAATTAAGCTCTTGTTAAAAGTAGGCAGTGGTGGCTCAGTGGTTAGAGCTGCAGGCCAGTGATCAAAAGGCTGAGGGTTCAAATCTCGGTTCCACCAAGCTGTCTGCGTTAGGCCCTTGAGGCCCTTAGCCATTTCTGAGTCAGTGACATCAAGCAGACAGTCATGACAGACCCTGTACTCTAACCCCCAACTTAGTAACAAGTTGGGAAATGTGAACAAAATCATTTTGTTGTACTATACACTAACGTATGTCTAATGACAATTCCTCAAAAATGCTTTATGTTGTGGCATATCTGAAAATATGAGCAGGGTTGTAATTATCAATCCCAAACCAATTGACTCATTTAAATCTTAATTCATGACAGAATGGTTTTATTATTTAAAAAAATTAAATCTGTTTTTTTCGTTCCTCTGTGGGGGCTTCTTTACACGACTGCTCAGGAAAGCAATGCCCATATCTTCATCTATTATAAAGATAAGATTTGTAGACCATAGACAGTATGCATGCTTTGTGGGAAGGCACACAGTTGGGTTTGTGCAGACGTTTTAAAAGGAGTCAGATCGATGAGTAACTTAGTGGTTTATTTTTGTATATTTAACAAAAAGGCAACATAAATTATTGTTTCTTGTATAAGCTTGTTCCTGTGCCACTGTTTATGGTGAGTCCCAGTGTGTGATCCAGTGACTGTTGTACATTTGTCATTTCAAAATATAAATTATAATATATTTCTGTTCATTCAGTTATGTGTGTTCTCAGAACAGTGTGACAATTGAGACTACTATTTTGCAAATAATACGTTGATTTACTGACAAATGAAAGGAAGGTAGTACCATCAATTAAGGCCATAAATACATTATGTTTCATGTTGCAACATCTCAAACAAAATCTAGTTTTGGGCTTGTCTTGGTCTTGACTGTGCCAGTCCTGGCTACACACTGATTATGAGTACTAACGTATATTTACATTTACAGCATTTAGCAGACGCCCTTATCCAGAGCGACTTACAATTGGTACAGTCTTACAATCCAAGCAATTGTGGGTTAAGGGCCTTGCTCAAGGACCCAACAGTGGCAGCTTGGCAGAGGTGGGATTTGAACCCTTTTGCTCCATAGTCCAGTACCTTAACCGCTAGGCTACCACAGTCCCATACAATTGTTCATACAATTGTGTTACAGATTTCACTAGAAAACATAAGTAATGTATAGCTGATGGCACTCCAGAGTGAAATAACCTGTTATATTCACTGTGTGTTCCAAACCTCCAAACATCTAATTTAGCACAAGACATGACAGATTGTCAGTCACAATAATGTCTTGAGATGTCAGTTTATCATCATAACCTGTTGGGTTTTATGTGATTGCAAGGTGAGGTTAAAACAATATAAGGTTAAAACACTAAGTAAGGTGTCCTAAGAATGTCCTGTGTTCCGTTGGGCAAAAAGGAGCCTGTTTAGGAAACAGGCAAGATCTGTACCCGTTTTTGTGTGTGGAACTGAAGTTCAAACCAGTGTGCAAGTTACTGCTGTGCCCGTTCAATATCCACTCAATGGACGCATTTTATTTTGAATAGTCCAACATTAAGATTGCAAGTGTGCCCGTTCACTTTACGTTACTATGTCCACAAAATCTGGAATAATTATTATGTTTTCAAAGAAAAAAAAAATGAATAGAATGGATGCTGTCGGCTACATTACATTGATTTTATGTGGTGACTCTAAGTTTGAAACAGAATCATCACCATCATTGGCTTCCAAAAGTTACATTGACCTAGTTTGACTAAGGGTCTATCACACCAAGTACAATTTCTAATGTAGTGGGACTTTCACACCAAGTGCTGCTTGTTATATAAGCTCTTGCAGAATGGATTTAAAAAGTCACAATACAATATGAGGAAGCCTGACAACGAAGCTCTGATTGATCGGCCTGATTTTAACACAACCGAACAACACAGAAATTAGAATAACCTCAGCTTTTAAAACGATGCTGCTAGGCTCTATATTATTTAATGTTATATTTTAGAAAATATATGATGAAATAAGGCGGCACAGTGGTGCAGTGGTTAGCACTGTCACCTCACAGCACAGAGATCCCTGGTTCACTCCCGACCCTGGGCTCTGCCTGCGTTTTGTTTGTTCTCCCGGTGTTTGCGTGGGTTTTCTCCGGGTTTCTTCTCACATTCCAGAGACATGTATGTTAGGTTAATTGGTGTTTCCAAAGTGAGAGTGTGTGTATGAGTGTATGAGTGTATGTGCTTGCCTTGTGCCCTGTGTTGCCAGCTAGGCACCGGCTGTTCCGTGACCCTGACTAGGATAAGCGGATAAGACAATGAATGAATGATGAAGTATTATTTATTAATATATAACCTTATCATGTATAATGAATGATAATGAATGTAAAGTGAATTACAAATTAATTACATTTTTAGCATTTTCTTCTTTTTGTTCTTATATGGTGAAAAAAAATCTTAATCTGGTCTCGGACTCATCAGCCACTTGTGGAGTCTGAACTCGACTACTAAAAGTCTTAGTCTTGATTCAGTGTGTCCGGTCTTGACTTGGACTTGGCTCTAGCAGTTTTGACTACAACACTAGGAATCAGTGCAGATAGCTTTGACCCAAAACCTAATCACTGTGCAAGTGTACAGAAATTTTGAACTTGTGTTTCTGAGCTTCTGTTTCCTACTCAGGAATAAAGAGAGCTCAGTTTTTGAACTGGCTGTAATGTATGCAAAGAGCTTGGGATGACTTTCAGCTCTACAACACACTTCATCTGACTTTGACCCTCATGAGTGTCTGTATATAAAATGCTAATGTTTATCATTAGATATATCAGATTGAAGTTGGGTTTAATCCAGGGGGTCATTCAATCTCTGCGAGTAGAGCTAAAAATAAACAAGTAATATAGATCTCAAAGATGAAAACTGAAGTTAAACTCTTAAGAAAATCCCATGAAGCAGAACTAAAAATAACATTCAGAGAGCATTAGGTATCCAGGAGCAGTTAGAGTTATATGGTCTGCTCTCCAGCTTTCTAGCCTTGCTTCGGCAGAATCAGTGCTCTACAATATTTGCTGTAAGAGTTGTAAGATGTGCTTTACAAGGACTAGCTTGTTATGAACACATTATGAAAGCTGTACTTTCAGGCAAGGAAAAGATGGTTTGATCACTATTAGCACTGTAAGTATATGCCTGTTACTCAGTTGACTTCATTATTGATTCATATTGATTTTAGAAAAGTGTCCCACCCAACAGAGATTGATTAGCGTATTGACTGGTCTTTGCCTTTTTCACCATGCTTTGTTTTCCCGTCACTGTTTCTTCCATGCTCATCAAGCTGCCTTTCTCGGTTGTGTGCAAGACATCTGGCATGTGTTCTCTGGGGCCACTCGTTTTTTGTGGTCACTTTATGCTCACCACTGTTGTCTTCTGATGTCTTCTTGTGTGTATTACTCAATGTTCACAAATGGAGGGTGCCATAAGAAATGCAGCAGGTTCAATTCTGAGCTTTGTATATTGTGTGTGGAGTTCGTATTGGTACATACTAGCTGTGGGTTTCCTTAAGTCTGGTGCGCTCTGCTTGGGTGATACCATGTGATAGACACTTGTGTCCATGGTGGAATCATGCATTGCACTCAGCTTTTTTGAGGTGGGATTTAGGCTTACCACAACCCTAAAGAGAATGAAGTTGTTAATGATGATGATTTATGGAGGAATATGGTATAGTATAAGGGAGTATGTTAAATATTTATGAATCAGTATGCTTTTGTCTCTTAATGGACTTAGTTATTGATTGTTCTTGATTTTTTGAAACGTGTCCAGTCAAACGGTGATGGATCGTACATTTTTCTCACCACATGCTTTGCTTTCCTATCTTTGTTTCTTTCAAGAAAAATATGCAAATGTTTTCCATGTAAGGGACTCCAGGGAACCCTGGAGACTCTTTGCCTGAAACAGTAGTGGTCAATAAAACAACCTTGTTAAAGTGCAACATAAAATAAATACATTTCAGTAACATTTATGTCAGACGTAGGTACTAATTTCAAGTAATTAAGAGCCATCCATTTCATTATTTGTACATTTCTGCAAAATATATGTTTTCATAGACATATAATCACTTTAATGCACAGACTCAGAGGAACGTTCCTGTAAATTAAAGAGAACATAAAATAAGCAAAGTTTGTAGTGTTGGAGGTGGCAATTGTGAGCTATGGTTTTCTTTCAACCTGGGGAAGTGTAACTATTCCAAAAACGCAGGAACCATGGTTCAGTTCACACACAGGGTCACACTTAGGTCATAGATTGACCAGGCGTGCCTGTGTGAGTGAGTGAAAGGGGTTATGCCAGAAGGTCGACTAGAATTGCCTGCCTTTTTAAACAATGCTGTGTTCTTTTGCCAGTATGGAATTGAAGGGGTTACTCTCACTGACTTATCTCACAGTTATGTGTTTTACTCTATGGATATGTTCAGATGGTTATCAAATGAAACACTTCCAGTGTTGTGGGTTGCACAGACAGCCTGGGGCTAGATTCTGGATGTACAGTGGTGCTTGAAATTTGTGAAACCTTTAGAATTTTCTAGATTTCTGCAAAAATATGACCTAAAACATGTCCTAAAAGTAGATAAAGAGAACCCAGTTAAACAAATGAGACACAAATATTATACTTCGTACGTCATTTAGTTATTGAGGAAAATTATCCAATATTACATATTAGTGAGTGGCAAAAGTATGTGAACCTCTAAGATTAGCAGTTAATTTGAAGGTGAAATTAGAGTCAGGTGTTTTCAGTCAATGGGATGA
>JAJAGP010000224.1:250302-284013 GCA_025084515.1 Ancistrus triradiatus
GAGATTTTAAGCCAAAACCTCCTTTTTCAGTGAGAGCATCGAAGATGGAACGTGGCTGGGTCTTCCAGCATGACAATGATCCCAAACACACTGCTCGGGCAACGAAGGTGTGGCTCCTGAAAAAGCATTTCAAGGTCCTGCAGTGGCCTAGCCAGTCTCCAGACCACAACCCCATAGACAATTTGTGGAGAGAGTTGAAAGTCCATGTTGCCCCAAAACATCACTGCTCTAGAGGAGACCTGCATGGAGGAATGGGCCAAAATACCAGCTACAGTGTGTGCAAACCTGGTGAAGACTTACAGGAAATGTTTGACTTCTGTCATTGCCAACAAAGGTTATGTTACAAAGTATGGAGTTGGACCAAATTTAATGACCGAATACTTTTTTTGCACCATGATTTACAATTAAAGTCTTTAACAATCCTACAATGTGATTTCCTGGATTGTATTTCTCATTTAGTCTCTCATAGTTGAAGTGTACCTATGATGGAAATTACAGACCTCTCTCCTTTTTCTAAGTAGGAGAACTTGCACAATCAGTGGCTGATTAAATACATTTTGGCCCCACTGTAACATTGGATCATTTTCCTCAATAAATAAATGACCAAGTATAATATTTTTGTCTCATTTCTTTAACTGGGTTCTCTTTATCTACTTTTAGGACTTGTGTGAAAATTTGATGTTGTTTAAGGTCATATTTATGCAGAAATACAGAAATTTCTAAAGGGTTCACAAACTTTCAAGCACCACTGTACATGCTTAAATAAGAAGAAGCTAAATAAATAGACAGAAAGTAGCAATATTTTTGCTCAGTATTAGATGTGTGCATTCCAAACTATTTTGAACTGTGTTTGTGTGTCTGTGTGCAGGTATGACTTTGTGGAGGTGTATGATGGGGACAATGAGAATGCGGCCCTGGTTGGGAAATACTGCGGTAAAATTGCTCCATCTCCCATGACTTCTTCTGGAAACTCCCTGCTCATCAAATTCACCTCGGACTATGAGACCAATGGTGCTGGATTCAGCGTTCGCTATGAGGTGCACAGAGCAGGTATTTACACACACATAGGTCAGGTTTGTTCTGTCTTCCATAAAGTGTACAGTATGAACATGTCATGTGTGTCTGTGTAAGGGGGTTCACGTGTGTGTGTGTGTGTGTGTGTGTGTGTGTGTGTGTGTGAGAGAGAGAGAGAGAGAGAGAGAGAGAGAGGTCCTCGTCAGGGTTTTTGGTAACGTGGCATGGTTTTCTGCAGAAAAACATGTTTGTAATGGAAGTTTGTGTTTGTGTGTGTGTGTGAGTGAGTGAGTGAGTGAGTGAGTGAGTGAGTGAGTGAGTGAGTGAGTGAGTGTGTGTGTGCGTGTGCGTGTGTGTGTGAGTGAGTGTGTGTGTGCGTGTGCGTGTGTGTGTGAGTGAGTGTGTGTGAACAGGTGCGCTTCAGGATGTTTGGCAATGTGGCATGGTTATCTGTAGATAACCATGTTATTAATGGAAATGTGTCTGTGTCTGTGTCTGTGTTTACTGTTTCATACCTGATCATATACACAAGCATAATGTCCACTATGGAAGGGCAAAATATACAATATATACAATAACAATGATTGCAAGACCTGTCTAATGATTGAAATATTTAATCGCACCACTTGTATAGCGGTTCATAGCATGTTTGCTTGCTCGTATAGTTCAGAGCCATATAAGAGGACAATATATGTACAACAGAATGCATGTATCTCTTATTAATAATTCAATAAACACAAAAAGATTGACAATTATAAGACAATTTCATCAGTTCTATTTACTATTCAGATGCACTTTGTAGTTCTGCAATTACAGAATGTAGTCCATCTGTTTCTCTACATACTTTGTTAGTCCCCTTTACTCTGTTTTATTATGGTCAGGACTTCCACAGGACCAGCACAGATCAGGTACTATTTGGGTGGTGGATCATTCTGAGCACGGATGTGGTGGTGTTGTGTTAGTGTGTGTTATTCTGGTATGAGTGGATCAGACACCTCAGTGCTTCTGGTGTTCACTGTTAGACACATCTACCATATTGCTCCACCTTATAGATGTAAAGTCAGAGACAGTAGCTCATCTGTTGGTGCACAGTTTGTGTTAATCATCCTCTAATCCAGTGGTTTGCAAAATGTGGGGGGAGCTATTGAGAGCCACCCTATCATTGTAACTGCTGCACTGCTGTTGTGCAAATCTTGAACATGTCTATAATTACTAATTACTATTTTTGCTCCACTCTCTCCCTAATACATTTTGGAAAAATGTTAACAAAAATTTGATCCAATATAAAATAAATACACAAATGAAACATATGTCATTTAAATACATCAGTAAACATTTTTAACAGTACATATTCTATCTTTTTCCGTCCTCCCCAGTCACGGAATGTTCAAGAAATTTCACGGCCCAGAGCGGAGTGATCCGAACGCCTGGCTTCCCTGATAAATACCCCAACAACCTGGAGTGCACGTTTATCATCTTTTCACCAAGGATGGCAGAGATCGTTTTAGAGTTTGAAAGTTTCGACATGGAGCCTGATAACTCAGCACCATCTGGAGCCTCGTGCCGATTCGACTACCTGGAAATCTGGGATGGGATACCCTACAGTGGGGGGGTGTTTGGGGGGGGGGGCCCATGATGGAGGGAAAGAGAGTTTAACACTAAGTGTGGAAGAATTAAGATAGGCAAAGGGTAAACTTTTAAGATGTGGAGAGTTTTGAAGACTTTTGCATAATACCAGATAATTTTTGTATAGAGGTGCTCGTGATGTACAAGCTGGATACGTTCTGATAAACCCCTCGTAAATAATCCAAGGAGCTTTTCATTTATGCTCTAAATGTATCATAGTGTAGCCTTCCTTAAACATGGCGTCAAATACTTCCTACTAAAATCAATTACACAAGCTTCTTTATAATACATGTTGGAATTATTTCAGGTAATTTAATTGAATCATGTATTGAAGTGAATAGCAAAAACAAAATGGTTAGTCTATTTGGCACTGCTTCTGCTTCTCAGGTCAGTCAGCTGGCTGCTGCTTAGATGCCCAGCATCGTACTGTGAGTTTTAAGTTTCAACTGTTATATTTTTTGAGAGGGTGATCGGGACGTTACTGCAAAAACCTGAGGTTGTGATTCTAGGAGCAAACAAAGGCAAACACTGGCAGTTCTGGTCTGCAATCAAAGCCCTGCATTGTACTCTAGGTCTACGGACAGAGAAATGTGTGGGATTTTGTTGGAAATCAGTGATGAGAGACTGGTTTAAAATGTCCTCTGCTGGGACCCCTGATTGTACCTTTCAGTCATACCCTCTCAGTCCACTCAGGTCCCTCACTTTATACAACCCCGAATCAGAAAAAGTTGGGACGATATGGAAAATGCAAATAAAAAATATATGCAGTGTTCCTACATTTTCTTTTACTTTTCTTTCATTACAGTATGAACCTGAGATATTTCAGTTTTTTTCTGGTCAGTTTCCTGCAGGCCTGCAACACATTCAAACAAAGTTGAGACAGAGACAGTTTAGGTCTAGTAATGAGGTAAAAAAATAACTAAATAATGATGTGATTTCAAAACAAGTAATGTTAATAGATGATTGTAATCATGATTTGGTACAAAAGCAGCATCTAGGAAAGGCCGAGTCTTTGAAGGGTAAAGGTGTGCAGAGGATCTCCAGTTTATCAACAAATGTTTAACAGATATTTTTTAAACAGATATTTAAAAACATTATCAGTCATCTCAGAAATGTAATTAATAAATGAAATGAATTGCATAAAAAATTGAAATAATCCTGGGTTTCATACTGTCCTTCAATAAAATAACATTTTTTAAAAATAAATATTTCACGGAACACTACAGGTTTTTTTTTATTTTTTGCATTTTCCTACTGTTTCTAACTTTTCTGATTTTGGGTTTGCAGTTATAGGACTGCTTTTATAATTATAGTGCCATAGATGGGTTAATTCTTCGTAATTTGGTCTCTTAACAACGTAATAAGCCATTGTGGTGTATATGGTGTATATTATTCCTATTGCCCAATGGCCCTGCAGTGGCAGTTTGGCCAAGCCAGGAAATGAATCAACCGATTAGTAGTCTAGAGTCTGAATCACTGAGCCACGCTGGGTTAATGTTATCTGGATAAATGTCAGACTGACTTTCATTACTTGTTATCAGCATGTTGTGCATGAACTTAAAATAGATATATGGTTCCAAATGGAAAGAACTGACCTCTGACAATTTTATGACCTATTCTTCCCTCTCTCTCTCTCTGTCTCTCTCTCCCTCCCTCTCTCTCTCTCTCTCTCTCTCTCTCTCTCTCTCCCCCTCTCTCTCTCCCCCTCTCTCTCTCACTCTCTCTCTCTCAGTTGGCCCACATATTGGGAGGTACTGTGGTTCCACTAGTCCAGGCCAGGTCGTGTCATACACCGGCATTCTGTCCCTCACAATCCACACTGACAGCGCTATCATCAAGGAGGGCTTCTCAGCCAATTACAGCATCCGAAACACCCCAGAGCCCAGTCATGATGAAGCCAGTTAGTATTGCTTACTGTCAATCTTCCAGTTTCCCAGTACAATAAAATCTTGGTTGTTAAGATGAAATTATTTCAATGTCTTTCAAGGACCGAATATGCTATATTATTATTATTATTATTATTATTATTATTATTATTATTATTATTATTATTATTATTATTATTATTCCTTATGTGAAATTTCTGAACATTGACAATTAAATGTGTTGTTATACAAGTCAGTAGCCAGTTAACTTTTTAGTAACTTTTGTTAGATTATAGTGAGATTCAAGAAAACTTGTCTTTACTTTCAATTTTCACTTTATTTTCATATCATATTCAAATCATATTATCTGCATAACCAGTGGATGGTTGAACCATTGAAAAACAACATCTTTTGAAAAATTTCTAAATTGATTAGTATTTGTTATGTTCCACCTTTTGCTGTAATAACTCCATCCACTTAAGTTGCAATGGACTCCAAGAGCTGTTGGAGGAAGTGTGTGTGTGTGGATGTTGTGGAAGGACCTAAAGTGAGCAATTCATATGAGGAAACCTATCAACAACAACAAAAGTCAAAGCTGTTCTGTACAGAGGAGTGGGCTACAATGGCTGAAAGCTGATGTGCAAGAATGATCATCAGTTACCGATAACGTTTAGTTGCAGTTATTGCTGCACAAGGGAGTCACATAGGATCTCAAACTTTCATAATCATACAACATTTATAATCTCCTAATGTATTTGCTCACTAGAGCAATATCCAGCCTTTACCCCGCATAGGTTTTATATATATATTTTATACACTTTTGCGCTGTTTAACATCCATCTGATCAATGTTTGTTCACTTTAATGGCCGAGGTCTTAAGAATTGTAATAGGAAATAAAAATCTGTCTTATATGTCCTGTATATCTAATTCACTTTTGATCCTTCCGACATCTGCTGACAGAAAAGAGAGTCTCATTCTTGAAAGGCATTAAAAAAAAAAGTATCATTATATTTTTCTTTATAAGTATCATTATAGTTTCAAATTTTATAAAAGATAGGAATTACTGTATTGTACAGTACAGTACTGTACTAAATATTTTAAATAGTATCACTGTTTCAAATAAAACACTGTGCAAAGTACCTAAACTACTATCTGACTATGGTATGTCCGGTCATCATCAGAATCAGAATCAGACTTATTCACCAAGTATGTTTACAAATGCAAGGGATTTGTTCCCGGCTGATGGTCTCTCTGTACAATCTGCACTAATGTACAGAATATTTACACGTGCTAACAATGCAGATGTACAAATAAAATAAAGAAGAAAAACAGAATAATATAATACAATACAAAAAGTGTAAATGTGCTTGTAAACACCAGTAATGAGTCACCATATGTAATGATTTACACATGTACTGAGATAGCTGAATATTAACAATACAGGACAATGGTACATTGTATGGATACAAGTCAGTTATTTATCAGTGTGATGGCATTTCGTAACATGGATGTTAAACCGGTAATTAGACTGGTAACAGAAGGCATTATTCCCAGCCAGTAAGAAAATGTGTGCTACTTACAACTAGTCCGTACTGCGTGGGAATCACAGCAGAGAAAGCATGCATTAGTTTCTTGATCTACCCAGAACCAAAGATGAACTATTTCTTAAAAACGTGTCAGTCTCAATATTGCTGACAGAGAGTGTGTGTGGATGATGTGTTGCAGATGAGTGCCTGACTCCTTTGGGAATGGAGTCTGGTGAGATAAGCGATGAGAGAATTACAGCTTCATCCCAGTACAATCCCAGCTGGGCTCCTTACCGCTCACGACTGAACTACCCCAGTAATGGCTGGACGCCATCAGACGACTCCCAAAGGGAGTGGATACAGGTAGAGACATTCATATACATATACGATCATATACGTACATGCACACATATGGACAGATATATCTAAATTGAAGGACACAGCAGAGGTTTGATGTTTTCTTCATGTAGCAAAGGAAGCACAACCATGTAGGTACTGAAAAATGATGGGAAAAAGCCAGGACTGGCAAACAGTTAGCTATTCAGCAATGACTTAAGGCATTGAGCCTCTTGCCGTACCACAGTCTTTCTTACTCCAACATTTTTGTAGCACTGTTGTTTTTGTTGGTCCCATTTCCAGCTCAGCTGCCTCTAACACACAGAAAGCTATGACTATTAATAAAAACCTCATGACTGCATCACTACATTCCGCTGCCTAAAATGTATAATTTGTATACATAAATTATATTGCTACATGCACAGTATATTCAATTAGAGCTGATATTTCTGAGAAGGGATTTTTTTTACTTTAATGAAAGCTTTAATGGAGCGATTAGCTTTGGCATTTATTAACTATTGCATCTTTCTCAAAACAAAGCACTATAATACAATTGATTCGGTTTGCTTGATGCATCATTTAAATGCCACAAAACTCCTCAAACATGCACATTTATCCACTTAGATGTAATCAAATTAACTGAAGCAATAGATGTCCCTATCCAACACTGAAAAATAGAAGGAGAGGCAAGAGAGAATTCAGAACACGACAGGTGCATGATCATTTTATTTGGCTTTCAGTTTTTTGCCGGAAAGGCATATGGGTGTTCATTTATTCATGGCTAATATTCATCAAATATGAATGAATGGAAAACCTAAACCTAAATGGAGGTTAAGGTTGGCAGAAGAAATCCCCCCAGCCCAACTTCAACAGTCTAATTTAAATGCAATTTTAGTTTGACAGCTCTATCATCAGGGGTATTTCTAGACTTCCTGTCATTCTGGGGCATACACAGAATTTATGGCTGTACCCCACTGCTTACCAGTCAGTCATCAAAAATAAACATTTAAACACAAAATAGATGAAGTGGTTTAACACTACGGGTGGCTCAGTGGGTAGCACCGTTGCCTCACAGCAAGAAGGTCCTGGGTTTGATCTCAGGGAGGAGTGACTTGCGTCCTTTATGTGTGGAGTCTACATGTCCTCCCCGTTTCCTCCCACAGTCCAAAAACATGCATGAGGTTAATTGATTATGCTAAATTGATTGATGCTGAAGAGCAACATTAAATAAAACCTAAGATAAGAAAAGGTTTAACATGAAAGTGGGTGCAGATGACAAATTAAGAGCAAATTAGTACTAAAGAATGTTGTGTAGTACTAAACTTTAGTATAAAAGCTTTTTTTATGCAAATGTAATGGATGCCTTTGCTATTTTAGTAAATGCCTTTGCTTTAGTGGTTTAATATGTACTTTAGTAGGCTGTACGGTTATAAGTGGCCAGAACATATAGCTATAAGCTATCATTACCTTGCCTGCATCATGATTGGCTTTGCTGTTGTCCATTACTCCATGTGAAATGCTAACTGCAAGCGTTAGCCACTCAGGCATTTGGAAAGATGCTGGGGCATTATGGGAAATGTAGTGCCTGTAGTTTCCTGGGGCACATGATGACACCTTTGTCTCTCATTCACTGGACACCTTTCTAAACTATGTCTTGATCACAGACGACAGCTTTACTCCTGGAAAGCATTCTCTCTGCTTCTGTTTCCATATTCTTTTTTAAAACACAGTCAATGTTGGTGCCATTCTTGTTTGAAGAAGCATTCATAAGTTCCAGTTTCATTAGCTTACATAACCTGACCAGGCTAAGTCACTTAAAATAAAATGTTATTGTAAGAACATAAACAGTATCACCCCTGTGGACCCCTGTCTGTGCCTTTACCAGTTCCCTACCCTTCCAGCCCCTAACCACAGCTAACACTGAGTTTGAGAATAAACCAGATGGAAACATTACACAGTTTCATTTGCCGAATGTACCAGTTGCATTATTTCTCACTGCACCATCTCTCTGCTCACCGCTGGTTGTCTCAGCAGCCTTTCCCTTTATAAACCTTTCCCCTGACACACATTCCCGTGATGTTGAGCTTCACTGAGGATTTGTTGCCCTTTATTCAACATTCTGCAACTGGGAAACTGCACCATGTGGGTGACGGTGTCATGCACCTCTTTTGGCACCCAAGCACATAACAATCTCCCGGACCAGTAGGACTCCATACATGTTGGGTATACATAATAAACCCACAAGGGATGAGGACTTATTAGCAGACATGACAGTATACAGGTAAGCTACCAGATGCTGTTATTGATCAAGTGTACAGGGAGGTCACACTAAGTACTTGCCACTGTAGCCTATAGAAGCTGTTTTTTCAGATTTGATTTTTCAGTTTTTTATACTGCATACAAATGTCCTGTATTTTCTGGTCTGAGAAAGAGTCTGAGAAATAATTATATATGGTCATTATTCCAGTGCTAAAACAACGGTATCTAAACAAATAGTGGCTTAACACATAGTATTGCATGCACTGTGAAGCTAACTGCAAAATTAGGCAGCCAGCTATGGGAAGCGATGGAGTCAAATGGTAGCCAAAAATAAGCAAAAATTGTGCATCATCCTAAAACTATCCTCTAAATTAAATCTAAATTATCATCTAAAACTAAAGGAGCCAAACCAATCACTTAACGAAGTTTTTTTTTTGTAATAATAATAATAATAATAATAATAATAATAATAATAATAATTATTATTATTATTATTATTATTATTTGCACAATGCTGTTGAAAAAATACATGGTTAATTTAATCAATTAATTAACTGAATTAACGTTTCAACACATTTTCATTACAAAAATGACTACCATTAAAAGTTGCAACAAATAGTGGATACTTAAATCAAATAAAAACCCTGACAAGCTATGAAGCCATGTTTAATAGAAATGTTTTAATCTGAATTGAAAAACACTTTGATGGGACCCTATCCCAGAGGCATAGGTTAGGTACAGGTTTTCCAATGTTTCTTTTTATTGTTAATATGATTGAAGTTTCTGACCATTCATTAACTGTCATGAATTAAACCAAATGGTGGAACATTAAGTGTTTTTTTTCTAGCTACCTGATTGACATGTGTTATGGAACACAGGAAGGATTTCCTCTCACGGTGAAGACGTATTTATAGACCACAGTTAGGCTGACGCTTCTGACGTAGGAATCAGGGAAAACAAACACATCTGGATAAGACCTTCAGTTTGAGCAACATGTCTTTAAGGATGAACGACTGTGTGTGTGTGTGTGTGGTGTGTGTGTGTGTGTGTGGTGTGTTTGGTGTGTGTTGGTGTTTAGGACCTAATTTCCTTATAAGGAACAAATAACCTGACATTTAACCTTGTGGCCAAACGATGCTGTTTTTTTCTCATGCAAACTGTGACTTTGAAAACAAGAAGTTTAGTTACTAATGGTTAAGATTGTGTGTGTGTGTGTGTTGTGTTGTGGTGGTGTGGGTGTGTTCGGTGTGTGTGTGTGTTGCGTTGGCATGCATGTCGTGTGTTTGTGTGTGTGAGAGAGAGAGAGAGAGAGAGTAGCTAGTATCTACACGCACTATGCTTTTTAAGAATAACAAAAACATGTATTGTCCTATTTTATCATTATATATATAACAGTGTATGAAAATTTTGGGCACCCCTGTAATTTCCATGATTTGGCTTTATAAATCATTGGTGTCCAGCTCAGCAATTTCAGGTAAATATATCATATAGCAGATGAACACCGTGATATTTGAGAAGTGAAATTAAGTTTATAGGTTTTACAGAAAGTGTGCAGTAATTATTCAAACAAAATTAGGTAGGTGCATAAATTTGGGCACCTTTGTCATTTGAATACCTTTAGCACTAATTATTGGAACACAAAATTTGTTTTGTAAGCTCATTGACCCTTGATCTACATACACAAGTGAATCCAACTATGAGAAAGTGTAAGGTGGCCAATTGGAAGTTTTTCTCCTCTTTTTATCTTCTCTGAAAAGTGGCAAAATTGGAGCCTCAAAACAACTCTCAAATGGCCTGAAAACAAAGGTTATTCAACATCATGGTTCAGGGGAAGGATACAAAAAGCTATCTCAGAGATTTCAGCTGTCAGTTTCCACTGTGAGGAACAGTGAGGCAATGGAAGACCACAGGCACAGTTCTAGTTAAGGAACTCCCGAAGTGGCAGACCAAGAAAAATCTCAGATAGGCAGATGCAAAGGATGGTGAGAACAGTCATAGTCAAGCCACAGACCAGGTCCAAACACCTACAACCTCATCTTGCTGCAGATGGTGTCACTGTGCATCGTTCAACTATTCAGAGCAGTTTGCACAAGGAGAGGCTGTATGGGAGAGTAATGCAGAAGAAGCCTTTTCTGCAGACACGCCACAAACAGAGTCACTTGAGGTGTGCTACAGCACATTTGGACAATCCAGCTTCATTTTGGAATAAAGTGCAGTGTACTGATGAAACTAAAATGGAGTTATTTGGACATAACAATAAGCGATATGCATGGTGGAAAAAGAACACAGCATTCCCAAGACAAACACTTGCTACCCACAGTAAAATTTGGTGGTGGTTCCATCATGCTGTGGGGCTGTGTGGCCAGTGCAGGTACAGGCAATCTTGAGGGTCGCATGGATTCCAGTTAATATCAGCAGACTCTTGAGAACAATGTTCAAGAATCAGTGACAAAGTTGAACTTGCACCGAGGCCAACGACCCCAAACCCTGCTCAAAATCTACCAAGGCATTCATGCAGAGGAACCAGTACAACGTTCTGGAATGGCCATCTCAGTCCCCAGACATGAATATTACTGAAAATCTGTGTTGTGATTTAAAGTGGGCTGTCCATGCTCGGAAACCATAACCTGACTGAACTGGAGATGTGTTCGAAATAGAATGATCCAAAGCACTTCAACCAGAATCCAGACTGGAAGCTGTAGGAAGCGTTTAGCGGCTGTTATTTCTACAAAAGGAGGATCTACTAAATATTGATGTAATTTTTCTGTTGGGGTGCCCAAATTTATGCACCTGCCTAATTTTGTTTGAATAATTACTGCACACTTTCTGTAAATCCTATAGACTTCATTTCACTTCTCAAATATCACGGTGTTCATCTGCTATATGATATATTTAACTCAAGTTGCTGATCTGAACAACCAATGATTTATAAACTAAAATCATGAAAATTATCAGGGGTGCCCAAACTTTTTCATACCACTGTATTGTGTGGGTGTGATGTACAGAAATTATCTGCTCAACTACATGTCCTCAATGCCAAACCACAGACACTGAACAATAAATGACATTGTCAAAAGCTATCAAGGTACTGGACTATAGACCAGTAGGTCCAAGGTTCAAATCCCTCCTCTGCCAGGCCGCCACCGTTGGGTTCTTGAGCAGGTCCCTTAACCCACAATTGCTTGGATTGTAAGACTGTATCAACTGTAAGTTGCTCTGGATAAGGGTGCCAGCTAGATGATGTAAATGTAAAAATGTAAATGTGTTATAATTTCTTTAAGGACTGATTCTCTACAAGCTGAAGTGCATTCATCTATTTGATCCAAATATTTTAATCCATAACACATTGGAAAAACATCTGGCAGGTTTTAGAAGGCTGCTTTGTTGACCCATCTTTTAATAAAGTTTGATGTCTAGCCCGTCCCTCATTTTGAACTTTTTAATTCACACTGACATGAGGAGAAAATGCAAACCCCACACAGGTAGCAGCCAGGCCAGGACTCAAAGCCACATCTCTGGAACTGTGCAGTTACCGTTACACCATATAATATCTAACATAATATCACAGAGTGCTGTCCATCCTTGAGCTATGATGATTAATTTGATTGCGTTTGCAGCCTTAGGCAACCTTTCTCTCTATAGTGTAATGCAACTTGATTACTGAACAGTCTAATTACTGAAGTAAAATCATGTTTTTATTAGATATTTTCACAAGCTGAGAAAATACAACTAAATGAGGAGAACATCCAAATCCTCTGTGATTTTATAGGTTGTTATAACATGTTAACAGTTAAGAGGAATGTCTGCGCTTTAGTCCCAGTGGTCCTAAACGACCACATTTTCTCAGTCCCATGGCACCAACTGATCCTTAAGAAAACACAGTAAGAAGTGGGTCATCATAGAGGTGCATTCCTCTAGCAGTCTACACACACACTTGTAGCAATATCCTGTTTTTCACAGGATGAGCCCTTTTTGTTTGTCTGTGGCCTGCTTGGTCATGGTACGGTTTGGAGGGTTGGTGTCCATCCTGCAATTGTTCTCTTATTAGCCATATTTAAGGCTTGTTAAGGGTCATTAAGCCCATTAATGGCAGCTGGAACCATCTGGAAGCCTTCCTGTTACAAGCTGTCACTGGCTGACACAATATTGAATTGCAATTAGATCCTGAAAGAAAAAGATCTGGGCTCACACCAAACCTAGAGAGAATGAGTCTCTGCCAAGACTTTCTCAACCGCCTATTTATACAATGTCCTTCAACAAAATAAGCTTCCGACTTTGCCACATAAGAAGTCCAGACACAGACAACATCTAAGAGTATTTATACTCAGAGCTAATAATGCAATGGACACTGTAATCAATAGGATTGTCTCTGTACAAGGAGGACTTTAGCGGGAAAGAGCAACTGAACAATTGATGGATGTGTTTTTAAGCCACTGAGGCCTTTGCTTTCCATTAGAGTAAGGAAAACACAGCTGGTTTGAGTTCGACTTTTGTGTTGAGGTGCAGAGTTGTGTGGTACTTGTTATGCACGGACTCGATCTCTTAATGAATCAGATCAGAGCATTATTGCAGTGTGGATCATCAGTAAGCTGTCAGACACCAGACCACTGCCCTTATAACTGAGTCACAGTGATTGACTAATGGAACAGAACACTTTGAATAGAAGCTGACAGAATTGGGTTAACCTTGCCTAACACTTTTCTCTGTTTCTGCTTTTCAAACGATAAGCTAGGGATCTATTGTCCCTTTCCCTGTGGGTTTGTGTACATGATCTATATGAAGGCCACTATGGCCAAAAGTATGTGCACACCCCCACTAATTTGACTATGTTATCTACAGTACGAGTTTGGAAACACCTACTGAATATCATATACAATATTTTATCTTTTGTGCAGCCATTTGCTCTTAATGGCCAATGTTAAAATTACATGAATATAAGCAGTAAAGTCTGACCATGCAAAATGTTTATCCAACTCAAAAGGTTATTCAATAAAAATAAAAAAAATGTTGTATTAAGCCAACCTTAATTGCAGGTGCTAGAAGTGCTATATATTATCCTCAAAACCCCTTTCTTAGTCTTAATAACTGAGATTAGAAATTACACTGTTGCAGGGTAGAGTGGATACCAAGGGACCTATTTGGAAGGATATTTCATTTTTGTGTTAAATAACCAAAACTATGGCTAAAAAAAGCTCAACTAAGAAAAATTAGTTCATAATTACTCTAAGAAATGATGGCCCATCGTAGCAGAATAGCAAAAGTTCTACCACGGAAGGAGATGGACAAAGAAAATAACAATTCAAATACTTTATTAAACATAGCAGGCAAAGTAGAGGGGGTCAACAGCAAAGATCAAAACCAAACAAGCATGTTCACTAGTGGTCTCATACTTTTTGCCCCACTGTATACAGTACCTTGTTTAAACCTTTAAATGTTGTCTACTCATTAAAAAGTAGTCTGGAAGAGCAGAGGCTGTTTTCTTAAATATATAGCCATATTTGATATATAGTAATATTAACACCCATGGTTTCATGATCTATGGTTAAACAAGCATACAGGGAGGGATGTTAGCTAGTGTTAACATACTTTTGGCCATATTGCTTCTAGATTCGTATTAATGTGTAATCAATGCATGAACACCATTAATAGGGTTTCAGAAAGACATCATATGCTTGCTGGGATGCAAACTAATCCACATGATTATGGCAATATGTACGTTGCTCTATTACTGACCAGGATGTGTCACATGTAATGTGTGAAATGTAGAAGTCGATATATAAACTGACAAGTACAGAGAAGTGTGTGTGTGTGTGTGTGTGTGTGTGTGTGTGTGTGTGTGTGTGTGTGTGTGTAAGTGTGTAAGAGAGAGAGGAAGATGAAGATCATGCTGATACAGTAACAGATTCTCCTCATTTAGTGAGTCATCAGTTCTCAGTTCTCACTGTTCTACTTAAACATTTACCGTATGTACATGAGATCATGCTGAATATAGACACAACCAAATAATCATGGATTCCAGTGGTGGCTGGTAATTTTTTACAATAGGGGATTCACAAATGCTTGTTTATACATTATCAATAATAATACATTTATCTAATACATAATACATTGTGAATAATGTATATAGATATTAACTGTTTAATGTTCACATCACATTTTTGAAACAGGTCTTTGACCGGAATGGATGTTGACCAGGCATTACCATAGTCGCATAGTCTTTTTAATGATTGATGACTGACTGGACTTGGGACTGTGGTAGCCTAGCGGTTAAGGTACTGTACTATGGACCAAAAGGTTCAGGGTTCAAATCCCACCTCTGTCAAGCTGCCACTGTTGGGTCCTTGAGCAAAGCTCTTAACCCACAATTGCTTGGATTGTAAGATTGTATCAATTGTAAGTCACTCTGGATAAGGGCGTCTGCTAAATGCTGTAAATGTAAATGAATCGACTGATACTGTTGTTTGATGGAAGCCAAAAATGCATCAATAAACAGTTTTACGAACAACACGGAAGATCAGACAGATGAAACAGAGACTCACAAAAGAATGCGAATACGGTTTTTATATTTATACTGAGAGACAATCTACAGTTAGTGGGGGACGAATAAAAGGGTGCTACTCACGGATAGGACAGGCACATACACTTACAAACACCATTTATAGGTTGGTACCAATAAGCAGCAGAAAGCCATACACACAAAAATGTCTCTAAACACATCAACTGAGTTAGAACAGTCTCTAGTCCAAACATGAGGTCAACCAGTAAGCTTTTGAGTGAATGACAGACTTCTGCTGCTCTTTAACTCCGCCTCTGCGCATTGATCTGCAGCTTGTGTTGGCTTGTGTGACCAGCTGGGCTGAAGAAGCAAAACACACTCCACTAGAGTGCAACAGAACAAAAATAATACCTTTCCAGTACCTAAATAAGCAATTAGCATAGGAATCTGTAATAAATCTTAAGGAAAATATGGGAATTAGAGTTCAGTACAGTAGTCTAAACTGTAACATAATGCACTTCTGTAACATCTTCGCTTCCTGTACCCCTTCACTGGAGCTGCAGTTAGCTGCACTACCTAACACAAACCTGTTTTTACATAGTGACACATCTTGTATATTACTCTAATCTATTGGAAGACCTACTGGTGAGGATATATTGGTGTTTGAGAAGTCGTCCGTGTTCCTGACTCCAAATTTTTGTGATTAACAGCTAGTTACAAGGTTCCGCCTCTTTGAAAGGTCGACCAATCATCATAAGCGGAGCCTTGCATTAACAGCCTTGTGCACTTTTTTCATGTGCAAAACACACCCACTCAGACCCCATTTGCTGCCAGTGAAGCCTGTGCCACGGGGCGTGGCTCAGAATGATGCGTTCAGAGCTCTTTGTCCAGTAAAAATAAATTTTCATCTTATTCATGGAAGCTACACAAAAATGGCGTAGATGTCCAGACCCACACAGGCTTCACTAAGTGTCTCTTAGCAATGTGTCAGGGACTTGTACAGGGACTTTTGCATGCTGCACTGTGCTGTTCAGTTTGGTTTTTGAGCTTTTGAACAAGTAGTACAATATTGCAGTGAAGTATTCCAATAGAATGCTGAATTCCACCAGGGTTAAATGAATAATACAGGCAATTTAATAAACATCATTGCCACATTTTAATGAAATTGAAGGGGATCAGGCTTGTGATGATGACCTAACATGTTCTAAAAGATCTGAACATGTTGTATTTATTAGGTGTGGGTGGGAATTCTAGGTTTTGGCCCAAGGGAAAGTTTTTATTTGCGCTTTCAACACAACAAACCTGACTGGTTTGAAATAGACCAGTAATGACTTTTTATGGGCTGGATTAGTGGACAAAGGCATCATGAAGCAGTGGTAGCTCAGTGGTTAACGCTCTGGAATACTAATGAGGACATTTCTAAGTTCAGGTCCTAGCTCTGCTATGCTGCCTATGCTGTTGGTTGCAAGGCCCTTGTGACTTTACATAGCAGCCTCTACCAAATATATTTTTTGGGCCAAAGTCAGGCCAGACTCATCCACTGACAGTGTTCATAATTAATGTAATCAGCACAAACAGCTTTCTTTTTACACTTTGAATGATAAACTATTTTCTCTGTCTTTTGGTCTTCTCTGTCAGGTGGATCTGGGATTCCTTCGGTACGTTTCAGCTATAGGAACGCAAGGAGCCATTTCTATGGAAACTAAGAAAGCTTACTATGTGAAGAGCTACAAAGTCAGCATCAGCACCGGTGGGGAGGACTGGATCATGATAAAGGAGGGCACCAAGCACAAGGTAGGGGACTAGAGAGGACTAGGGTTACTGTCATTATAATTAGTGTTATTAGAACTATACAGAAACTCCTGGGGATTCCAAACTGCTTTATTCAGTTTGGTAGTTCCATTTTGTAATGAATATACAGTGATACCTCAGTTCTAGACCACCTCGGAACACGTCAAATTCGGTTCTTGACGCATTTTGACCAGAACAATTTGTCTTTGTTCTGGTAGTTTGCTCGGTACTCAGCGAACTTGCTTAAACTTGTATGAATCGAGCCGCACAACTCGTTTTAGCTGGAACTTGATTCAAGATTCATGATTCACAATTCAGGAGTCAATGATTCAGGTTCACAATAGCCCTCAGAGAAGATCTCAGCTATTTTTATTGTGTTTTTTTATTTTTACATCTACAGTACAGTATTCTTAGTGCAAATAAGTCTCCGTGGGTCCTAAAAAGGTTAGATTATAAGAGCCAACCGAAAGCAAAACAGAGATTGAATGCTCCAGAACACAGACTGCAGTTACCATAGCAGCTATGCTAGGACATTGAGTTTATCAATAGAGTAAGTGTTTTGCTTTTACTTTTCATTCTTTTTTACTTTTTTTTATTTACTTTAGATTTTTTTTTAAGGAGTCCATTACTTTTTAGATTTTTCAACACTTTATTATAAAATAAGCTTTGTGTTAATGATTTTGGCCAACTATAGGTTAATGTAAGTGTTTTAAACATTAACTTACTTATCTTTACTTATCATAGTATCCTTTCCATATCTCCGTCGCAGTATACAGCTCTAGGAAACACTCCTCAGTTCATAATACACTTAACTTATCATGGATTTGTCAGAACATATCCCCTTTGTAAACGAGGGAGCACCTGTACAATACAACTCCAGTATTGCATATAATGCCTTATACAGTGTGGATTTTTGGGGGGTCTGGAACAGATTAAAACTATTTACATTATTCCTTATGGAAAAATTGGCTCAGTACTCATCATTTTCAGTTCTCGACAAGCCTTCTGGAATGAATTAAACAAGGTTCCCCATGTATTCTCCATTTGGTATACTTTGTGTTACTGGTGCACAATAAAAGTCTTCTTCAAATGTTGTTCTAAGCTACTATCCATTATATAATTCTTAGTTATGCCCTGTTCTCCCTGGCTGTCAATCCGTACAGCAGTACAAATGAGTTGGGCAGTTTAACTCTGGAGGGCCACAACAGTGCAGCTTTATGTTTTCCTTCTGTAACATGATCGGTTCCACTCAGCTGTGCCAAGTATCTTGCCATACTCATCACTTGATTAGCTTAAATCATATAGAAAATACTGGTGTGTAGTGCTGTAGCCTTTCATGCCTGGAGTTTGTTACATCTGATTTGAAATAAGAACTGTGTGTGTGTGTGTTGATGTACTTTTCCTCTCTCAGGTGTTTGATGGCAATCACAACCCCACAGATGAGGTCCGTGCTTTCTTCCCCAAACCCACACTGACACGATTCATAAGGATAAAACCTTTAACCTGGGAACAGGGCATCTGCATGCGCTTTGAAATATATGGCTGCAAAGTATCAGGTACCAGACACATACACTTACACATTTTTGAACATGACCAGCATTATTATAGTTAAAAAAAACAACTAGCTCTATAACTACAAAAATAAAAGAATATCCTAAATCAGAATTCTGGTGCTGGGTGTATGCATTTATTTTGTAAAGCTCGTGCACAAATTCTTTCGGTCTACTCCTCAAACTGGGCTGACTGAAATTAAAATATATAAAGTTAAAACTAAATGAATATTATCTCTGTAAATAAAGTTAACAACATTATAGTAATTAAATAATCATGGAAAATAATGAATGATTGAAATACATAAATGTAAGATATATCTTAACACTGGTTTTAATATGTTGATATTTATTTTCCTGTCTCACTCTCTCTCTTTCTGTCTGTCTGTCTCCCAGACACGCCATGCTCCAGCATGTTAGGAATGGTCTCTGGTCAGATCTCAGACTCGCAGATCTCAGTGTGGCCGGAGGTGGAGAGGGGCTGGTTACCCGAGCAGGCCAGGCTGCTGACAGGTCGTTCTGGCTGGGTGGTATTGGGCACAAACTTTGCTCACAACATTTGGTTAGGACTGGACCTTGGCTTCCCCCGCTGGGTCACCGGACTCATTTTGCAGGGGGGAAAACACAGGGACAAGAATGTATTTGTCCGACGTTTCAGGCTAGCCTACAGTACCAATGGATCTGACTGGAGCAATGTATTGGAGGAGAAAAGCGACAAGCCTAAGGTAAGCGCCGGACAAAATGACACAACATTTCCATTATGAGTTATATTACAACGTGCTTCTAATATACAGTAAACTACTAGCTAGGACTGATGTGTGAGTAGAGTAATGAGCAAACTCATTACTATAAAGAAATGAGAACCCAATTAAAAATACAAGACTAACATATTACACTTGGTAATTTCTTTATTGAGAAAAATGTTACATATCTGTAGGTGGCAAAAGGATGTGATCCTCTAGGATTAGCAGTTAATTCTAAGGTGAAATCAGAGTCAGGTTTTTTTTCAGTCAGTGGGATGCAATTAGTCAAACGTTGTATTTTTAAAACAGGGATCTGTGAAGTCTTAAGTCGTACATGTTTGTGGACATGTATCATGGCATGAACAAAGGATTTCCGAGGACCTCCAAAAAAGAGTTGGTGATGCTCATCAAGCTGGAAAGGGTTACAAAACCATCTCTAAATTGTTGGACCCCACCAATCCACAGTCAGATTTTTTACAAATGGATGACCAAGACCAATGTTACTCTTCCCAGGAGTTGATAACCAACAAGGGTCACTCCGAGTGCAAGGTGTTTAATGGTCAGTGAGGTAACAAAGGAACCCAGGGTAACACAAAGCCACTAAAGGCCTCTATCACATTGGCTAATGTCAATGTTCACGAGTTCATCATCAGGGGAGTACTTAAAGAATAATGGTGCATGGCAGAGTTGCAAGGGAAAAGTCATATCCCTCTGTAAAGAACATTGCTGCCATCATATGGCACATAGACAATCCAGAAGGCTATTGAGAAAGCACTTTGTGGATGAATGTGACTGAAATATAAATGTTCGGTTCAAATGAGCAATATCATTGGTTCAAAAGAGTTATATCTGGAGATAGGAAAACACTGCATTCCAGTATAAGAATTGTATCCCATCTATGAAACATGGTGGTGGTAGTATCATGGTTTAGGCGTGTCTTGCTCTGGCTGGGCCAGGATGACTTGGCATTACTGCTGGAGTAATGAATTATGGATTGTGAATTCTGAATTATACCAGCAAATTCTTGAGGAAAATAACAGAATATCTGCCCATGAACTGAATATCAAGAGAATGTGGGTCATGCAGCAAGAAAGTGACCCTAAGCACACAAGTTATTCTAGCAAAAATGGTTAAAGAAGACTTTGGTTAAAGTTTTGGAATTTCCAAGTCAAAGCCCTGACCATAATCCAATAGAAATGTTGTGAAATCATGTGAGCAAACCCACTAACAGGACAGATAAACTGTTACTGGAAACATTTAGTTGCTCTTATTGATGCACATGGAGGTCACACCTAATACTGAAAGCAAAGAATCACATACTTGTGCCATTCACAAATTTCTCAGTAATGAAATGACCAAGTGGAATATTCTCGTCTCATTTGTATAATTGGGTTCACAAATTTTCAAGCACCACTGTAAGCAATTCATTTATCTAATGTGTACAACATGATAAACTGATTTTGAAGAACATATCAAAAGGTCCAGTAAAACCTGGCCTTGGACCTGACCTGTGGGTTACTAATTGAATAGTCTTGACCTTATTCAAATAAAAGCTATACATGTGTAAATACATAACATGATGATACACATTTTAATATATTGATAAAAATGGAAATAAAAGGCTGAAAAAAGTTTTATTCCTCATCAAGCTCTTCTTTTTACCCCTGCTCCAAATCTCTCCACAGGTGTTCATAGGAAACCAAAACTATGACACCCCAGAGGTACGCCACTTTGAGCCACTGATGATGCGTTTCCTGCGTGTGTATCCTGAGCGTGGCTCACCTGATGGCATGGCCCTTAGACTGGAGCTGCTGGGATGCGACCCCCAGCGTGAGTGCCAACCCAACTAAGCAGTCTTACAGCATTAAGCATTAAATCCTTAAAGAGAGTTACTAACAAGCAGCGGAAGGTCCCACAATGGCAGCACCAGGATTTAAACTCACAGTCTTCCTGTTAGCGTTAGTAGTAAAGTCGTGGGTTAGGTATTGTACAACTGACCATAGGGCTGAGAAGAAGGCTGATGCTCTCATTGGACCCTTAAGCAAGGCCCTTAACCCTCATTTACTTTGATTGGGACTGTGGTAGCTGAGCGGCTAAGGTACTGGACTATAGACCAGAAGGTCCAGGGTTCAAATCCCAACAAATCCCAAGCTGCCACTGTTGGGTCCTTGAGCAAGACCCTTAACCCACAATTGCTTGGATTGTAAGACTGTATCACTTGTACGTTGGGGCATCACTGGGAAGGGCATCTGCTAAATGATGTAAATTCAAATTCTCGGCGCATTTTGACCAGGAAATTTTAGTGCCCAGTGTGCTTTCTACTCACTAAATTACATGAGATTTTTCAACACTTTATTTTAACATAGGCTCTGTGTTATTGAGTTGGCTAACTGTAGGTTAATCTAAGTGTTTTAATCATTAACTTATCATTTCTTATGATAGGCTCCACTATTATACACTATAGACTGCTCTGCCAAACACTCATTAAACTCCTCAGTTCATGATACAGTATATTTAACTTATGATGGGTTTGTCGGAACATAACCCCATCATAAATCAGGGAGCACCTGTACAACACAACTCCGTTAATGCATATAATGCCTTATACAGTGTGGATACACTGGGGATCTGGAACAGATTAATTCAATTTACATTATTCTTTATGGGGAAAAATGTGCTCGGTACTTGTCCGAGGTACCACTGTATATTATATTATATCAAATGTTTTTGTCTTTATTCCTTTGTATATCTTCCTCCAGAGAGCACTACTTTTCCTCCTACCACCACCTTGGTACCAACGGTGAGAGCAACTGCCAATGCTGTAACTAGCCCAGCAGCTGCTGCCATCACCACAGCAACAGAAGACTGTGATGACGAATCTGCAACTTGTCACAGTGGAGCAAGCACAGGTGAAGAATATGAGCCAACAGGTAACACACAAACGTACACTGCAGAAAACACACCATTCAGCACTTACCCTACATATCCAGACAGACTCACTCAGACATACACATGTAAAGCCCAGTTCAGATCTTTCTGACTCTCTGTGTTATGTTTGACAGCAGGTACTGTAGCAGAGCCAGCACTAGAAGAAGACATGCTACCTGGTGAGAAGCTGTTTATACACACACATGCACACACTAATTCCATTTACATTTATGTCATTTAGCAGACGCTCTTATCCAGAGCGACCCACAACTGATACCATCTTACAATCCAAGTAATTGTCGGGTAAGGATCTTGCTCAACCCAACGGCAGAAACTTGGCAGAGGTGGGATTTGAACCCTGGACCTTTTGGTCCAGAGTCCAGTACTTTAACCGCTACGCTTATCAGTGCCAGCTCTGATTTTCAAAAAAACTATTCCTGCTGTGCCAGCACCATGGTATTGACTGTTGTTTTTAAACTAATGTCATGTTCATGAAATTAAGGCCCTCAGACTTTGCTACCAGGCAATTCCTTGTTTTTCATCATTCTATTACTCGAAAACTTTATTGAAGTTTACTTCAACTTATTCAGGCAGCCTTCATCTCCAAAGAATCCCCCTACCAAGCACTTTACTCAGGGCTCATTCATCTTGGTGCTTAGAGATGCTTAGACATAAGCCATGTAACTGCAACACTATGTAATATAGAGTTTGTATGTAATCTAACAAGGAGTTCTAAAGATAATTGAACACAGTGGAGCCAAAAGTCTGAGACCACTAGTGAAAATGCTAATCTGCATTTTTTTTCTCTCAAATTCATTTCAGTGTTTTAGTCATAAAATCAGCATAACAATTTAAAAAATATGTAAATTTTAGGATTTATTAGTACTTGATATGTTCCCCGTTTTGCTGTACTGACAGCATGCACATCTTGTGATATTACTGAATGCTTGGCTTTCACTCTTCTGCCACCCCGTTGACGTTGCATGGGGTTTAGGTCAGCTGACTGTAGGGCTATAGTACTTGAGACTGGTTTTGGACTTGTGACTTTTATTGGTCTTGGACAATGGCCTCCTGAGCTTTGGTTTAATCTTGTTTGAGACACACTGTATGTTTCTCTTTTATTTACAGCCAACTGTGCCACCTAAAGGGATTAGCAATATTTCAGCACTATTTGATTTCTAATAGATAAAAACTATACCATAATAAAGAGTAGAACTAAAGAGTAGAAAAGCATCATTTGCAGAAAACAAAACTGATGTGGAGAGTAATGTTATGGGAGGAGTTCTGGATAATGCAGCATGCCCTTCATCAGGAGACAGTGAGTGTAAAAACAGTATTTATCACAGCTGGAGAGCTGAGACACTCTGGATAATGGCATATGCTAAAAGGCTACAAGTAAATGTACTCAGGGCTGTGGTTTTCCAAAACATTGTTTGTCCAATTCACAAAAAAAGTAAAAAGGTGGACCCTCCAAAGCCAAAATATTGCCTTGCTGAACTTCAGTACAGATCAGTAATATGTTCTTATCCCTGTACTAAGATAATGCTCAGGAATTGTTATTCTTATTGTTGTCGATGATGACACTGCTGATCTTCTTCTTCTTCTTTCGGCTTCTCCCTTTATCAGGGGTCGCCACAGCGAGTTAAACGTTTCCACCTCCACCTGTCCTCCACGTCCTCTACTCTCACCCCAACTCCCTGCATATCTTCATTTACCACAACCAAATAACTCCTCTTTGGTCTTCCTCTCCGTCTCTTGCCTGGCAGCTCCATCTCCAACATCCTCCTACCAATATATCCACTATCCCTCCTCTGCACATGTCCAAACCATCTCAGTCTTCCCTCTCGAATTTTGTCTCCCAATTTTCCAACTGTGCCTGTTCCCTATTGATGGATCTCTCTTAATCTGTCCATCCTGGACCACTTCCCTAAAGAGAACCTCAAACATCTTTAAGTTCTGCCACCTCCAGCTCTGCTTCCTGTTCTCTTGTCAGTGCCACTGTCTCTAAAAACCCCCATACAACAAGGCTTGGGTCTCACTTACTCTCTAGTCAATCCTTCCTTTCCCCACTTTTGCTGCGACCCTTTTGTCACATTAGCACTCCTGACACTCTTCTCCACCCACTTCATCCTGCCTGTACTCTCTTCTTCACCTCTTTTCCACACTCCCCATTTCCTTGGACAGTTGATCCCAAGTACCTGAACTCCTGGACCTTTGTGACCACTGATCCCTGTATTTATGCATATTTAATAGCTCTGTAAGATCAGATTTAGCTACAGCTTTTTCTTTTAGTTTTTGACACACATTACAAATAGCTTTTTTCAAACCAGAAGATCACTTACAGCTGAACTCAAAGGCTACTGAAAAAAAGCAGCTTACTAACGTAGCAGTGAGAGCAAGAGAGAGAGAGCGAAAGTACAAAAGTACAAGCACAACAGTCTTCTGAGTCATTATATTAAGCTACATCACTAAATGTTTTGAAGCTGCCAGAATGAGGTAGGGATTTTCCTATGAGAACTAACAGAAATAGTGCTCCTGTTATCTGAATATTTGGATAACGGAGGTTTGACTGTACTTGTATTTTAGGTTTCTTGTATGCTAGGCACTCAACCACTGGTTATATAAAGCTTTATACGGTTCATCTGTATTGCAGTCTCTAAAAACGTTTACAATCACAATTATAATAATACATGCAAATATCCTTTAAAAACACTTTGACAGGGACCTGTTACATTTTAGTTCAGACTTGCACTTCTTGTTCTTGACTTTGACTCACCTTCATTTGGATTCGGGCTTGAGTTGGACATCCTTTGGACTCAGTCTCTGCTGTTTGGGTCTAAGTCTTGTCTTGGACTAGACAAAAGTGGTCTTGACTACCCTTGCTGACTGTGGATTAAATCCCATGTTAGCCAGCACTTCTTGATCTTCTTTGGTCTTCCAAATAGTTGTTGCAAAGCGTTGGGGTGTGTTTTTGGGTCATTGTCCTGCTGCAATATGAAGCCTTCTCCACAAAGATGCAAACAACCCTTTTACTAGTGGTCTCAGACTTTTGTTCAAAATTTTTAAGAGCATCTTTAAAAATCAGACACTCTGAAGATAGTGTAGGAAAGTGAGCATCTGGAAGCGACTTAAAACAGGACTTTTTAGAAAACAAAATGCACTTATATTCCCTAGACACTTTACGTAGTGGATGAACGTGTCATTGTTCTCGTTTTCACAGTTTACTGAATCAGCACCAATCACGTAGGTCACGTAGGCTTGATTAGGCTACTTTTGAAGAAAAAAAAAATGCTGAAGATTTTAAAAAATCCTTTTTGAGCTCAGCCAAGTTTGTGCTGGTATTGTGTCTTTCCAAGTGGAGAAGAAAAGATGTGGAGAGGGAGTCACATTGTTGTGCTGTGGGAATAGGCCACACACAGAGAGACACAAATAAAGCTTATTATTATCTTTTTTTTTTTTTTTTTGTATGCTGTGTAATTTGAAAACATTGTCGTTTTTAATCCTCAGTGTACAGTGGCTGTATTTACTCTCTCTCTCTCTCTCTCTCTCTCTCTCTCTCTCTCTCTCTCTCTCTTTACTTCATAATAAAAGTACCAGCTCTTTACCGGAATGACACACACTGACAGTTATGTGGTATGTAGGCAGTTTAACAGATCAAATGCATCCCTTTTATTTAGTAAATCTCAACACGTTGATGAGAAAAGTGCAGGTCAGCACAGAACCAATTACTGAGGACATTTATTCTTTTCGTTATGTTTTAGACATAACTACAACATGCTAAGAACTTAAAAAGTTCTGTTCTGTAGTGAACAGTGTAGATTTGCACATACCGTCTACCTCTCCAACATGTACATAACGTTTCCTCTTACATCCATTGGTCTTCCTTTATAGATCATTTGGAAAGCCTTTGCTGCCTCCGTGAGGTGGTTTGGAGAATTACACCAATGGCGTAGTGAAGCAATGAAGATCGAGTCGTTATCAGGGATTTCTTGACTGCTTGTTATACTGGGGCACACACGGAATTTAGAGGGACATAGTTGTACCCCTCTGCTTGCCAATCACACGTAGGGGCACAACTGTGCATAAAAAATAAGCCTGTTAAACTCTAAATAGATTAAGTGATTTAACACTAAATGTGGTGTTGATCTGCCATGATGCCTTTGCTAGTATATTATACGGTTATAAGTGGCCAAAATAGATAGTTATGAGCTATCAGTCTTGCCTGCAGTGTGAGTAGCTTTCTTTTAAATATTTGTGGATATCCAATACTCCAAGGGAAAAGCTGAAAGAAACTGGCTCTGACTGAAAGCATTAGCTGCACAAGCTTTTGGAAAGATGCTGGGGCATTGTGTGTAATGTAGTGGCTATAGAGAATTTTTGTAGCGTGTCCTGTAGTTCTGCTTAGCAATCCAGGATAAAATTTTTACCGCTGTGATTTTAGTGGGGCACAGCAACATTTTACTGGGGCATGTGCCCCAGTATGGTTTTGAAAGACTGAGATGAACATAAAACAGGGTTTTTTATGACTCTACAGTTCTTTTAATCATTTAAAACATCACATGGAGATGTGTAGCTCTTCTGGCTAGGAGACAAGAGCCAGCTGCTGGAAACAGCAGTTACTGAGTTCCTGGGTTCTAATGTCGGGCTGGGCTTGCAACGTAAATGTCAGCTAGTACAGTTCCAGAGTTCTGCCAAATATGTAGCCCCTTCCAAGGAAAATCTTTGCCTCTCCATTTTTGCCCAATGAATTCCAGTATAGGCAACAAATTCACTAGGGACCAGGATAAGCAGGGACAAAACAGGACATGATGAAGATATGAATGTACTCCAGATTCCCTGCTCTGCTTTATGAGGTAGTAATGTCGTTCCTCTTTTTTTTGGTTTTGTGTAGCGTATCTTTGGTTCAACTGCAATTTTGGTTGGGAAGGCAGTCCCTCCTACTGTGGATGGAGTCTGGACAGCATTGGAGAAGTGGAGTGGGTCATACAGAGCCACACCAAACCGCCCAAACCCCAACTGCCATATGTGCATAACACAGGTGAGGGTTTACTGGTCACTTACACAAGGCAGCAAACTCTTATAAGTGGGATATTGATTAAACACAAGAATGTCATAATACAGTGTTTCACACTTGATTAAAGTTTAAATTTTAAAATTTGTAAGATAAAGGGTGGCAAAAATTGAGAAACAAAATATGACAGATGTTTCTTTTCTTTCATCTTTTAGTGCCACTTACACTTGTAAAGCTTTTGTATCATATCATGTTGTATAATTGTTTTTTTCTTTCATTAGATGAACCAGGAAACTTCATGTACACCACACTGCCCAGAGACATAGTCCATCCAGAGATAGAGGAAAAGTCAGAGATAGAGCTAGAGAGGGAGACGGAGAAAGCGAGGAAGACGGGGATGGACGGAGGTCGAACAGCAGAGTCAGAAAGACAGCCAGAAAGTGAAGGCGGGGTTGCACGCTTGGTTAGCGTTCCGGTTTCGGCTCCTGACGAAGATCTGTGCCTGTCATTCCGTTACCGCTTCACTGGAAGGAATACCAGCACTCTCCGTATCAGGCAGAAGAGAGAGAGAGGAGGGGATGGTGTAAGAGAGAGCAGTGAGCCAAGAGAAGGACGACGAGAGAAAGACAGAGATGAGAGGAGGACAGAAGAGGAGGTGCTCATGTGGACAATGGAATGGCAGGACACCAAACACTGGAAAGAAGGAAGAGTTCTGATGCCTCGTTCTGAGAAACCGTATCAGGTACAAAGTTAAAATACTGCTTTCTGCTTTAATGTGTTTTTGTTATTATAAGGGTGTGTCTTTTTACGAATCAGAAATGTTTGTTTACAAATTTGTTGCACATAATAACCAGTCTTGACCATTTTGCATGGTTGCCATAAAGAATATGCTATTTGGGATCAATTACGCACCTGCAACGGGATTTTAAAGTTGTTTTTTTAAGGCAGGTATAATCTGAAATGCAATTTAACACAGTGGTAGCAGATGTGTGAGAAACTAAATACTTTGTTTGAAATTGTTAACTTTTTAAACATCATAGGCCAAACAGTGGTGATTATATCACATTTTCCTCTTACCATCAGCAGTCTAACGTTTGATTTCACTTCAGGCTGCATTATATGCCATCTTTAAATCTGCCCTATTTTAGCTATTGAATTACTAACTGCATTCATTTCCTAGACATGTACAATTATTTTATTATCATTTTATTATTTTACTTTTAATCTCAGCCAGTACGTACTACTATGGGTTTGGTTTGGACAGATGGCAGTGTTTTATATACTTAAGAACAAATGCAAACATGCTTTTCCTATGTATTTCTATGTACTTCATTATTTAAATAATCTATTAAACTGCTGAAGCAAATTAGTACTAATTAAGTGGGATCTTATTAAATTAGAACCTAGGTCTGCCCACCACAGACAGACAGACAGACAGACAGACAGACAGAGCATTCTTTGAACCCTATATTGCCATTCAGTGAACGAATGAAAGAAAAGGTTAGATACTCCATTAAAAGATATTTCATACTTCTGTGCTTCTATTCTAAGTTGATATGGATGGATATATAGGTAATGTATGCATAAACACATTTAAGATATTATTCAAGCAGCGCAGATGCCCATCACACTAGAGACCCAGGTTCGAGTCTTGGCGGTGCCTCTGGAATGGCTAGGTGCTGCCCAGACACAATTAGCTTTGTCTGAGTGTTAAAGATGGTAGATAGATACCTCTGTAGGTGTCTCCCATTTGCCAGTGAATAGAAGCTGGCCTATGTGTGGGCATGTCATGAGACTGGGGATTTGGACAGAACTAAACTGGAACAATGAATGTTAGGTGTTTGTCCTATTATTAGGTGTAACCATGAAATGTTAGACTTATAAAAAGTGTGAATATAGTACACAGTACAGTACAGTAGAATAGTTTGTTTGAGAGCATGTCAGCTAAACAGCGCTGTAGGCTTACTGTTAGAATTAGTACTGTTTGAAATTAATGAAAAGTACAGGAATGCATCATTTAAAGTCCACAATGCATTCTGTGAAAGTGCACATTGTGATCTTGTCATTGTCCGAACATCGTATTAATTATATGTACTTACAGTGGTGCAAGAAAGTATTTGGTCAGCCACTGATTGTGCAAGTTCTCCTACTTAGAAAGATGAGAGAGGTCTGTAATTTTCATCATAGCTACACTTCAACTATGAGAGACAAAATGAGAAAAACTCCAGGAAATCACATTGTAGGATTTTTAAAGAATTTAATTGTACATTATGGTGGAAAATAAGTATTTGGTCAATAAATTTGGTTCAACTCAATACTTTGTAACATAAGAAGCAAAACAGCACTGTTATAAATAGTCACTGACTTAGTAATAAAAAACCTGTTTGTGTGTTCATGCATTAGGTCATTATTGAGGGTGTTGTTTACGACACATCATCTGGTCATATCCTTGTGAGTAATGTGAGAATTGCCCCCGAACTGACTGGTGCTGAGTGTAAAGGTAAGCCACTGGCATCATACTGATAAGACTCTGCCTAATATACATTCCAAACATCACCTTTTAAGCACATGCACAAACCTTCCCTGCATTCCAGTACTGTCCTAACACACCCTCTCAAACATACCCCTGCCATTCCATCTTGGAAACATTCAAATGGTATTTTTGACTTGGTTCCCAAGCTTTTGACTGTCCCATACCTCCTAAGCCTTTGGTAGTTGAGTTGAGCTCGGATAAGTCTTTAGCAATGCAGCTGTCTTGCCAACATGTTTGGTAGTGGTAGAGGCCTAGTGGTGTCAGTGAAAAGGGGGTATCTTAAAGTGGCAACAGAATCATCAGTTTGTATCAGTGAATCAAATCAAAACCCTATAAAATATCATTTCCAAGCTGTATTTACACATTTTGCCTTGAAATATTAAAGTAACAAGGAAAACTCATTCTGACAAAAATAAAACACTTAAAACTAGAATAACAGGCTTGGAAAAGTTATCAGATGCCTAATATAGTTCTTCGTAGAGTCACCTTTGGGTGTACTTGGGAGCATTCGTTTTCTCTTCAATCCTGGCCAATTGCCTAGTTCCAATTCAGGCAAGGTGTTGGTGATGACGTATACTTCCTACTTCAAGTCAAGTCAAGTCATTAAACTGCTGAAGCAAATAGTCCACTAATTAAGTGGGATCTTATTAAAATTAGAACAAGGTCGGCCCACCACAGACAGAAGCAGACAGACAGACAGGACAGAGCATTCTTTGAACCCTATATGCCATTCAGTTGAACGAATGAAAGAATAAGGTTAGTAAAAAAAACCCCTCCATTAAAAGATATTTAATATTCTGTGCTGATTCTATTCTAAAGTTGATATGGAGGATCTATAGGTAATGTAAGCATAACACATTTAGATAGTATTCAAGCAGCGCAGATGCCCATCACAACTTAGAGACCCCAGGTTCGAGTCTTGGCGGTTGCCTCTGGAATGGATAGGTGCTGCCCAGACACAATTTAGCTTTGTTGAGTGTTAAAGGATCGGTAGATAGATACCTATGTTAGCGTGTCTCCCATTTGCCAGTGAATAGAAGTGGCCTTATGTGGGGCAGTATGAGACTGGGGATTTGGACAGAACTAAAACTGGAACAAGAATGTTAGGTGTTTGTCCTATATTAGGTGAACCATGGAAATGTTAGACTTATAAAAAGTTGTTGAATCTAGTAGTTACACAGTACAGTACAGTAGAATAGTTTGTGAGAGCACATGTCAGCTAAAACAGGACTGTAGGGTTACGTGAGAAGTAGTCTGTTTGAATTAATGAAAAGTACAGGAATGCTCATTTAAAAGGTCCACAATGCATTCTGTGAAAGTGCACATGGTGATCTTGTCATTGTCCGAACATCGTATTAATTATATGTACTTACAGTGGGGGCAAAAAAGTATTTAGCAGCCACTGAGTGTGAAGTCTCCTACTGGAAAGATGAGAAGAGGTCTGTAATTTTCATCATAGCTTACCTTAAACTAGAGAGGTAAAATGAGAAATAAAAATCCAGGAAATCCCCCATATGTAGGATTTACAAAGAATATTTAATTGTAAAATTATGGCGGAAAAAATAAGTATTTGGTCAATACAACTTTTGGTTAACCCCCCAATATGTAACATAACTTTTGTTGCAATGACAGAGGTTCAAACGTTTCCTGTAGTCTCACCAGGTTGCAGAACACTGTAGCTGGTATTTGGCCACATTCCTCCATGAAGATCTCCTCTAGAGCAGTTGAGGGTTTTGGGGCAACACGGACGTTCAACTCCCCCACACATTTTCTATGGGGTTGAGGTCTAATGACCTTTGAAATTTTTTATGGAGCACCCATTCGTGTGCCCGGAGCAGTGTGTTCAGGTCATTGCTGGAAGACCCAGCCACGTTCCATCTTCAATGCTCTACTGATGAAGGAGGTGGGCTTAAACTTACTATTCTTAAATCAAAACATGGCCCTGTTTCATTCTTACCTTAACACGGATAGTCGCCCTGTCCCACTTTACAGCCCCAAAACATGAGGTTTTCACCCCCATGCTTCACAGTAGGTATGGCATAACTCAGAATTCTTCTTCCTCCAAACACGGCAAGTTGAGTTTTTACCAAAAAGTTCTATTTTAGTTTCATCTGACCACATGATATTCTTATGATATACTTTGGTCCCAGCTCTCTGCAGGTCATTCATCAGGTCCCTCCGTGTAGGTCTGGGATTTTTGCTTACCGTTCTCATGATCATTTTGACCCCATGGGATGAGATTTTGCGTTGAGCCCACAGTTGATTTATTCAATTAAATTTAGATTCACTCTTCCCAGCCTGGTGCAGGTCTACAATTTTCTTCCTGGTGTCCTTCGACAGCTCTTTGGTCTTGGCCATGGTTGAGTTTGGAGTCTGACTGTTTGAGGCTGTGGACAGGTGTCTTTTATACAGATAACGAGGTCAAATAGGTGCCATTAATACAGGTATCGAGTGGAGGACAGAAGAGCTTCTTACAGAAGAAGTTACAGGTCTGTGAGAGCCAGAAATCTTGCTTGTTTGTGGGTGACCAAATACTTACAATTAAATTCTTTAAAAATCCTACAATTTTTTTCTCATTTTGTCTCTCATAGTTGAAGTGTACCTATGATGAAAATTACAGACCTATCTCATCTTTCAAAGTAGGAGAACTTGCACAATCAGTGGCTGACCAAATACTTTTTTACCCCACTGTATATACTACATATTATATTGCAAAGCTATATGGGATAATGTAGTGCACTGGTATTGACTAAATAGCCTGTCCCACGATCCATGGACAGTTGAGAGCGAGAATCCAACCTGTGTCTTACCAGCACACCATTTACAAGGAGTGTCACACCAGCCAAACACCATCTGGCTGCATGCTGGTCCGGGTGTCCCAAAACTGGCTCATTTCTCTCACTTTGTGTTTAATAAAACTTTCTGCACCAGAGTCATTACAGCTCTTTATCTGGTGATGTATCTGGCAACATAATATATGGGTTTACCAGGTTAATAACCATTATACATTTTTTATTATACATTTATGTGATCGGACGTTGTATGAACAGACATTATACAGCGCATTCATGTACAGCTAAGATTGAGATCTATCTGCAATGTGTAAGAAGCAAAACAGCACTGTTATAAATAGTCACTGACTTAGTAATAAAAAACCTGTTTGTGTGTTCATGCATTAGGTCATTATTGAGGGTGTTGTTTACGACACATCATCTGGTCATATCCTTGTGAGTAATGTGAGAATTGCCCCCGAACTGACTGGTGCTGAGTGTAAAGGTAAGCCACTGGCATCATACTGATAAGACTCTGCCTAATATTCATTCCAAACATCACCTTTTAAGCACATGCACAAACCCTCCCTGCATTCCAGTACTGTCCTAACACACCCTCTCAAACATACCCCTGCCATTCCATCTTGGAAACATTCAAATGGTATTTTTGACTTGGTTCCCAAGCTTTTGACTGTCCCATACCTCCTAAGCCTTTGGTAGTTGCGTTGAGCTCGGATAAGTCTTTAGCAATGTAGCTGTCTTGCCAACATGTTTGGTAGTGGTAGAGGCCTAGTGGTGTCAGTGGAAAAGGGGTATCTTAAAGTGGCAACAGAAAATCATCAGTTTGTATTCAGTTTGTATCAGTGAATCAAATCAAAACCCTATAAAATATCATTTCCAAGCTGTATTTACACATTTTGCCTTGAAACATTAAAGTAACAAGGAAAACTCATTTTGACAAAAATAAAACACTTAAAACTAGAATAACAGGCTTGGAAAAGTTATCAGATGCCTAATATAGTGCTTTGTAGAGTTACCTTTGGGTGTACTTGGGAGCATCCATTTTCTCTTCAATCCTGGCCAATTGCCTAGTTCCAATTCAGGCAAGGTGTTGGTGATGACGTATACTTCCTACTTCAAGTCAAGTCAAGTCAGATCTATTTATATAGCGCTTTTTACAATGGAGCATTGTCTCAAAGCAACTTTACAAGTTTAGATTATCTCCTAATATCTATGTCCAATCCCAAATTGAGCAAGCCTA
>JAJAGP010000224.1:284113-307597 GCA_025084515.1 Ancistrus triradiatus
TTTTCTCTTCAATCCTGGCCAATTGCCTAGTTCCAATTCAGGCAAGGTGTTGGTGATGACGTATACTTCCTACTTCAAGTCAAGTCAAGTCAGATCTATTTATATAGCGCTTTTTACAATGGAGCATTGTCTCAAAGCAACTTTACAAGTTTAGATTATCTCCTAATATCTATGTCCAATCCCAAATTGAGCAAGCCTAGGGCGACAGTGGCAAGGAAAAACTCCCTGAGTGTTATAGGAAGAAACCTTGGGAGGACCAAGACTCAAAAAGGGACCCAACCTCCTTGGGCGGCGTAGATGATAAATCTAAGAACGAAACTAAAGTCAGTACTTCTTAATGATGTTCAGAACATTTCTTTAAGGCACAGTTAAAGCCTCTGAAATATTTTTGTATCCTCCTACCTTGTGTCTTTATCCCAGTGGCTTTTTGAAAGCAGCTTTCTAGCACCTTTTACTTTTAATCTAAAGTAATCAGACCTCTAAAGTTTATATTAGGTGGCGTCCATGTAGCTTGGTGTATGATCCAGAAGGTGATTGGCTGTACCTGAGCCGAGTTTATATTACATACCCAAACCAGTTATTATACTAATCACATTTAATAATTGATTAGAATGTTGTTTTTATGACCCTCAACGTGAACATTATTTTTACTTACACAGCAGTAAATACAGCGGGAAAGGTTGTACTTTGTTTATTTGTCATTTTCAGGGTTTAATCTAACAAAACATGAGGATTGTGACAGGGTATGGTGATTTTCTGTAGCCACTGTAATTGGTGACATTTGTGGATATTTCTTGTAGTCTTGAAACTTGTGGACGAAAATGTTTTTCATTAACTTATGTTAGGTTGCAATTTCTCTCTACTTCCTCAGGGATTCACTGACCACTCAGGGCTTGGTGAAAATTGAATTTTTACTGCAGATGTTTTGGCCAAAGGAGAGGCTATTTCCAAATGTATGCATCCAGAGATCACTAGATGTTACTGGAAGTCTTTGACAAGCAAAAATGGTGTAGTTGTCACACTATATGGTGGTGTTTTCCAGTTTCCCCAGTGTTCCTATTTTTAACTGGAAACAATGTTAGAATACTTGGTGTTATTTGCTCTTTGAAGTACCACTAGGTTTTCATTGAACATCTGGCTGCATCTGCCTCTGTATAGCTTCCCATGGTTGGATCTAACATCAGGACAATGATTCAAATCATACAGTGGGCCCCAAAAGTCTGAGAGCACTGGTGAAAATGGTCATTTGGATCTTTTTGGAGAAGGATTTATATTGCAGCAGGACAATGACCCAAAATACATGTCAAAGCCTTGCAAAAACTACTTCAAGGAGTGCAGACTGTCATCCTCTTCAGTCACGTGACCTAATCCCTATCTATCAATTCTGGGTTGACTTGAAGAGAGAGAAAACCAAGCATTAAGTAACATCACAAGATGCTGTTTGAAATATTGTGAAATTAAATGCTGGGATAATATGGATCAGATTTTGTCAGTTTGAGTGTATTATGTCATTACAGCAACAAACGAAATATACCAAATACTTTTTTTCAGTGATTCAGTGCTTCCTTTAATTTTTATTTTCATTATACAATTTCTAATGACCATTAAAAATTGTATTTAAATTGAGAAAAATGCCACATAGAAACATTTTCACTAGCGGTATCAGACTTCTTTTGAATTTCAATGAAGTACTGAATTATTGATTATTTTTTACATTATTGTATTCAATATTTTATTTTTCTGTTGCTATTTGCTTAGTTTCTGTTTTTGAACTATTACTACAAACTGATTTGACTAGATAAATTAGTTTAATTCTTACATTTATCATCTAAGCCACCCAAGGATGATGGGTTCTTTTTTGAGTCTTGGTCCTCCAAAAGTTTCTTCCTTATAACGTTTAGGACGTTTTTATTTGCCCCCGTCGGCCTAGCCTTGCTCAGTTTGGTATTGGCCCTATATATTAGAAGATAATCTAAAATTGGAATGCTGCTTTGAGACAATGCTCCATTGTATAAAGCAGTATATAAATAAATCTGACTTGACTTGGCTTATTTAGTAGATGCTCAGATATCCTGCTTTGCATTCTCTTATCTTATTAATTATTATAGGAGAACAATATGTGCTCTTAAGTTGGCAAAGAGTGTACTACATGCAGGAGTGCCATTACCTGTTTCACATGTACACTCACCACTGACTTTATGAAGTACACTTCCTTGTTTCTACACTCATTGTCCATTTTATCAGTTCTACTTACCATAGACATGCACTTTGTAGTTCTACTATTACAGACTGTAGTCCATCTGTTTCTCTACATACTTTGTTCCCCTTTACTCTGTTATTTAATGATCAGGAATCCCACAGTACTGTAATTGTACAAAGTGATTTTACAGTGTATGGTCTGTGGAACTGATCAAATGGACAATGAGTGCAGCAACAAGGAAGTGTACCTAAATAATGTGGTTTTGTAAAAAATAAAAAGAAGAAAAACGGAAACAATTGTTTCATAATCGTTTTGTTTTTTCTTAATAAATGTGCACCAATAAATAGGTAGATTTCTTTACTTTCACGCTTCTTTAATTTAATCACCTTCTCCTGGTTTGGTCCCTATCAGACAGTGTACTGCAGTGGTTCTCATACTCTGCTCATCTTAATGTTATCCTTATGCTTGTGTGTTACATTTCAGATCCAAAAGATGAAGTGACTAATGAAGCAGAAAAACCTGATACTGGTATGTTAATCATGGCATTAATATGCACTATAGGTATTCTTATATCATGTAAACAGCCTCTTAGAAATCTTAACCCTACCATTCTGTTCACTACTTAGCAATAGATGTCCCTCAACTCCAGGCCAGCACATTTCGTTTACCATTGTAAATGTTTTTGTATACTTAATAGAACTGTCTCTGAAATGGTAGCACTATGTCTATAACTTATTCAACAATTTTCAATTATTACAGTTATTAACAATTGTTCTTACAGGTTGAAAACTGGCCTCCGATATAACTGTGATGTAACCTGATACTAATGTAACATGATTCTAAACTACTACATATGGCACCACATATACTTTAACCTAGATATCTCTTTATTCATATATATGTACATCTGGTCTCGGCCTTGGCCACTCCTGGTCTTGGTCTTGACTTGGACTCAGCTCTTGCGGTCTTGACTCCAGCACTACCAAATACTGACTGTAGCACATTGGATGCTGTGTACATTTGTACACCCTGACAAACAGATCACCACTAAAAATAAGTGTTTCATTGCCAGTACAGCAGTACATTTACAGTGTTTAGCATCTTACAGCTGGTACAATTATACATAGTACAGTGCCTTGCTCAAGGTCCAACAGTAGCAGCTTGACTGGACCGTCTGGTCAGTTGTCCAGTACCTTAAGGACCACAGTCCATGGAGTAACACTGTACTAGCATGATAGTGTGGGTGACACTGGTATAGGCTTCATGTACATTTTGTGTACGTGTGTAAATAATCTCCCTCATTCTGTCTCTTATATACAGAGTGTGAAGAGGAGGAGACGTCAAAAGGCTCGGTGTGGACGTTTGGACAGCACGGTGGCACCATGCTCATGACGCTGGACCCTATCCTGATCACCATCATCGTGATGAGTGCTGTTGGCGTTCTGTTGGGGGCCGTGTGCGGCGTGGTGCTCTACTGCGCCTGCTCTCACAACCCAGAGAGAAACCTTTCTGCCCTTGAGAACTACAACTTTGAGCTGGTGGATGGCCTCAAGCTCAAGAAGGACAAAGTGAGCGCACAGAAATCCTACACGGAGGCGTGAGGGCCAACGACTGCTGGAAACCAGACGAGCACTGAATGAAAGCTTGCGTGGAAATCCTTCAGTAACATTTTTGGGCCCGATATTTGGTCGTTCAAAACTGAGCCATGCTTTTCTCAGGATATGCAGTGAGAGGGACTGACCTCCAGAGGGTGCTGTAAAGGAAAACTGTGTACAGTCTAGTGGTGATTGTCACATTTACTTGTCTGGGTTTTTTGTTGTTTTGTTTTATTGATTACAAGGATGCTGGTAATGTGACCAATCAAGATGAAAGTATTTATCATCTCTACAAGTTACAAATTCTGTGAAGTGTGTAGAGAGAGACACTAACCATTGTAGTGTAGGACTGTCTTTACTATATTCATGCTTTTGTGCCTGTGGGTGTGGGTGTGTGTGTGTGTGTGAGAGAGAGAGAGAGAGATTGAGAGAGAGAGTGATTAAAAGGCATGTACTTGTGTGAATGTGAGTTTTTCTGCTTGTGTGTGTGTGTGTGTGTGTGTGTGTGTGTGTGTGTGTGTGTGTGTGTGTGTGTGTGTTCGATTTGAATAGTGCCTTTTTACATGTTTCTGTTGCCTTTCCACACCTGGTCTCACTTCAGTCCTCATCCTCAAGGCATAAAGGACGTTTGGATTGGTCTGGGTTAGCAAAAGGAATGTTTTATTTTACAGATGGATTGTGTAATGAATGTGCCATTACAAGAGGTCACAGATAAGTGTCCGGACAGCTTGTAGACAAAGTGGAAGATGTGACTACAGAAAAGAAGACTTGTCTGTCATTGCACTGAGAAATTGTATTTATATAAGACTTTCTTTATTCCTTAAAAATTGTGGTTTAAAATACAGATATATTGCCAAAATACAACTAATACAGAGCTTTTGTCACTGATCAGCCACAAACCCCCATTGTATACCATTGTCACTCGCCCGCTGTTTTCCATTTCATAAACTTGTCTGCCGGTGATTTTATGAAGTTGTGAACTTTTTAACTGTTTGTAGTGCAGTAGGAATCAAAGGACGAGAGAGTATTTTTAAAGTACCAGAAATACACTGTCCAGTCTTTTCAGTCTTTTCAGCACACTCCTTCAATGACTACTACATTCCAAAGAGTGGATTAAATAAAGTGTTTATTAAGGTGCTGCATTGCAATGTGTTTGTTAGTAGAAGGTAAGGATCTGTGTATCAGGACTGATGGAGGGTGTACTGTACTGTACAACAGTCTCAGGCATTCTGTGTTTCAGTGCTCACTGCGCTTTGTAGTTGTACAATTACAGACTCTAGTCCATCTGTTTCTCTACATACTTTGTTAGTCCGCTTTACTCTGTTCTCTAAAGGTCAGGACCCCTTACAGGTCAGGTATTTGGGTGGTGGATCATTCACAGCACTGCTGTGGTGTTCCTTGTAGATGTAAAGTCAGAGACAGTAGCTCATCTGTTACTGAACAGTTTGTTACTCATCCTCTAATCCTTCACCAGTGCTCAAAGGACGCTGCCTACAGGATGCTGGTGGCTGGACATTTTTGGTTGGTGGACTATTTTCAGTCTAGCAGTGACGCTGTGGTGATTTAAAACTCCAGCAGTGCTGTCATGTCTGAGACACTCGTACCAGCACAACACACACTTAACACACCACCACATCAGTGTCACTGCAGTGCTGAGAATGATCCACCACCCACTAAAGTCCCTGATCTGTGGTGGTCCTGTGGGGGTCCTGACCATTAAAGATTTACATTTACATTTACATTTACAGCATTTAGCAGACGCCCTTATCCAGAGCGACTTACAAGTGATACAGTCTTACAATCCAAGCAATTGTGGGTTAAGGGTCTTGCTCAAGGACCCAACAGTGGCAGCTTGGCAGAGGTGGGATTTGAACCCTGGACCTTCTGGTCCATAGCCCAGTACCTTATCCACTGGGCTACCACAGTCCAGTAATGGCAACTAACAAAGTATGTAGAGAAACAGAAGGACTAAAGTCTGTAATTGCAGAACTACAAAGTGCAATGGTCAATAAAATAAAAAAGAATAAGCACCGAAACATATAGAATGGCTAAGACCTTTGCACAGTACTGCGTGCGTGCAAGTGTGGGTAATGGGTATTGCTGTAGGTTGGACACATGGGTTCTAACTTTATTCCTGCTTGCTTTTCAGTGTCACAGGGGTCCGTCACTGAGCTAGCAAGGGCTGGGGGATTATACCCCAACTGGCCCCCTTCTAGTGGTAGCCTAGTAAAAATGTAGTAGGTATATTCTGCCTTGATGATCCTTAACATAAAGTAAACTGCTCATCCCTCCATTTACGTTTACAAATTTACGCAGTTTAACTTTGGCATTACGTTCTGTGAAACCGAAATGGACGTTGACCGGACATTACCATCGTCAATTAGTATTTTATAGAAACATGATATTGATTACAATGCAATATAAACTACGGTATTATTATGCCTTGTATCTTTTATAAAACTGAAATGAAAAACTTAACCGAAAACGAAAAGGATTGTTTTGCGCCTGCCTTCTAGACTGTGATTCTTTTTCAGTCATCAGGGTCGCAACGTACTGGTTTTCTTTTTACTCTCTGACGTAAAATCAGACTTATATGTAAAATATAAGACCGATTTTATTTGCTATTTTAATATACAGTACCTTGGAGTTAAAAGCGGACGGACATTGTTCGATGGCCGTGAAACGGGCGCATACTTGTGTACTTATATAACTCCCCTTACCAACTGTTTTTTTTTATTTTCCTTATGAGACTTTTGTCTGCATCAGGTAATGTATCTCCATCAGCAGTTTTTTCGAAAAGCAAAGCTGATATTTAAGGTTGGAAGCATTCTTTGTAAATATTGCTCGTAAAGCCTTGTTAACTCACATTTGTAATGGTTCCTTTAGAGTTAGTGTGTTTAATGTGGCGTCCATTTTCTTTTCTTGTGTTCAAACAGTGTATACAACTGAAGTAAACAACCAGAGGTTCTGATATACATTTCTAAGTTTGGTAAGCTCAAATCCTAGGGTCTTAGTGTGAATACAGCGTAACGTGGGTGCTTGAAAGTTTTGTGACTCCCCACACACACCCTTTTTTTTGTTTTGACTTTGGTCATTCCAAAACAAAACTTTATCTTCTTTATTTGTCCACAAGAACGCTTTTTGTTTAGGTTTGGTTTTCCTTGCTGCATGCGCATGACCCCACCTTCCCTTGAGAATGCTCGGAATATAATTTCAGAATTCATTGTTCCACCATCATGATGCAAGCCGTCTGTTCCAGATGCCAGCAAAACAGGCCAATCTAGAATACTAATACCACCACCATGTTTCACAGATGGGATAACGGTTCTTTCCTGGAATGCAGTTTTTTCCTTTCTCCAAACGTAACTCTTTTTTCTTTTAACCAGAAAGCTATATTTTTGTGGCCTCACCATCCACAAAACATCTTCCAAAGCCTTCTGGCTGGTCCCGTGAATCTTTAGCCAACTGCAGATGGGCAACAATGTTTTTTTATGGAGAGCAGTTTGGCGTTCTCTCTTGCAGCCCTGCCATGCACACCATTGTTTGTTCAGGTGTTTCTTGTCTTCTGATGGTGGACTCAATGAACATAACATTAGCCAATGTGAGAGAGGCCTTCAGTTGCTTAGAGGTACCCTGGGTTCTCAGAAATCTCCTTGGTTCGTGCATGATACACTTTCCCCCATTAACAACTTCCACAAACAACGTGGAACATGTGACACATTGTGGAAAGAACAACTTTGATAGATTCCTGGTACTTTAAATAAAAACAGGGGTGCCCACCTCAAACCTGATTGAAAATCCCATGTTTACACTCCTGACTCTAATTCACCTTCAATTTACTACTGAGAACTGCAGAAATATAGAAAATGTCTACGGTTCACAACATTCAAGCACCCCTGTATACTTGTGTATGATTCACCCCACTGTATCACTTCCCTCATACACAGCCAGTCATGCATGTAATAACTCCATAACCTGACCAGAAAGCAGCATCAGGACTTGAATTTGAGTCACGGCGGTGATAAGCTAGTGTTAGATCGCTGCACCACCCAAGCACAACTGACCTGAGTAATACCATGGGGAGTTAATAACACTGTGAGCAATACTAATTTGAACTAATATTTACTGCAGTGTTTCTGCATCAGTGCTCTCATTTGTTGTTCTAAACAGTGTTAGTGTTGTTAGGGCGTCAAAGCTGCTGTCAGCTGTGGTTTCCTATTGAAACTACTCAACTTCTGCACAACTTCTGCCTTTAAACCACTGACAGAGGCAGATCTAGGGTTGGATTCTTTGTGGGTGTGGTTTCTTAGTGTGTGCATCTTGGTGTGGGTGGATTTAACCATGTGAACTTTTGACCCACGTTCCCATGCTCTGTTATTGTGGGCAGGCCTAACACTGATATGAATTCCAGCTAATGGAAATGGCAGTTCCTGATGGCCTGGGATAATGAAGGTTGTGTTTGTTAGCATGGCTATCACCCTGACATGTCTGTGGCTGTCTATCCTTGTCTATAACCAGCAGTAACATTTTCTGTGACTTGTCCCACAGTAGCATTTCTGTTGGTTTAGTCCACTGTTGCATTTACACATTGAATTAACATGGATGCCCAACACTATTTCACCAGTTCATGGTTTGTCCGTCCCAGACTTTCAGTAGGTGCTCTCACCTACATTCAACATGTCAACAATGAGAACTGACTGTTTGCTTACTGACTCAGACTTTATCTATCCCAGCCCTTGATATGTGTAACTGTAATGAGACAATCAATGCTTTTTATTTGATCTGTGAGTGTGGGAACCAGAGCACCAAGTGCAAACACCACACAGCCGGAATCTGAGATTAGAATTGAACTGGGGATCTCTGGAGCTGTGAGTAAATGTGTCTTTCGATGTATGGAAAATGGGTTGTAAAAGCAGATGTTAATGATTGGCAAAAAAGGAGTGATCTTATTTGGTCATGCCAAAGACCAGGGTGTGAAGGAAGTAGCTGTCTATCAAAGCGTAGGGTTATATAGGTCTAACAGTAGTGGCAAAAATCGCACTCTACAGGAAATTCTCGTCAGAATTTGTGGCTGAAAGACGAAACTGAGAGACAGATAACAGGATTTGAATAATAAACGCTTCCATGCAAGAATTGCTTTTAGAAGTCAACACTAGTTGTTCACAACCAATTTCTGAAAAAACACTGCGCAGGGAGGTGCATACCATGAACATATGGAGCAGAGTGGCACGCAGGAGGCCTTTGCTCACTTCTGCTCACAAAGTTGCCTGGTGACAGTGGACAAAAAGACACAAAAATTGAAATGCTCATGACTGGAAACGTTATCTGGTCAGATGAGCCTCATTTCTACATGTATGTGAATGATGCTAGGCGTCGTGTTCATTGAAGACCTCAGGAAGCCTTCAATGACTGCGTACAAGCTGTGGTTCAAGCTGGAGGAGGTTCTGTGATGTTCTGGGGATGTTTTAATGATGTCGAAATGGGTCCTTTGGTTGAGGTGACAGTAAATTTGACCCACAGTGCCTACACTGAGCTTTTGGACCACGAGGTTGTGTCTTTTGCTCATTATCATACCGAGCAACATAACATTCCTATCCCTGTATTTCAAGATGACGCATTCACAGGGCTGCAAATGTGACTGATTGGCATGATGAACATTCAGGAGCAGCCACAGATCTGGACTGGCCTGCAAAATCCCCAGATGTGAATCCTCATGAAAATCTGTGGGACTGGCTGGAACAACGAGAAAGACCTCAGTTAAGGCAGCCACGAAATCTGGCTGATGGTTTTTGGTGATGCAAATTGAATTGTAGCTCTTATTTGTCCTCATAGAGGTATTAGTACGTTTCAGTCCCAGGTAAACTCATTTTTTTGTCCGGGTCAGCTTATTATAGTGAGGTGTTTTTTCGGAACGGAGATAAATACCAAACTCTGAGCTTGGAACTGAACTTATCATGGTTTCATTGCATATTATATAGGAATAGCCGTCTACAAGCGGTTTATATGTCTTAATTATGCAATTCTAGACAGATATTAAGCAGCCAGTTTCTTAGTGTAAGTGCTGGAAAACAGCAGTTTCATGAGGGGTTACACTCCAGAACCTCCACTTGAACCATGACCAGGATACGCATGGGCAAAAGTGAATGCTTGCTTTTGCTTTGCTTTGCTTTGCAATATAATACAACACTTTTCAGCTTTTACTATATAGCATTTAAGAATAACATGTTGTTTTTAAACAAAACAATAACAGTCCTATAATTATGTAGAATAAGATGTATAGGTAAGTTTACTATTTGTTAGTCCTCCCTGTTTATATAAATTCAAAATGTGAATAATCAAAAACTCTCCTCAACTGAGTCCATATTCCTTTTTTTGCTACAGTGGGGCAAAAGTATTTTAGTCTCAGCCTCTGATTGTGCAGGTTCACCTACTTAGAAAAAGCTGAGAGAGGTTCTTTATTTCATCATAGGTACACTGCAACTTGAGAACAAAATGAAAATATTCAGGAAATCACATTGTACCGATTTTTTAAAGAATTTAAATGTAAATTATGTGGAATTATTGTATTTTGGATCACCCACTAACAAGCAAGATTTCTGGCTCTCTCAGAACCTTTAACCAAAAAGCTGTCGAAGGGCACCAGAAGAGAAAATTTGTATACTGCACAAGGCTTGGAGTAGGAATCTACAATAGGCACGCCGGTGGGTGTGGAATAAATCAACTGTGGGAGCAAGTGTAAGACCACATGGAAGACAAACAAGACCATGGATAATCTCCCCCTCGATCTGGGGCCCCATCAAGAGCTCATCTCATCCTCGTGGGATCAAATGATATGAGAACGGTGGCAAAAATTCCAGAACTACACGGATAGGACCTGATGATGACCGCAGAGAGCTGGACAAAGTAACCGAGGCTACCATCAGTAACACACTATGCCCGAGAGGGCTCAGATCCTCGTGGCCAGCGTGTCCCCCCCCTGCTTAAGCCAGTGACATGTCGCCGGCCCATCTGAAGTTTTGCCAGAGAGCTGATGGATGATCCAGAAGAGGATTGGGGGAAAGCAATGTGCTCAATGAAACCAAAAGAAACTTTTTTGGGGTAAAAATCAACTCGTCGTGTTTGGAGGAAGAAAAATGCTGAGTTGCATCCCAATAACACCATACCTACTAGGGATGGAAACATCATGGCTTTGGGGCTGTGATGAACGCGGCCATGTAGTGTGAGATTTAAAAGCCAAACCCTCCTTCCATCAGTTGAGGCATTGAAAATGGAATGTTCCCAAACACACACCGCTCGGGCATTAAAGCAGTGGCTCCGTAAAGCATTTCAAGGTCCTGGAGTGGCCTAGCCAGTCTCCCAGACCTTCAGCCACCCTAGAAAATTTGTGGAGGGAGTTTAGAAGTCCGTGTTGCCCCGCAACCGCCCCAAAACATCACCTGCTCAGAGGAGATCTTCTGGATGAATGGCAAATACCAGCTACCGTGTGTCCCCACCTGGTGAAGACCTACCGGGGACGTTTGACCTCTGTCATTGCCACAAAGGTTACGTTCAAAAGTATTGAGTTTTGAACCTTTGTTATTGACCAACGGACTTATTTTCCCCATTATTTAAATTAAATTAAATTTCTTTAAAATCCGGAACATGGTGATTTCCTGAATTTTTTTTCTTATTTTGTCTCTCATAGTTGACGTGGTACATTTGCCCACTGTACATCATCCTAAGATCCCAACACTGTCCTATCCGAACCTTGAAACTTGATCATCTATAGATGGGCTAAGGGGCTAGTATCTTAGACCTTTGCGCCACCTGAGCACGTCACCGAAGTGGCAGAGTTTTTTTAAACTGGCCATTGTGGCAGTTGCCCAGCTTGAATTGAATAGCACTTAAGTCATAACATATGGCTGCAGTCTGAATACTGACATTCTTATTGTTAGAATAACTCCTCTCCATTTCTCCTTATTTTTTCTTTTCCTTTTGCGATTTTCAGTCAGAGAGAAATGATATTTTTCTACTACTTTAAATCCAGTTGTTCTTTGTGGATTTTGGAACTAAATCTATCATCTATTTCATTTCCTACACAAATACTTCTGCACTAACGAATAACAACCAGGCAAGCCATACACACTTTCATATAACTGCATCCTGGTAGAGTTCATAACTCTTTGAGATGACAAGAAGAACGTGTTAGTTTCTCATAAAGTGTATGTGTGCAACAGGAAATGGCTTAATATAGATATGTGGGATATATTGACTTCTCTTTAGTTCTCACTTTATCTCACAGTCTAGCACTGCAGAGTCTATGAGAGAGTCGGCAAAGTCTACCCTATTGTAGGGACTTTTTAAGAAGTATTAAGACGCTAAGTGTGTCATTCTGCCGAATGGGTGCCATTTGCTTGATGTAACTCTTAAAAGTGAAATTTCATTTTTTATAGTTTTTCATCACTAAATCTAACAACACACATTTAACTATTAATAATGAGTATTGGTCAATCAAGCAACTTTATTTTATTTGTACATGGTTTCTCCTGTTACTGTTAGTAATAGCATTAGGACAGTGTGCACAGTCTAATGATTTACCAAAAAAACTGTATTTATAGAATAAACAAATAATATCTAAAAATAATTTCGGTAATAGGATAATAAGTTCAGATTGACCTTCTCAGTCATGGTTACAATATCATTAAATATATCGGAAAAAATAAGAGAGAACTTACTTTTGGCCTTCCCATGGTCTTTAGAAGATCCAGAGGATATAACTATATCTAACCTATTGAACATGTGACTTGGTATGTTCCATAATTTTCAGAAATGGGAATGTATTAGAAGAACAGCACTGGGGACATGACTAAAATGTGTACTTTAAAGTAAAATATTATGGATTTCTTGAGAAAAAAAAAAGTATAGATGGGATATGGAGTTATTCAACAATGGAAAATTTTAATCATTACATCTAATGTAATGTTAGGGATCAGGGACAGCTAACAAAATACTATTTTCCAGTGTTCTAGATAGTTTTTAGTATGTTTTAAATTATATACCTAAAATTTGCAGTTGCGTCACTGTGCATGACACTTTGCTTAACAATAAAATGTTGTTGTTTTTTCTGGGGATGGAAATGGCACCCATTCAGTGGAATGGCTTAAGTATTAGTAACAGTACAGAAAGTTTACTAGTCTAGACTAGTTATAGCTGACTCGCAGTGAGACATAGTCATAACAGTGAGTGATTTCCCTCACTTTGTTGAACATGCAACTGATAAAGCTTTCTGCTTTCTGTTTGACTTATGCTGCTGTAAGACATGAATTACCCTCTGGGATTAATAATGTGATCTATCTTTCTATATATAAAAAGCATATAACTCCAATATTGGCCAAGTGTATTAGAATTGTTTGCTTCTTCGCATACATCCCAACTAACCCTCCTCACACACACACATCATACAACTATTAAAGAAATCATGGGTCAGAGATTAGAGTCACACATTTACACAGCAACCCACATAACAATTATATGGATTAAGGACACAGCTTTGGTATGGCAGAAGGTTACCACCAACTGACTACCACTAACCATTGGGAATTCTGAATTCAAACCTAGCCTTGTCACTGGCACACAATCCTCAAAACAGTCTTCTCTATATCCTTAAAACAAATTGTAAGACAGTTTATATCATTCACAAAGAAGAAAATGTTTTAGAGCCCACAGCATGCCTTGTGGTGTATGTGGTGTAATGCCATCCTTTCACATGTTTAAACAGGATTAAGTCATACCACATAACCCGTACATAGACCAATGACTGCAGAACGGTAAGATTGTTTCCTCCCTCTGATGTAGTTTAATTACTTTAACCAAACAACAGTCAAGTAAGTGCACAAGTAATGCTACATATTTTTTATAGAATTTGCTGAGCCTATTCAGTTTCTGCTCTAGAATACTGGCCCTACAGAATATGAATACCATAATGTGAAGCTATGCTTCTCAAACTTTCTATTAGATAGGTTGGACCAGTAGCCAAAAACAGGTTCTCCTAGGCTACATACATGTATTAATGGTTATAAAGTGCGTGACCTGCACTTGTGTCACAGGCAAACCATGGAGCACAAATAGTAAACACAGTACCACTGCTGTAGCCAAAATAATTCCAATGTGAAAGCGAAAACTTTACTGACACTAAAGACATTAATGCCGCACATGTCTTGTATGCTCCAGTGTTTCTAAACAAAATTAGTGTCTATTTGTGAGATAAACTGACACGGCTGAGGGTGGGGGGTGTAAATAATAACATACAGTGGGGCAAAAAGTATTTGGTCAGCCACTGATTATGCAAGTTCTCCTACTTAGAAAGATGAGAGATGTCTGTAATTTTCATCATAGGTACACTTCAACTATGAGAGACAAAATGAGAAGAAAAAAAATCCAGGAAATCACATTGTAGGATTTTTAAAGAATTTAATTGTTAATCATGGTGGAAAATAAGTATTTGGTCAATAACAAAAGTTCAACTCAATACTTTGTAACATAATCTTTGTTGGCAATAACAGAGGTCAAACGTTTCCTGTAAGTCTTCATCAGGTTGGCACACACTGTAGCTGGTATTTTGGCCCATTCCTCCATGCAGATCTCCTCTAGAGCAGTGATGTTTTGGGGCAACACGGACTTTCAACTCCATCCACAAATTTTCTATGGGGTTGAGGTCTGGAGACTGGGTAGGTGCCACTCCAAGTACCTTGAAATGGCTTTTTATTGGAGCCACTCCTTCGTTGCCCAAGACGGTGTGTTTGGAATCGCGTGTCATGCTGGAAAGGACCCAGCCACGTTCCATCTTCAATGCTCCCACTGATGGAAGGAGGTTTTGGCTTAAAATCTAACAATACATGGCTCCGTTCATTCTTCCCTTAACACGGATCAGTCGTCCTGTACCCTTTGCAGAAAAACAGCCCCAAAGCATGATGTTTCCACCCCCATGCTTCACAGTAGGTATGGTGCAACATTCTTCTTCCTCCAAACACGGCAAGTTGAGTTTTTACCAAAAAGTTCTATGTTGGTTTCATCTGACCACATGATGTTCTCCCAATCCTTTTCTGGATCATCCATATGCTCTCTGGCAAACTTCAGACAGGCCTGGACATGTACTGGCTTAAGCAGGGGGACACGCCTGGCACTGCAGGATCTGAGTCCCTCTCAGCGTAGTGTGTTACTGATGGTAGCCTTGTTACTTTGGTCTCAGCTCTCTGCAGGTCATTCATCAGGTCCCTCCGTGTACTTCTGGGATTTTTGCTCATCCTTCTCAGGATCATTCTGACTCTACGGGATGAGATCTTACGTGGTGCCCCAGATCGAGGGAGATTATCAATGGTCTTGTATGTTTTCCATTTTCTTACAATTGCTCCCACAGTTAATTTATACACACCCACCTTCTTGCCTATTGTAGATTCACTTTTTCCAGCCTGGTGCAGGTCTACAATTTTCATTCTGTTGTCCTTCGACAGCTCCTTGGTCTTGAGTTTGGAGTCTGACTGTTTGAGGCTATGTACAGGTGTGTTTTTTAGAGATAACGAGGTCAAACAGGTGCCATTAATACAGGTAAGGAGTGGAGGACAGAAGATCTTCTTAAAGAAGTTGTTACAGGTCTGTGAGAGCCAGAAACCTTGCTTGTTTGTGGGTGACCAAATACTTATTTTCCACCATGATTTACAATTAAATTCTTTAAAAATCCTACAGTGTGATTTCCTGGAATTTTTTTTCTAATTTTGTCTCTCATAGTTGAAGTGTACCTATGAGGAAAATGACAGACCTCTCTCATCTTTCCAAGTAGGAGAACTTGCACAATCAGTGGGTGACTAAATTTTTTTTTTTTTTGCCTCACTGTATATAATATGCTCCACTGCAAATTTAAATTGCCAACCACTGCAAGTGACACCACTGTCTTTTACGTGAGTGCAGGACTATGTTAAACCGAGCGAAATTAACCAAAGAAGAATGTGACAAAAAAACTTCAGCTTCATGTCCCCTGTGATCTGGACTGGATTATGGAGGTATGGAAAGTAAAGTAAGTAGGTGGCATACTGGTGCTGTGGTTTCTGCTGTCCATTCACAGCTCCAGAGACCCAGGTGTGAGTGCTGGCTTGCCTTGGTTTCTCTCAAATTTTAAAGACATGCGCTTCTGTGTGTTTGTGTGTGTATGAGATATTGTGGATGTGACTTGGACTGGCACGTTAACAACCAGGGATGATTCCTGTCTTGCCACTGACAAAAAGGCCACACACAACCGTGAATTAAGCGTTTAGGGATAAATAAATGTATGGAAAGTGAATGCGTATTTTCAACAATATCCTCTATAGAATAGGTAAAGGGAATCAGATTCTGGGAAACACTACGGTACAAGATTGTATACAACACGAATCAGCAAGGCAAGGTACGAAATAATGGATTCAACGCTTTTTCAAAGCGCTCACGCCTAGTAGGGATCCATGTGTTGTGTCCCAAATTTCTGCTGTATAGACTTTAGGTGCATGCGTACCCTAACTTACTAGCACACTTTGTACAGTTCGATGAAGACACGTCCCTTTAGGGCGGGGATAGGGAGTAAGAGGCAGACGCAAGGCGATCCACGTCCGCTAACCGGGACGCTGGTTAATCTTTCACGACGCCGTTGGACGAGCTGGACTCGTTAGCTATTTGTCCTCATTTTCTTTAGTATTTTTATAGACCTTTATTTCACAAGTAAAACGGCTGTTCATTTACTCTTTTAATTGGCTGGGTTTGCTTCAGCACCATAGGGAATCGTTTGAGCGGAGTGACGTTAGCTAATAAGCCTAGTCAGTTAAGGATAACGAGCAAATGTGGCTTTGAAAAGGTGACCCAGAGCTGGTTTGTAGCTGATCACACATTGAGGTAAGTATTTAATTAAAACTAAAGAAAAGCTTGTTTAAACCACTTGTTACACCGCACAAGGACGTTGTATCCAGTGTTGTGGAGGCGTTAAAAAAATCTCTATTGTTGCCTGTGGGGTCGCGATAAACTTGGGTGGGGTGTTCAATGGCCATGAGAAACACGGACACACTGTTTTCGAGCTTAACTGCTAGCTGTTTAATTTCAGTTTAAGATATATATGAAGTTGAATTTGTGTTTAAATTAATTTTTGTAGAATTTTCTGTAGCTTTGTGGTGATGTCTTAGTGTCGTCCTGCTGTGTCCCAACCCCTCCACCCCATGGCTGCAAGTTAATGTTGCTTTATTTGGTAGTAGGTCGCTTGCCAGTAATACGTAAGACGCCCCGTCCGTTATCCGGCTTTCAGTAGAAACACTGTTCTGTCTGCAAATTTTCATCTCATTCTCTATTGTCAACCACAAATGTTTTATCTGATGGTATGTTTATTTGGGGAATCTGAAAACTACCATTAAGTGAGAAGGTTTTTGTAGAGTTGGCATATCAAATGACAGCATTGGGAAAACTCATGGAACACAGCACTCACTTTGGGGATAAACTCTATTCTAAGTATTAACAAGGATGCGGTGTGTTTTATAACCTATGGGAGGAACTGATGGATCCCGTTATACTAGTCATGATGTGTTATAGGTTAGTGAAATCAGTATCTCTCTGTGGTTGATATTTCAGGAATGATTTGATGGTGTTTGAGCTAGATTCTTCTTATATTAGTGCATGGTTTATTTTTAAATCCTTGCCTTTTTCCATGTCTGGAATTCCAAACTGCAGGCCTGGATTCTCTAAAACCTCTGACTCAACCTTCCCATCCCCCAGGTTAGGGATTTCCCTTCCAGGCTTGACTGATTTAGGTTGCTCATCAAACAGCACCAGTGTCTCCTAAAACTTGATCTGGGGGACTCAGATCTGGGGGCTGAGTGGTATGAAAACTAAACTTTACCTGCTTCCAGTTTTCCCCTGTTTTGAGGGGGAAGATGCAAAACCTCATACCTCAAAATGTACTTTTAATGGAAGCCTAGGGGTGTCATTGATAGGGTACATCAGAGTTTAAAAATTGCTATAGAACCAATTTAATTTGCGCATACTTGTAACCTGAGTTCTGGCCCATACAAATAATCAAACGATGAAGTAGAATAGGGTTGAATCTGCAGTGACTTTGGTACTCTATGGACTCTGGTAGCCTAGTGGTTAAGGTATGGGACTATGGACCAAAAGGTCCAGGGTTCAAATCCCACCTCTGCCAAGCTGCCACTGTTGGGTCCTTGAGCAAGACTCTTAAATTGCTTGGATTGTAAGAATGTACCAGTTGTAAGTCGCTCTGGATAAGGGTGTCTGCTAAATGCTGTAAGTGTAAATGTAAAAATGACACTCCTCCCTATGTAGTTTACTATATGCATCTTTGAATAATGGTGTTTACACCCTTTATAATCCACTGCATATCAACCAGGAAGGCATTTTGGCTAAACATAGAGATGCCTAATTATTTTTGAATATCACAACACATTGTCTTTCATTTATTTTGATGGGCTGAAAATTCCAAGCTAAAAAGGCAGCCCAGAAATTACTGGAAAAATAACTGTTGCTCCGTTTTAACACGGTAGAGAAAGTACCTTAAAAGTCAGTATTGCAAATAAATATAGCTCTCAGTCTTGGTTTCCTTCCTCAATTACTACCGAGGATCACCGTGCATATATGTAAATGTTGATATTTTGTTAGTTCCCTTTACTCTTCTCTAATGGTCAGGATCCCCACAGATCAGAAACTATTAGGGTGGTGGATCGTTCTCAGCACTGCAGTGACACTGATGTGATGAAGCTCTGTCAGTGTGTGTTGTGCTGGTACGGGTGGATCAGAGACAGCAGTGCTGCTGGATATTTAAACCACCTCAGTGTCACTGCTGGACTGAAAATAGTCCACCAACCAAAAACATCCAGCCATCAGCATCCTGTAGGCAGCATCCTGTGAGCACTGATGAAGGATTAGAGGATGGCTAATTAGAGGATAACTGTACAACAAACCAAGGAGGTTTAGAGGATGGAGTAAAGGGGACTAACAAAGTATGTAGAAAAACAAATGAACAGTCTGTAATTGTAGAACTACAAAGTGCTTGTATATGGTCAGTGGATCTGATGAACTGGACAGTGAGTGTAGAAATAAGGTGTACCTAATAAAGTGATCGGTGAGTGTAAATAGCCAACGTTATATCACTGTTCTGGCATTTGTTCTAGCACCTACAGTTACTTATGTTGTTCACTATAAGTACAAGCTCCGGCATGGTGTCATTTACAAATTCTAACAAAACTAGAAAACAGATTCAACACTACAGTTGTTTTTTGCCAAAACTCCCTGTGTATCTGACTTTCACAAACATCCTGCTTATTTACTCTTTCTCCAAGGTTTTGTGATAGCGCATGGATGTTTGTAGCACATAACCACAAACTCGGGCCGGTATTACATATCTGTGGGTGGAATTAGTATGGGAATATTTCCTTTCGCTATTTGGTGTTGTGCGGCAGTAACTGCTACTAACTGTTTCCGGCAACTGTTGATCAGTTCTGCACGTCGGCTTGGAGGAATTTATGCCTTTCCTGTGTACAGAACATCTTTTACTCTGCGATGTTTAGTGGTTTTCTTTCTAATGAAGTGCTCGCTTGAGGTCCTTCCACAACATGTCCGTGCAGCCCACTTACTATAGGTCAGGACTGGGTCATTCCAAAGCAGTATCTTCATTCCCATATCACAAAGTGAAGCATTTTTTGATAGAACGACTTATCAGACTTGGTGTGTTTGAGAGAGATTTTGCAGGCATAATTCTTGGGATGCACTGAATATTCGGCATCTGAAATGATTCAGTCAAAAATGGCAAAAGAAAAACACTCGGTGTTCAGCCAATAAGTGAAAAGGCCAAATAATTTATACCGAACAATGATGTTCTTGCGAGCGAGGCGCTCTTCGTAAATGCAGCGAACATCTTGGCTGTGTGGAAGCAGGGCTTCTACAGTGTGAGGGTTTTGTTCACATTTGCACCTTCTCTTTAAAGAAATGTGACCTGAATATTTATTTAAGAGCACTTGAATGAAACAAGAGTGTTCCAAGTGTACCGAGTGTTCATCGGGCCTTTCTCGTTACCTAGTGCCCTTGATCTCTACTTCCTTCTCATTGTAAAGCTTCCTAACCTTGAGACTGGTTAATGAGACGGACTATTGCAGCTTACGGTTGTTTTATACCATCTGCAAATAGTACTTATTTAAAAAAAAATACATTTACATAATTGACGTTTAACACCCGAGACAGAAAAATGGGTGTAATGTAATTCAGTAATTTTATTTTAATTCTCCCACATAGTCCTGCAAATCAATTTTATACATATGTAGGTTCAAACTATCAAAAAAATTGTGTAATGTTTTATATTTAAACTATTTTTTTTTTTTTCAGTAAGCAAGACAAAAATACACTTAAGCTTTTTAATCTATGCAATGGTGAAAAAAGTGGCAAAATTAATGAAGTATTCTACATTTGGCCTTCAGCCTAATGTTTGATTTTGTCCGGTTTTGGCAACAAATTTTCATTTGGTTTATCCCTATGTAATCCAGATTTCATCATTTTGTTAATGAAGACAAACTGTCCTAGCTCAGATCCATCAAAACAGGCCCAAAACACAATACTACCACCATCACCGATAGCGTAAGGTTATCATTGTTCTCCTTTCTCTAGACGTAACGTTTCTCACTTAAATTGAACTGTTATATTTTGCTCTCATCTCTAGATAAAACATTTTCCAATAGCCTTCTGACTTGTTCTCATGTTGCAAGTTGCAGACAGGCAAAAATGATTTTAGAAGAGCCATTTGCTTTCCTCCTTGCAACTCTAGTTCCTTAGATAGATTAAATGGATTTAAGGTCGTGGCTCTGTGCTAGCCAGACAAGTTCTCAATTCGTTTTGCGAACCACTTCCGTATAGACTTTGTAGTTATTTGTAGATGTTTACTTATGCAGATTCTGTTAAAATATTGGTAAAGTTTGATGCAAACATGATCACCAATTAAAGGGTGTCAACAAACTACTGAAATGTTGGAGGCTCCTTATGACTTTCAGTAGCAAAATCATGTGGAAATAGTTTTTCCTTCATTTCCCTGGTGTAAAAATCCAGCAATAGAAAGTCTATTGTGGTCTGAATAATTATGCTTAGTCTCCTGTTTTAGCAACTGTCATTGCTGTATTAGATACTTATTACTGTTGGAGATGTGTGACTCCTTCTCCATGGAGATATTGTTAATTATAGTAGGGTGAACATAGCCAGGGGTTACAGAAGATTGTAGGGTTTTTATTTGTGTTGTTGCTGGGAAATGTAATGATTCACAGAGACAACATGGTTTCTGCCTTTTATATGGCTGTATTAATTACAGACATATGCTCTCATCTCCTCTGTAATTCTGTTCAGCTTGCCATCTCTGATACATGATTCATCAGCTCTGAAGAAGCCTTTATTATAAACACAGCTGAGCGAGCATGCTGTTTTAATCATCAGAGTCATTGGTGAGCTAAGTGCTACAGATCACTGTGGGAAGTCTGCACGGCACTTTTTGCAGAATGATTCCGCTAAGGTTTGCTGAGTGAGTTTTTGTGCTGGTCCTTGGCTGGTTTAAACCTGCTGTGGACGGCTGGCTCCCGAAGTTTGTCATCATATTCTGCATGGTGGTTAGTTTGCAGATGGTGAAATAAGTTAGTTGTCGAGCTGTAATTAACAGGCAACTGATTTCCCCATTTTTTCCCAAAAAAAGATCTGGAATACCGATTGGTCTGACCACAATACATGTTTCCTCTGTGTGATGGTCCATCCTTAGATGCCTCCAAGCCCAATGAAGTCTATTCCGCTTCTGGACATGGTTAGCATAAAGCTTCTTTTTTTTGCACCGTAAAGTTTTAAGTCGCATTCCTGAACGTCACTCCATATTGTAGTGCTTGACAAAAGTTTGCCAAAGTAATTTCTTGCCCATGTGGTTCTATCAGCTATTGATGAATGACTGTTCTTGATCCAGTGCCATCTCAGGGATCGAAGATCACAGGCATTCAGCTTAAGCTTGTGCTCTTGGCCTTTACGCTCTGAGATTTCTCCAGATTCTTTGAATCATTTAAAGAGGGAGAAATGTAAATCCCTTGCAATCTTTTTTCCACGCGTTGTTGACAAACTCGAGATCCTCTTGCCATCTTTGCTCCTAAAGGACCTGGATGCTGCTAAAATCAAGATTGCAGTCACCTGTTTGAAATCACAACAATATTTAGTTTTTTAATTCATTATCAGCTCTACTGTCCCTGTCCCAACTTTTTTGGGATGTGTTGCAGGCCTGAAATGCAGGAATGAATGTTTTTTTTAACAAAAAAAAGTTAAGTTGACCAACCAAAACATGAGGAATCTCAGGTTCATACTGTCTGGAATTAAATAAGTCAAAGTAAATGTTTTCTTTTTTTTATGCGTTTTCCATACTGTCCCAAGTTTTTCTAATTTGGGGTTGTAAATGATGAGGTAACCGCTAAAATATAGCAAACAATGGCTTATTAGTTGCTTTAACAGCTCTCATTTCTCAGTTTCCTGTCTGTCAATCATATGTTTCCTTAGTCTCAGAATCGCTTACGTTTCTGCACGTAACCCTACAGACCAAGCCGATTTCAGTGGTAGCAACTCGGGTTCACAATGTCTGATTCTAAAGCTAATGGAAAAATTAACATCTGAAAGACTCTGGTCCAACGCACAGCTGTGTGTGTGTGTGTGTTATATTTGTAGTGTTGAATCATGCTGCTGTCCTGAAATTATTTTAAGACATTAAAGGATATTTCTGGCTGTTGTACATTAGCCTCAAGCAGTCCTTCAATTTTTAAAGCCATTTGACCCATTTTTCCAATTGCCTCTAAATGTCAGTGGACAGTTTTTAATGTAATAATCACAGATTATTACAATGTTGAAACCCAATACTGTCAAGGCTAGTACGCCTGGGTTGTGATAGACTAGATTCTGAGATTTTAAACCTTAAAAACCGAGCTGCAAGTTGAAAGTGACTCCAGTTATCTCTGGTTTGATCTTTGTCTCAAACACTGCCTGTGTGAAGTTTCCAGGTAGGGTTACTCATAGTATGCTGGTTTCGTTCCACGTACTTAAGACATTCGTTGGGGCAATTTATCACAACCAGTTGAGCTCAATGTGGGCGTGTCTGACTAGTATTGTTATAATTTTGCTCCTGTCGCAAATAGCCATTGATGCTAATGTGACAATGATTAAGTAAACAATCTTAGAAAGAATGTAAGGCCTTATACTGCTTGTGTATGAACAATTGCATGGAAAGTGTGAAGTACCTACTACTTACTCATAACAATTGGACTTACTGCCATCTTATTCACAATCATAGCTCATACATGTGGCCTAAACTAATTATAGACAAGTCTTTAGTTTGGTGTATTCAGGAATAGTCCAGCTAAAATTTGTGTCTCTATCAAAAAGCTGTTCATGGAAAGTTGTCTTATTAGCAGGATGGTTGTGTATTGCTGTGCTTTGGCTATACATCAGGCTGTACTTTTCAAGCAATTCATCCAGAACTCTAATTCTAAGGGCAGTATTAAGTTCATGTGAATATAGGTAACATTTTGTTTTTGACATTTTGCTATATGTTACCATAAATTAAGTTCATGCTTTTAAATATGCTCTTTACCCCAAATGTGGGTTTTTTTGGCACAAACTAGGCTTTGGTTTCAA
>JAJAGP010000224.1:307697-470197 GCA_025084515.1 Ancistrus triradiatus
GCAGAGAAAGAGCTGTGAAACAGAAACTCTAAGGCAGTGACAGAGAAGAACTGATCCTGTTTTTAAACATTGTGTAAGAATAAATGTGAATGTTCCCTTCATGTGCAAATGATTGCTAAGAACTCCAGATCTATTCAGGCTTTTAAAGGAAGTATCACAAAGTTACTCACCTTTGCCCAAGTCTAGTGTAGCTGCTCAGTATTCAACATCTGGTGTGAAGAAATATCATCATCATATATTCCCAAAGTGCAATGTACTATTTGATGAACACTTTAATATCTCTGCATACTTAAAGACTACTGAAAGGTGTGCAGCTTCTGACTATCAGTGCCCTTCTATCAGGCCCCTCCTACATTCTTCCTATTTGCTCTGGCTTGCCACCAACTTCTTGCTTTGTTTCTGACTGCAGGCTGTATAATGTGCACCCAGGTTTAAACTTGTTATCTTTGGGTTTTCACTCTGCGGTATGTAAAAACCAGTCCAGGCACAGTGTCTGCAAGATACAGAATTTCTTCGCTGATTTTAACACATTGTTCTGGAGTTTCATCCCAAGTTTCCTGTAGCTGCCTTAAACAACTCAATCCAACATAAACACATTGTAGAGAATCATTTTCTTTTATCCCATTTTAATTATATTAATCGGTATTGAACCCATTTGAAGACCTATAGCATTCACATATTAAATAGGTTACAATTATTTTTCTTTGTTCAGGTAGTTTATTTAATGTTGCAGCATCAAAGGCCATTCAACAACAGACACGAGGTTACATCAAAACTATAACATCATATATACAGATATTATACTTGCTCATTTGTTTATTGAGGAAAATGATCCAATATTACATGTGAACTTTTGATTCAGTATCTGGTGTGAGAACTGAGGTACCACTGTATGTACAATCAAGCCCAACCTGAGTGTGTGTATATGTGCACACACACAACACACACACAACACACACACACACACACACACGTATGCATGGCCAGTTTACTGTAAACAATTCACCTAAAGCATGTCTTTGGATTGTGGGAGGATACAAGAGCACCCACAGTAAACACACACAGACATGAGGAGAACATGCAGACTCCACACGGAAAGGACCCAGTTTGCTCCTTCTGGGATCGAACCCAGGACCATCTTGCCATGAGCCGATGGTGCTACCCACAGAGTTCCCTTGCATATCAGTTTAGTGGTGAATTATTAAAACCTTAACTTTTAAAATGCTATTATTAAAAATACATATAAATATTTACTTTAATTTCTCAGTTATATTGGGCACCAATCTTAATTTGTAAAAACACAAATAATAAAATATGTAAAACAATGATTTTACCCGGGCCACTTAATGCCGATGTGCATACTGCACATTTTATTCGAACTTTGACTCCATGACTTTAGTTTCGCTCTCAGATTTATCATCTGTGCCACCCAAGGAGGTTGGGTCCCTTTTTGAGTCTTGGTCCTCCCAAGGTTTCTTCCTATAACACTCAGGGAGTTTTTCCTTGCCACTGTCACCCTAGGCTTGCTCAATTTGGGATTGGACGTAGTTATTAGGAGACAATCTAAACTTGTAAAGTTGCTTTTAGACAATGCTCCATTGTAAAAAGCGCTATATAAATAAATCTGACTTGACTTGACATACTTTGTTAGTCCCTTTACTCTGTTCTCTAATGGTCAGGACCCCCACAGATCAGGTACTATTTGGGTGGGGGAACATTCTCAGCACTGCAGTGACACTCGTGGTTTTTGGTTTGTGGACTATTTTCAGCCCAGCATTGACACTGTGGGAGCCCTGACCATTAGAGAACAGAGTAAAGGTGACTAACAAAGCATGCAGAGAAACAGAAGGACTACAGTCTGTAATTATAGAACTACAAAGTGCTTCTATATAGGAAGTGGAAAAGACAAAACGGTAAATGAGTGTAGAAACATGGTGTACCTAATAAAGTGACAAGTAAGTGTTTGGTATTAGTTGCAACCGTTTCATTCAAGAGTAGAGTGCAACAAAATAAAACATGCACTCACACGAAGGCCAATGCTACAAGGCACTTCCTGAATTCCTCAACTCAAAAACACTCCTTTAGCCTGAACGAATATTTCCCAATTTAATAACACACTGTCCACCATGGTGTAAAAATCATAAAAGTTACAAAAGATTTAGTAACACCGCCACCTTACCTACTGATCACTGATATGCCATCAGGCTGTCCGCATACAGGTAGTACATTACTGAAGATACTGCTGATAGAAGTAGAAGGGTGAAATCTTCAGTGTATAAAGCTATATTATCTTCTATTCAGTCAAATGCTGCAAAACTGAGAGGAAGGCACTGCACAATACAGATGGATAATGACCCAAAAATATTCTTAGGGCAAAATAATGGAATATTCTTCACATGACCTCAACCCAACTGAAAAAGCTTTTCACTTACTGAAAAAACTGAAGGCAGAAAGACCCAGAAACAAGCAGCATCTGAAGGTGGCTGCAGTGAAGGATTGACAAAGCATCTCAGTGGAGGCATTTGATGTCCATTGGTTCCAGAGAGTCAGTCAGTCACTGACTGCAAAGGATTTGCATCCATGTAAAAATTTAAATGAAAAACTATTAAAATGTATAGTTTGTCCAATTACTTTTGAGGATGTGTAAATGGATGGACTATGTAAAGAATGGTTGTAATTCCTAAATATTTGAGTTAAACCCCTTGAATTAAAGCTGGGAATCTACACTTCAATCACATCTTGATGGATGTAGTGCTTTATAAAGAAAAACAATATTGCTTAGTGTCCAACATGAGCCAACAAAGCAAATAATCACAATTAAAGTGATAAAAGTTTGAGATTAACAGCAACAAATAAAATCAAACTACGTAAAATTGTTGAGTTGATATGGCTATAGACACAATGCCTTTGACAGAAGATGGAAGTGTTACATTGTTGGGGGACGGTGGGGAGATGCACTATATGGACAAAGTATTGGGACACCTATGGGAGCTTGTACGATTTCCCATTCTGAATCCATACGCATTAATATGGAGTTGGTCCTTGCAGCTTATACTCTCCTGGGAAGGCTTTCTACAAGATTTTGGACTGTGTCTGTGGGATTGTTTTGCCCATTCATCCAGAAGAGCATTTGTGAGGTCAGACACTGATGCTGGATGAGTCCGCCTGGCTTGCAATCTCCATTGTAGTTCATCCCTAAGGTGTTTGATGGGGTTGGGGTTGAGGTCAGGGCTCTGTGTGGGCCAGTCAAGTGCTTTAACACCAAACTCCTATGCTCAACCATGCCTTTATGGTCCCAGCTTTGTGCAGTTATTTTGGAACAGAATAGGTTCTTCCCCAAACTGTTTCCACAAAGTTGAAAGCATACAATTGTCCAAATTCTCTTGGTATGCTGAAGCATTAAGATTTCCCTTCACTGGAACTAAGGTGCCAAGGCCAAGCCCTGAAAAACAGCCCCACAGCATTATCCCTCCTCCACCAAATCCACACCACCTCCACATCTGGCACAGTGCAGTCAGACAGGCAATGTTCCGCTGTCATTCACCAAACCCAGACTCATCAGTCAGACTGCCAGATAGAGAAGTGTGACTCGTTCAGTCTTCTTCATGTTTCCAGTGCTCCAGAGTCCAGTGGTGGTGTGCTTTACACCACTCCATCCAACACTTGGCATTGTGCCCAGGGATGTAAGGCTTGCATGCAGCTGCTCGGCCATGAAGCTCCCAGTGCACAGATTGTGTGCTGACGTTAATGCCAGAGGACGTTCAGAAACTCTGAAAATTTGAGTTCAACAGACCATTGGGACTTTTAGGCACCATGCTCACTCAGCACTTGGCCGACCCAGTATAGAGCTGTGTCACTTCGTGGCTGAGCTGCTGTGGGTTCTAAACGATTCCACTTTCCAATAACACCACTCACAGCTGATCATGAAATATGTAGGAGGGAAGAAATTTCACAAACTGACCTGCTGCAACAGTGGCATCCTATTACAGTTCCCCACTCAAATTCACTGAGCTCTTTAGAATGACTAATTCATTAACAAATAAAGCCAGGCTACATGGTTAGATGTTTGATTTCTACACCTGTGGCAATTGGACCTAATGAAAAACCTGAATTCAATGATTACGAGTTGTGTCCCAATACTTTTGTCTATGACTTCGGACTTGACCTCAGCATGATTAAAGATCTCCGATGGCTAAATTTCAAATGTATATTAAGCTGACATTCAAATCACACAGAGCAGAGTTCATTTTTTGGTTCTTTATTTTAAAATAAATAACTTCTGAAACAAAGGATAGGGAGCGTGAGCTTGATGCAGAAATAAAAAAGGCACTTAAAAAATGCACTTTGTGAGGCCCGTGGTTTTAAAATTTAACAGCATTAGAAGACAGCAAAAAGTCATTTTCAAAAACAATGAAAGACATCACCTTTTCACCCCGTTCTGGGGACCGACAAGGTTCGACAAGAAAAAATAAAAATAAAATAAAAAAATCAATACAAAAGGAAGCAAGCTCTAAAAGACCAACTTCTTGCATTGTGAAAGTAAGGCTCCTTAAAGTGTTGCCACAGTAAATATTTGGCTTTTGTAATCGTGAGGATTCAGGAACCTGAGATTTTATCCCGAAAAATTGAATAATCATACTATACATGATTGGACAACTTTCCAAGCGAGCACAAAAACATCGTTCTGAAGATATCTTCTGTGGGTTAATGGCCCTGAGACGCCACCCGCATTTTGGTCAATGTTTCAAAGAGGCCCGAGCTCCAATGTGCTCTGCAATGCACGCCTATTTATCACGACAGCGTTGTAGATCTGTCCTCTTATTTTTAGTGAATGATTGGCAATGCAAGTCTTTTTGATTACTTCATTTCACACGTGAATTTAGAAAACATGAGGCATCTCTAAACTTGCAATCCACAGAAAGCACAGTCCTAACCTTCTGAACATTACGCAATGTGCAAAAGTCTTAGGCCACCATTAGATTGAAATACCACTGATTTAGCAATAGTATAATGACCATATAGTCTATAATCAGACAGTGTATCAGTCTCTTCATTAGAATACAACCTGACGTAGAGGAAATGTGTTTGCAGTAATAAACTGAAAAAAACAAGCTTCAGGGTACAGTGGCAAGTATTTATGTGACCTCCACTTACATTTGCGCAGCAGCAACACCTGGCAACTGCATTAGATGGACCACAGAAGTTCTAAGGTCTGAAGAAAGCTTGACAGGAATGGTCCTTTTTGGAAGGGGATCAGCCAAGAAACACGTTTTCGGAAGGGGAACGGGTTAAAGGCTAAGATATGCTATCAAAGCCATAGGTCACAAAGGACTGGAATGAAAATCAGTGGAACGGTCTTCGACAATATGTTTATTTATGGTCCTTATACTCAACACAAAAACTAATAGTGCTAAAGAATTTGCACAGTACTGCAGATATAAACACACAACCTGCAGGCCTCTGCAGGAACACAGAACACAATCTGTTCCCTAGAGCAGGAAACCCATCAGTGCACGTTTTATCGTTCCAGCTCCAGCACACGTGTATGGAATCAGGTTACCTGATTCACGAGTGTTGAGAGCTGGCATACAGGGCCCGGGTTTTTTTGGGGGGGGTTTTTCCACAGCAACCACACACTCCCAGCCCCGTGGCAAGCTACATGCTACACGCTCAACCAGTGCTTGGAGCGTCATCCACAAGCCATCTAAACCATTCCTGGTCAATATTCAAATAAACACCCATCTGATTTATAAGCCTCGCAAGTTTTTATCAAATAAAACCTTAAACACCTGTTGGAAATTAGGCTTCCATTAAAACAGATCCACCCCATCGTCAAACACGATCAGCTTCCAAATCGTTAAACAGTGTTTCTAAGTCCTGATCTTTAAGGTACCTCTGGAATGCACATTTATGCTTTTCTGCATAACACTGTTTAAACACTTGTCCATTACAAGAGTGGTGCGAGCATGTGCAGTGCAGGAGGAGTCCAAGATTAGGACTGGAACGCTGCGTTAGGATAACATGGCTCTTATACAAAAGGCACAACTCACACTGTAATGACCAAAGCCAGGCTGTGCATAACAGAAAAAACAAACAAAAAAACCACAAAGTAGCAACTCACATTCCCATACAGCTGTACACAATACACAGAAAAAAAACAGAAATACAGCGAAAATTGTAATGCAATTGTGGGAGAATGCACAGCTAACAAAAAAGGGTTAAAAAAAAAAAAAAAAAAGGGACAAAAAGGAAACGAACATGATACACGTCCTCGTTGCTCTGAATTGATTGCATACAGTGTTTGACAGCCCATCCTTTATTTTCCCTCCATATTTGGGATTGACACGTAGTCAAGACTTCTTGTAGATGGATTCTCACCCTGCGAAATAACACAAAGAAACACAGAACAGAAAGTCAGTTGTCGTAATAACAACGTATCAACACAACACTGCACACCACACTGTGGCTCAGCAGGTTAACAGGACTGCTACAAATGACAGTGACCATCTCGGGGTAAAAGCACATTCTTACACCAGGTTCGGTCTTCCACTAATCAGTGACCATTCCAATTCGAAAAGCAGGTGTCTAAAATTAATACAAAATTGACCATTCACACGTGTATAATTCTACAGACAAACGTTTATGGACAACCAAATAATTTACATCCAAACTTGGGTATTAGTTTGGAGCTCGACTACTAGCTTTCATGATAGAAAACCTTTGTTCTTCTAAGAGGGGTTTCCTTTAGATTTGGAAACTGACTGAGTTCGGCTGTTAGACAAAAGCTATGAGCTCATTTGAGCCATATGCACTTTCCATTGCATTTTCAATGAGAATGGAGTGAGGTTAAGGTTCTGTGCAAGCCAGCCAAGTTCTCAATCAAAGTCGGCAAACCAAATCTCTATGGACTTTAAGGAGAGCCGGAAGAAAGTTCATGAAATGACGTGTAGAAGCAGAAACTGTCTTGAGAGTCACTGTGGTATCTGTACAACCCATTCTACTGATTCCACTGATTTCTCAATGAAGAGTTCAAATTAGAAGGTGTGGTCCACACAAACTTTTGATATATAGTGAATGTGTATAACACTGATGTTCTTGGATAATAATTGACCAATATGAACCCAATTTCCTTTAAAAGTATTAAGTGCAAAGGATTAGGGTGTAGTGTCTTTGTGCATATACCAGCGACAAAAAAACTAAAACGCAAAAATATTAAATTTCTTATGTATTAGGTACTTGTCAGCTTAAGCAGGGTGCCAGAAAAAATGTACAGTTTGTCCACTTCGATGCGTTATTAGGACTGGGACAATGGAAAACAAAATAAGACTGAACACTGACTGGAAAGTGTATAGAGTTTGAGAAGAGGAGATCGGCATAAAACTAAACGCAAAAATTTTTAAAACAGACATGCAACCCTGACCAGGAAAGGCTAGGCTTAAAAACAACAAAGACAGAAAGCAATCCACATGCCCGGTCCTCCAGTGGTTAGTGCTGAGTCTCACAGCTCCTGAAACCATGGTTCAAGGTCCTTGGTCGCTGCAGCTTGTGAGAGTGGCATGTTCTCCCTATGCGCATTGATTTCTTTTGTGTCTCCCAGTGGTCCAGTGCCAAGTGCGTAAGTATGTGCCTGAGGTTGGTTCCCCCTTCCCTCGCCTGCCCACAACCCTAATGGGATTAAGTGGGTATGGAAAGGATGGCTTTCAGGCATAGGGGTGGTGAACCACGTTTTTTTTTTTTTTTTTTTTTTTTTTTTTTTTTTCCCCCCCCCTTTTTTTTTTTTTTTTTTTTTTTTTTTTTTTTTTTTTTTTTTTTTTTTTTTTTTTTTTTTTTTTTTTTTTTTTTTTTTTTTTTTTTTTTTTTTTTTTTTTTTTTTTTTTTTTTTTTTTTTTTTTTTTTTTTTTTTTTTTTTTTTTTTTTTTTTTTTTTTTTTTTTTTTTTTTTTTTTTTTTTTTTTTTTTTTTTTTTTTTTTTTTTTTTTTTTTTTTTTTTTTTTTTTTTTTTTTTTTTTTTTTTTTTTTTTTTTTTTTTTTTTTTTTTTTTTTTTTTTTTTTTTTTTTTTTTTTTTTTTTTTTTTTTTTTTTTCCCTTTTTTTTTTTTTTTTTTTTTTTTTTTCTTTTTTTTTTTTTTTTTTTCTTTTTTTTTTTTTTTTTTTTTTTTTTTTTTTTTTTTTTTTTTTTTTTTTTTTTTTTTTTTTTTTTTTTTTTTTTTTTTTTTCTTTTTTTTTTTTTTTTTTTTTTTTTTTTTTTTTTTTTTTTTTTTTTTTTTTTTCTTTTTTTTTTCTTTTGGTACCAGGGTTTACAGCCATCACAATGGCAATAATTGGCTGTGACTGAGGGAGGGAGCAGGACAATGGGGACTATAATCTCTTACCGAGCCCTCCAATGAGACTAGCGTCTTATCCCAGAGTGATTCAGATTGCTGAAAAAAGTGCGCTACGTCATTGTCACAATCTGGCCTAGCATGCCATTAACTCTTTTTAGGTTAAAATAAATAAATAAATCAATCGATTATTTCTCTTTCAGTGGCCAAAATTGGGTGCATCTTTAATAAAGACTAAAATCCATATTGATTGGTAAACCAATGGTAATAAAGGATATTGTTTATTAACAATAATAGCCCCCCCCCTCCCCCCCCCCCCCCCCCCCCCCCCCCCCCCCCCCCCCCCCCCCCCCCCCCCCCCCCCCCCCCCCCCCCCCCCCCCCCCCCCCCCCCCACCCGCTGCACACAGTCCTACTTCATTAACATACTATACAATGAGGAAAAAGCAGAATCTTAAAATGGCAAATATTTTATTTCTGAATATGTACATACCAGACAAAGCTGGGACCTAAATATGTAGCATCGCAGGACCATGGCCTGTTAACTCAGTAGTAACGCATCTTGACATAAATACAGCCGCTCACTAAAATTCTGATCATGAACATCTTGGTGTCAAGTACATTTATTTCATGAGACTGCTGTGACATGTTATACCCAGCATGCACCCAAAGTGTTTCACTGTGTTCTTCACTTCCCCCACAGTGGTGGTCAGCACCAATTGTGCACAAAAATGGGAGCCACACAAGCTTTTAAATGGCATGTTAAAGACATTTATGACATTGCAACTTGCCTAATTACAATAGTCACTTTATTAGGTTACACCTCCATACAATGTTACCCTTTTATCGCTCCACTTACCAACATAAAGGCAGTTTGTAGTTCTACAGTAACAGACTGTATCCATCTGTTCCTCTCCATATGTTGCTATCTGTTCTCTAATGGGTATACTACACAGATCAGTTACTGTGGTGATAGATCATTTCTCAGCACGCAGGCAAACAATGCTGTGGTGGGCTGGAAATAGTCCACCGACCCAAAATGTCAGCCGCCAGCATCCGTAGCAGCATCTGTGAGGCGACTGATGAAGGAATTAGACGATGACTAACAAAACGCTACTGTCTACTGTGGAGCCAAATATGGTTAGATGTGTGTAATGGATTGTACAGCGAGTGAAAAGTGTTTAAAACCTCCAACGGCACTGATTCCAAAAGTATGCCTCTAATTGGTCATCTAACCTTCATCAGTGCTCACAGGTGCGTGCCTACAGGATGCTGGGGGCTGAGACATTTTGGGCTGGTGGACTATTTTCACTCTCCAACAGCACTGCTGTGTATGATCACACATACCAGCAATCACACACTTAACACACCACACATCAGTGTCACTGCAGTGCTGCAAATGATCACCACACAATAGTACCCTAAATCTTTGCTGGTCCTGTGGGGGTCCTGACCATAAGAGAACAAAGTGATGGGGACTAAAAGTGAATAAAATGAGTACGAGCGCACACAGAAACAACGAGTGATGGGGACTTGTATATAAAATAAAAATTACATAGGAAGATTGTATTATAGAATGAAATCCAATGTTAAATGGCCTAATTGCCAAACGTCCCTATGGGGAGAGCGTTTTGGGGATTTGTTCTCAAGAAATTTCTGAAAGTGTTCTGCATTGTCGCCACCAAAACTAAGATTAACGGCTGAATTTAGAACAATAATTAGTAAAATTGGAGTAAAAAAAACTCGGACCAAACTGGAGAGGTTGAAAGGCTTCCATTTTGCCTTATCAACAATGTTAGGTTTCTTCTACTGAAGAAGACAACATGGAAGCAGCACCCTTACACAGTTGTTTTGAGATAAAAAAAAGCCTTTTTGCAAATAAACCAGGTAGAATTTTAGTAAGAAATACTTGACAAGTCACAAGCTCTCAATCGGCTCAAGGAATATTTTAGATGGTTCATGCACTCGTCCATTTACCCCAAGAATTAGCCATACTGTCCAAACAGTTCTCCACCACTCAAAAGCGTTAAGAGATTAGATCGAGTTCAAACATTAGAGAGGGGAGCATGCAAAACAGACAGCACTTAGAAGGAAGTACAGATCTGGCTTAACGGGCCTTGGTTTTGCATCCATAACTTGGATTGTGGAACTTTATTAATAGGACTCCGAGTAAATGGGATTCTCTGCTGAAGGAGATGAGAAAAGATTCAAAAGAAAGAAAGAAATTAAAGAAAGGTCAACTTCCAAACAGCATAGAGCACACAAAGAAAGATAAGAAATAGATGATAAAGAGAGATATAGATAGATGCAGAGCAGAAATGGATAGAGGTCAGTGTTATTTTTTTTTTTCTTTTTTTTTTTTTTTTTCTTTTTTTTTTTTTTTTTTTTTTTTTTTTTTTTTTTTTTTTTTTTTTTTTTTTTTTTTTTTTTTTTTCTTTTTTTTGCATCTCATGAGAAACTCTTCAGTGTTTCTTCACTGTAGAGAGTAAGGACGTGACCCAGACTTTTAAAAAATCTAGCACTTTCCAGTTACTTTATCTGGAGGCACCAAATTAAGAAGAAAACTGAGAATGTACACCTTCAGGTTCACACAAGTTTTCACTGCAGAGCTTGATGAATATAGAGAGTAACCAATTACAAACTGAACATGAATTCTCACTCCGATCACTACCTGTACCACGAGATCAGCCCCAATCAGAGGGGATGGTTTAATGTATCATCGTTGAATTTCTTTACAATCACATCAGATACTATACAAGACTTGCATTATTTTTCAGTGCACTCCATAAAGGTGAGATGTGAGATGTCTTGAAGATACCCTTGCCCCTAATAATAACTCAAAATGAATAAGCAGGAGCAAAAGCCAAATGAGGTGTGGCATGTTTCACTCCAATCACATCACATCACATCACAATCAACATCACATTACAGACGATGAACACGAGTATTGGAAAATACACGATTTGGGTATGAAACTGTCTGGTATTGGTATTGAGTTTGATCGGAACCGGTTTCAAAATTCCAAGAACTGGGTAACCGTAAAAAACAAAAAAGAATTCAACTGACCGGTTCCTACGAACGCATTTATTCTTCGGAATACACGACTATGAACAATGCCAAAAACACATGTGCAAGCAGGCACCACCCAGGACTGGGTGATCATATACAAGTACGTCATCATTGTAGCTGTGTTTCACACCTCTGCTGGAGAATTAGCGGGAAGATGGACACTCAAAGTGCTCAAAGTGAGAGAGAAAACAAGGCTAAAGGCAATACGTGTGGAAGTGGGATTGTTGTAAGGAGTTGGCAGCTCCAAACATGGCAAAAGATCTAAGGCAAACAATGATATTGAGCTTCAGCAATGTAGCATGTTGACCGCGGTCTCCTAACAGCCCAAAGCCCAAAAACTTAACGGGGGCCTAATGTACTAAAACCAATGGCAGAGGAAGACCAAAACTTCTCCTGAAATGATGAACTGGTCATCCACAAGAACTGCAGCTCTTCAAGCAAGACATTACTGCTACTTGACAAATAGAAAAGCTATGTAATTTTTTGAGGACAAAGGTTTCTTAAAAATAAAAACAATTGCATTACCGTGTCCCACTTGGCCATGGTTCTTCTCCTTCTCAAATTGGCAAACTCTCGGCGGTCTGATGATCATGAGCAGCTTCCAGTATAAGAAGCAGGGCTAGACCAATCAGAACTATTCCTGCGACCAAACCTGCTACGATGGGGATGATGCAGGACCAGCAGGGACACTCTGCGGAACAAATGCAAACAAAAGTGTTTTCCTGAATTATAAACAAATGAGTTGATTGGTAGGGTTTCTGGTTAGTACCCGTTTCGTGAACATGGTTGTACGACTAGCCCAAGTCAACAAGTACGTAGTCAGCGAGTTAAAAATGCACCACTGGAGGCAATTCAATGAAATGAATGTCTGCTTCTCTAAGTCAAATGATGCACCTAACAAAGTCTGTCAACTGGACAAAATGTCTGAGAAGCATGCCTAGCAGTCAATGATCTCTCACAAGAGCACACTATCAAAAGTAGCCCATGACAGGCCTTTTATAGGGCAGGAGTGGAAACACTTTACACCCCTTTGGCAAAGACCCAGCCATTCTAATTAGACCACACATATCATCTACATATCCACCTGAGATGCAAATGCGTTTTAGAAGCAATCTGACATTTCTGTGTGGGTGCGTTATTTTTATAACGTATAACAGTTAAATGTTTAACTATGATGGATCACTGAGTATTGAGCTCAATCTCACACACTATTAGATACAAGCTCCATGCTTCTACTCACCCAGGTTCTCAGCCCATATACTTCGACAGTGTTGTTCTGGTGGTGTAAACAAAGAAGAACCAGGCAGGTCTGGCATCACGCTCCTTGCCCCCCCCGCCCCTGGGAGTGAGGAAGGGATGGCTGTTTGGCTGAGAAGCTCCAGCTTATCCTTCACCATAGTAAGTTTAAAGATCCACCACTTCTCCTCACACGTGTCCTTCAGCTCTCCCAGTCTGAAAGCACGAAACTCAACTGCAGGGCCGTAGAAAGAGTGGGTGACATTAGCACTTCTGTGTAGCCCATCTACATAGTTTAACATGCAGCATTTTAAGTACCGTCTTTAACATTAGCTCATGTCAACCCAATTTCTATTTCCACACACTGGGATGTGAACTGCCTTCGATTCCATTTATACTTCTGTTAGCGTACAAATCTCAGTATAGCAGAAGACTATTAGCCGAGCTCCTGCACCCCTACAGTCTGCTGACCATTGAGGTCTCGACAGCTTGCCTACTGTCCCTAAATTTAGATTATCTACTGTTGGGGCGGATCTTAGTGTCATGGTCCCCAAACTGCTGGAGTTCTTTCGTAACTGTTCCTCGCTTTCTCCTTAAAACTTTAAACTTAAAACCCATGTTTCTCCTCAGTATTTTCTTTCTTGCTTCCTGATTAATGGGTTTTAGCAGACGCCCGTATCCAGAGCAACTTACATGATACAATTTACAATCCAAGCAATTGTGGGTAAGGGCATTGCTCAAGGACCCAACAGTGGCAGCTTGGACAGAGGTGGGATTTGAACCCTGGACCCTTCTGGTCCATAGTCCAGTACTTACCCGCTAGGCTTACCACAGTCAGAGTCCTGAAGCCCTTGAATTGTCGATCAGTTTGTATCAGTAGACGCTTGAAATGGCATACCACAATTTAAACCACTTGTATTACGATACGACTAACTTGGGCTCAGTACAGACTCCGGACAAGTGGGGCAATCTCACAGGTGGGGCCCTGGAACTTCAGGTCAGTACATTTACACACATCCACGTCGCAAGTGCCACTCATTACAGATGTGCCCGTTAGACGCATACAAGGCGTATGTCCAGTGGACAGTCACACGCACTGCCCGTTGTAGTTGGCTTCACACAACATACTCTGCACACACACTTCCCATGACCTGTTGAGGAGCACTAATTAAATATTCCAATTAGATACACACGAGCACGCATGCAGACAATTCATTATATGCCAGTTTTCCAGTAATTAAATCAGCTATATAAAGCATTTTTGTTCACATTTTATCTGGTGGATGGGACACCCAAAAACTAACCCAAGTTCAGGGACACACGAGGGTACGAGAATGCGGCTCTCACCTCCACAGAGTTTATTGTTGGACCGGTCGAAGTTGAAGTTGTCGCATTCCAGAAATTCCCTCGAGCGTTCCTCTGGGTTGCCTCTTCTTGCATACATGTTCCACAGAGCAGTCTCCGTGTTGCTGCAGTATCCGTTGCCGTTTCCATACGGCAGTTTGCATCCAGGTCTCTGTTTGCAATCGTCTTTGCTACACTCACAAACCCAGTCCATCCGTCCATCGTTACACTGAGAAACAACAGCAAAGTGTCACCCCACTATGCAAAGTGTAAGCATCATCGCTGTCCACATCAGAGGCAACTCACCTGCACGCTCCACACTCACACGTGACGTTACCGAAATGACAGTTGGAATGTTGGGGATTCCTTTGTCATGGACATTACACTCACAGATGGAAATTCAGCACAATCACCACTTCCTCATTAAAGCCAGGGGTTTGATCTTCACCCTCTTGTTTACCATTGATGGGCAGCCCTTAGCTGTGATGGCTATGTCAAATGTTACCTGCATGAAAAAAGAAAAAAAGAACACAGCTGCCTGTAACAAAATCCTAACTCACAATCATAGTGGGGCAACAATTAATTTAGTCAGCCACTGATTGTGCAAGTTATGCCTACTAGAAAGATAGAGAGGTCTGTAATCATCATAGGTACAATTCAGATTCAACCCAACAGACCTCTCATCTTTCTAAATAGGCGAACTTGCACATCAGTGGCCTGCACTAAATATTTTTGACCAACTGTATCTGCATCAGTGTTACAGGAAGCACACCACAAGGAATCATCAGTTGGACTTATAAAAGTGGTATTTAGTGGCATAAGCTAGGGAAGAGAGGTTATTACCAATACTACTGTAGGGGAAATAAACCTACAATATTTAATCATATCATTGACATTTGGCACAACAATAGATGTTGGAGTGCAGCACCTGGATTTACAAAACAGCACCTTCTGGAGCACACCATTTTATTTTTTTTTTTTTTACAACAAGAGAGAATCAGCAGAATTACTAAGCAATGTTTGGCTAGAACTATGCTCCTGATAGTGCAGAAATGACGATGATGAGCAGTGAATGTGTCAGCACAGAACATTGTGCATGGATCACAGGAGAGCTGCAGTTAGTTTATATTTGAGAATATGTTTCTTATATGGTGAAAAGAAGAAGGTTGTGGTGGGGGGGGGGAGTGGGATGTGGTTCGATGACAAGAAATCTGTCTTTGCAAAGTGTTGTTTGGGTTTTTATTTAAAGTCACTATCAGTTCACTGTCCGTTCAGCGACTGACACACAAGGTTACATCGAGACTAGTCACATAGCACTTTCAGGCTCGAACCCAATTTGGCTTAAACAATTAACCTAGGGGATGTCTTTGGACTTTGGGAGGAAAAATGAGTGAGGGAGTAAATGACGAGTTGCATGCCGAGTATCGGATGTGTATCGTATTTCATACATATTATGAAAGGTGGCCCAAATCAAAATGAAAACGTCACAATGAAAAAAATGTTGGCCACTTTGCCTCATTCATATATATATATATTTATATTATATATATATATATGTAATATATGTGTTGTGTGTGTTGTGTGTGTGTGTGTACTCATAAAAGGTGTATGGGAGGAAAACACTATCTTGGACAATTCAATCAATACCAGTATCCCAAAAGGCATGGCTAACTAAAGTATATAATAAGGTGCCCAGATCCAATAACGGGCAATTTCAAGAAAACATTGTTGGCGTTTAAGTGGCAGATGTATCCACTATCACCATGTTCCCCACTTTTTAAAAAATAATTTTGCCCTATGTACACATAATCAAATAAACTACCAAAATGTGTAGTAGTTAGCAATTACTTTTTAGACATAAAACAACATTATGCTTGTAATTTAAGAGAATTACCTCATCACCAATGGAAATGTTTGAACACTTCTGCCAGTGTCCCCTGTTTCACTCACTCCATTCTTATCAGTGTGACACATAGGCGATAGAACTCCTCAGGGCAGCTGTGTTCTCAGGATCACTTCAGATGACAGAGACTACAAGGAGAATACAAGAGTTATCAACCAAAACAATGGGAGATACGCAATTGACCAGGTTGCCCATGCTCATCACCTCCCAGAGTTGATAATGGTGTTGTGAGAAGATAATCTGTGGTGGTTTAATGCTTTCGCGGTGGGTGTGACACACGTTTATGTACCTGTCAGGGACAAACTCCACAATAATGTTTACGTTTATTCATTTATTTAACGTGCTATCAGCCATCAGTGCCTGTTCAGCGACACACACAAGTTATCTCAAAGACAGTCAATCATACACTCAAGTGAATGCAATTAGTGTAGTCAATTAACTTCATGTCTTTGGGACTGTGGAGGAAAACTGGAGTACCCGGAGTAAACCCACACGGAACACGGGGAGGACATGCAGACTCCACACGAAAGGACCCAGGGGTCCAATCCTGGGATGACCCAGACCTTCTTGCTGTGAGGTGGCGGAAGCTAGCCACCGAGCCACTGGTTTGCCACCACCCACAAGCTGTCAGGACAAATTTAGGACTATGCGGAAATGTCAGGACAAAATTCATGTCTTGAAGTTTGGTTAGGGTTAGGTGTTGGTGTAGTATTGATTAGCTACAGTAAACATTGGAAATTGAATGGAAAGCACTGACAAGGACAGTAAGACAAACCCGTGTGATGATATACAACAGCATCATGCAAAAGGCTTAGGCCACCATTAGATTTGTTGCTTTAGCAAATGTACAACGCCCTGTGATTACTAATATGATTAATTAATAGCTTATAGGGACTGTGGTAGCTAGCAGTTAGGTATGCACTCTGGTCAGAAGGTCCAGGATTCAAATCCAACCTCTGCCAAGTTGCCACTGTGGGCCCTTGAGCAAGGACCCTTACCCACAATGCTTGATTTCTAGATTGTCTCAGTTATCAGTCTCTCTGGATAAGGCGTTGCTAAAGTTGTAAAAGTCAGTATTAGAGTGCCTCCATAAAAAGAGTGGTTTAAGATCATTCGGTCTGAGATGGGTCAAATTGCCTCCCCAGAAGTTACCAGATGCGCTACTGGCTCAGTGTACGGGAGACACACTAAATATTGACCACTGAAGACGACAGAAGCTGTTTATTGTGATATCTTCCAGTTTTTAATATCACATACAAATTTATTGATTTCTGGTTGTATTCAATAGAAAGACAGATAAGTCTATATGGCTAAATTTTACCATTGTAACGACTAATCTAACGGTGGACCAAGAATTTTGAACAATACTATATTTATATATACAGTGAACTCAGAAAACTCAAATTCGGAATCTCACGCATTTTGAGAGAATACTTCTTTTGACAACCTATAGGCTTGCTATTCTTAGAGCAAATATGTCTCCATGGGTTCCTAAAATGTTAGTTAGCTTGCCAGACTATGCTAGCATCCGGAGTTACCAATAGAGTAAGAGTTAGATTTCACTGTCACTTTCAATCCATTCCTCAATAAGTCACATGAGATTTTCAACACCATCATAAATAAGCTTTGTGTTGGTTTTGCCCACTGTAGACAGTGTTTTAAACATGAACTTTACCTAACACTCATTAAACTCCTTGGTAATGATGTTGAACTTATGAGATTTGTCAGAACATATCCCCATCTATAAATCTGTGAGCTCCTGCTACACTACAACTCTATTAATGCATCTAATGTTCTCGTCGTCCCGCTGATTTCGGTGCTGAACAAGCATTCTAGAATGAACTAACTGCGAGAACCGAAGCAACCAGGTATGTATCCATCTAACTTCACCGGGCATCAGCAGAAAGGAACAAAAGACTCTTCTACTCACATTATAGGATCAATAATGAGCTTGATTCACATTGCGGAGTTGCAGACAGCGTCCCACGCAGAATTTGGAATGAGATTTTTAAGCTCCTAAAACCAAAAATGAAGAAAAATTATTGAATTATGCCCAATTCCTTTCCATTATTCTACAGGTGAGTTGTTACACAGTATCAGTGTCTCTGATAACCACTGTACATGTTAGATGTATCAGTAATAGTCACACACTATCCAACTTAAATCTGCATTAAAGGGACCGTGTAGACGGCTGGCAACTCCTCAGTCACAGCACAAAATATGGTCTGAATGTGTTGTCAATCAATTTCTGCGACGAGCGTGTGCGATGGAGGGGTAGTCCTAAAACCAGGACGCACACTGTGTGTGTTTGTCCCGTTGACACCGATGTGGACATTGTGTTGGTGTCAACACGTCTGTCTATCCTCAGGCAACTGTCCTCTTTCACACACTCCCACACGTGGGTAGATGTGACCTGTCAGCGTTTCACCAGTCGCGCAGTTGAGCACTGCACACGGTCCCAGACGCCGTCACCGCGCTCTGTCACGCGACGAGAACTCGCCTCGCGGCCCGCGCTTACCGCGTCCTCAGTCTGGAGTCTTAAAAAGTTTACTATGCGGCCCTACAAAAGTAGCCCTCCTGTTTTAGGACTACCCCTCCACGCACACCTCGTTGCAGAAATGAGGAAATTGAGTGACAAAACATTTCAGACCATAGTTTGTGTGATGAGGAGTTCCAGCCCGTCACAAGGTCACTTTAATGCAGATTTAAAAGTGGATTAGTGTGTGACTATTACTGATACCTAACATGTACAGTGGTTACAGAGCAAAACTGAATTTACTGTGTAACAACTCCCCTGTAAGAATAATGGAAAGGAAATTGCATAATTCAAATAATTTTTTCTTCATTTTTGGTTTTAGGAAGCTTAAAAAATCTCATTCAAAGTCGCTGTGGGGACGCAGGGCGCTGTCTGCAAACTCCAGCAATGGTGATCAAGCTCATTATTGATGCCTATAATGTGAGTAGAGAGTCTTGTTGGTCCTTTCTGCGGATGCCCGGTTGATGAAAGTTAGATGATAGATGGATAAATACAGTGGTGCTTCGGTTCTCGTCGTTAGTTCATTTAAAGGCTGTCAAGAACCGAAATCATCGGGACCGACCGAGACATTTATGCATTAATAGAGTTGTAGTGTAAGGAGCCAAAGATGTATAAGATGGGGATTAGGTTATGACAACTCAAATCATAAGTTAAACATCTGACCAGAGGGAGTTTAATGAGTGTTAGGTAGTTCATGTTTAAAACACTGTCCTACAGTTGGCAAAAAAACCAAACACAAAGCTTATTTTTGATGGTGTTGAAAAATCTCATGTGACTATTGAGGGAATGGATTGAAAGTGACAAGTGAAATCTAAAACTATTACTCTATGGTGAACTCGGATGATAGCATAGCTGGCAAGCTAACTAACCATTAGGACCCATGGAGACATATTTGTCTAAGAATAGCATGCTATAGGCTGTCAAAAGGAGAAGTATTCTAGTCAAGGCGTTGAGATTCGAATTTGAGTTCTGAGGTTCCCTGTATATCTAATATAGTATTGTTCAAAGTCTTGGGCCACCGTTAGATTAGTCGTTAGCAATGGTAAAATTACCATAAGAATTATCTGCTTTCTTTAGACTACAACCGAAAATACAATAAAATTTGTATGTGATTTAAAAAACTGGAAGATGTCACAAGAAACAGCTTCTGTCGTCTTCAGTGTCAATTTGTTAGTGCTGTGTTTCTGCTATGGAGGTATATGAAAAATGCATACCGTACAGGAAATTAACACTGGTGTACCGGTTGAACCCATATATCGCCCAGCCCTAGTGATACTCGTACTGATATACTTTTAAGTTTGGTTGATGGGTTTCTTAATATACCGTATTTTCCGGGCTATAAAGCGCACCGGGTTATAAGACGCATTAAATGAAACAAAACTCTTAAGTTCCCTCAGAAGCTCAGTTTGGTCTTTACCTGGCTCAGGGCGTCTTCTTGCTTCGTCCACTTCCGTACCATTGACTCGTTAATGTTGAATTCTCTCGCAGCTGCTCTATGTCCATGTTGTACTGCGTGACCGATAGCGTTGTGTTTGAAATCCGCTTCGAAAATAAATGAATGAATGCACACACCCTAATGCTGAAGCACATACCGTATTACTCCGCTATGCTGCGCACTACCGTTGCTGTAAGCTTCGTAACTTACCAAGGCCGTGCTAAAACATTTTGACAGATATATGAGCGCCGTGTACCATCTACAATCGGTTCCAGGTCAGAAGGCTCAACCAGAATTAATTCATACATTAGACGCACCGCATTTTATGGTCCAAAAAATACGGTATGCTGATATTTTTGCTAGGGTTGGGTATCGTTTGCATTTTATCGATTCCTATTCTGATAATGATTCTGCTAATCGATTCTGATTTTTATCACTTCAAAAATGGTGAGGGGAAAGTTTTTATATTTTTTTATTTTTTTTTTATATTTCAACTTCAAAAGTAATCATTTTTACATTTGTCCCCCCTCATTTACACCTATTATAAGTAAAAAGCTTAATGTACTAAATCAGTGACCTAAGGAACACCAAACTTCTCTTAATTACTACTGCTCATGCATACTCTCTACTGCTCAAGTGATGAACCTGCGATCCAGATTGAAAGTAATAATTTTTACATTAAGCCTTTTACTATAGGTTTAAATGAAGCCTGTAGTAAGAAATGGAATGTACATGCTATGCAATATGGAAGAAAAAAGCTTAATATAGAAATGACTTCTTTCTCTTTGGATCACAGGTTCATCATTTCAGCAGTAGAGATTACTTATCACCAGCAGTAATTAAGCTAAGTTTAGTGTTCTTAGGTCATTGTTTTAGGACATTAAACCACGTGAAGTGTTTGACTCTCCTGGCTAACACAGCATTTGGGCTAACAGACCGCAGAACACTGTACCCTGCTGAAGCTCACTATCATGCTGGTACATGAAGTTTTGCATGGTAAGATGTTTTTCCCATGTTGGAGGTGCAGCTGTGTATTTTAAACACAAGTGCATCAGTAGGAACCAGTAAGTGGAATCGTAATTAAATTTTTTTAACGGTTTCTCTGCTCTTGGAGTTTTGGAATGGTGTTTCGATACCCAACCCTACTGCTATCTGATAACTCGCATGGAGCACATACAATTGAGTGGATGCATGATACAAGAAGATGGCTCTACAGCAGGTTTGCTTGAATAAGAATCAAGTACAGGTCTTCAACATGAGCAGAATTACGCTTGTTTGATTTGTCATATGAAGTTATTTTCTTTACAAAATGATTCCTTAGGTTTTAATAAATCCACAAAATAATACATTTTAAACAACATCATTTCATGGCACTGTTATAGAGTAGGCTGTACACATTTAGTTGTTAAGAAGTATTACAGATTTTTTGTAATGATTAAACAAGGTGCCTTGTTTGGTGCTACAGGCCTCAGTTAGATTTTTTTTAACAGGTAGGAACAGAAAACTCTGATTAGCAAAATGCTAAGCAAGCTACTTTCCATCTGTAATTTGTTCTTCAGCATTTTAGCAATTACAGTTTGATTTTGAGAGGAGTGGCTTTTGTTTTGAGATGCTCACATTTTCACTGCCTCATGTAACCAGGTAGGATGGACTACTCAATCACATTGTGTTGTTACATGCACTTAATAATCCAATAACTGCAGATTTAGTCAGTAATCTGATCTAGTTTACATGCACTTGGGATAATAAGATAGTGGGAGAAGTCTTGGTTTCCGTGACTCAGGGAATAATAGGATTTCTACTTTGCAACAAGGCAGTAATCTTGCAGAAGGAAAACTTTAATATTAGATTCTTCATTTCCTCAAGCATATACTGTGTATTTACTGGTGGCTGTCTGCACACCCATAAGGACACACTGAGTGACTTCAGCATCTTTAAACTGGCTAGCGTGACTAACGCAGGGTAACGATTTTCTTCCAAACATATTTGGAGACTTGTGTTGGTGGACCTCATCACCACACCAAGCAGCAGCTAGAAATGAGTGCTATGTCAGCAGAAGTTCCACTGGGTTTATTCGTTTGTGTGACTGTGTCTGTGAGTATGCACAGACAACCTTTGAGGCTGCTGGGAGTGTAGAAGTCAGACTCCTGAGGGAACGGAGTGGAAGCTGCCTAACCAAATATGGAAAAGCATGCATCTGTCTCATACTCGCCCGCTCTATCTTTCTCTCTCTCTCTCTCTCTCACTTCCTCTGTTGGGGTAGACTTGTGGAGGGGATATGGAATGCTGGCCTGTCTGCATTTTGTCACCTCCAAAAATGGATTTGAGATGGAAGACAATTGTTGCATTGTACAGTTAACAAGCAGGGTAGATAAAATGTCACTTCTAGCGATACTTGAAAAATAGTTTAGAGTCCTCTGTTATTTACAGTCCTGTGCTAAAGTTTTGGGCCACTATTAGAATAGATATACCATTATCTCAGCAATGGTGTAATGGCTATATATATATAATTATTTCTCAGGATGCCAAGTTGACCCTTCTAAAGTCTGAAGAAGCTTGATCTCAAATGGGTGAAAAGGCTAAGATGTATGCTAAAGCTCACAAAGATTGAAATGTAGATGGATGGAAAAGGGTGTTATGGAGCAAAGAATAGTGTTACTTTTTTGGGTTCAGTCCTCGACAATGTTATATATGATCAATATACCATTACTAAAATGACAAAGCTCATGGTGGCCTAAGTCTTTTGTACAGTACTGTATATTTAAAGTCTTAAATCTAGCCTGTGCATTATTACTTCTGCGTCTTGATGATGCAAGAGTATAAATGTTTGTTGCTGCTCAGCAGAGAGGGAAGCATGGCAGCACTTGTCCAAAGGCTGGTACTGTGGTACATAACTTTTGCAGCATTTTGAAGAGGTGCCTTCACACCAGAGGAACTTTTCATAGTTCTTAGAACTGTGTTCAGACTGCTAGAACTGGGGACAATTGTAGTTCTTAAAATGCCGTGTATAGGGACTTTTTCAGCTCCTACCTTAAGGTAGGTACTTTTCTGAGCGTGTAGGAACCCTGAGTGACTTAAATATGCAATGATTGGTCCAGGCGTGACAATACAGTAATTGGTCCAGACTTGTACAGTGACCAGCAGACCATCTGCACACAAACTCTAGCGCCACAGTACTGATTAACTAGTGTAGTCCTCTTCAGCTGCTCCTGTTACTGTTGCCACAGTGGATCATTTGCAATTATTACATACACTGCCCGACCAAAAAAAGGTCACCACCTGGATTTAACTAAGCAAATAGTTCAATAGTTTAAAAATAGCCTCCCGTCAGATAATTACTGCATTGGTGATTGTTTCAGCTGGCAATAAGTTATTTACATTTACAGCATTTAGCAGACACTCTTATCCAGAGCGACTTACAATTGATATGATCTTGCAATCCAAGCAATTGTGGGTTAAGGGCCTTGCTCAAGGACCCAACAGTGGCAGCCTGGCAGAGGTGGGAGTTGAACCCTAGACCTTCTGGTCCATAGTCCAGTACCTTAGCCGCTAGGCTACCACAATTCCACATGGCTACATAACTACAGTTATTTAACCCTAACTGATGCAGTGAGCAGCTTCTTTGTTAAAGATGTTTCAGATGTTAAAGATTAAGATGTTAATCTGTTTCAGAAGGGTCAAATTGTGAAAGAGTGGTTCAGGGAGCATGAGACATTTTCACACATGGATTGAGTGACCAGACCTGAGAGTCCAGACCTGAACCCCATTGAGAATCTTTGGGATGTGCTGGAGAAGACTTTACACAGAGGTCCAAATCTCCCATCATCAATACAAGATCTTGGGGAAAAATTGATGCAACTCTGGACAGAAATAACTGTTGTGACATTGCAGAAGCTTCTGGAAACGAATTAAAATGTGTAAATATTTGCAAAGAAATAAACAATGTTAGAGTAGTGCACATGCTAGCAGCATCTATTTGTTTTTAATCCCAGTTTCAGTTAAAACCAGCAAGACCAAATGCTGGAAGATTTCGTCTTCTCATAAATGGATTCGCTAGCATGAAGTTTCTCTGCATTTCTCCACTATTTTTGAATATTGACCTCATGAGCACAGATATTGTCCGATGCTGATTATTTAAAAATGGCATTAATTGGCCACTGTCACTAGGACAGACTGTGCTTGTGCAATGAGTGCATGCAGCTTGTCATAATCAAAGCTAGCATTCTGCCTAAAAGCACATGACTGAAGTTAAAAATGAGTGAACAAACTACTCAAAATACAGAGACAAAGTGCAGACACCACCAGCCATGCAGGCTACGTCGTTGGATTTAATTGCTAGATGTGGCTCATCTTCACTCGCATGGAGGTGGTCTTGTTGATCAAAAGAAAGCAATCTGCAAACTATGTTTGAAAACAGTTGCTGTTAAAGACATCCATGAACTAACCACCATGCAGAATGGGGATTAGGACAAACTTCGAGAGTCAGCTGTCCATGACAGGCTTAAACCAGTCAAGGTACCAACACACTCAGCAAACCTTAGTGGAATCATTCTGCAAAAAAGTGCCTTAGAAAAGCAACAGATGGCAAGACCTAACAAATGCCGTCACTAATTATATCACGAATGATGCAGTGCCAGTTCGGGCGGTGGCAGAGAGAGATTGGTTCAAACAACTTTTGAATACTTCAGATATACACTGCCAAAGTATTGCATAATAATCAATATGGAGATATCATCTCACGCACCCCTACTTCAGACTCCCTTATGTTTCACATCATGTTTAAATGTGTGCTTGGGAAAACAGGAACGATTACTGTTCTTTCTAGAAACTGGGTGGTGCTTCTATGATAATTATTAATAATAGAGAGTTCAACTGGAGTTAGTTTTATACATTTTGACTTTTTATTGACTTTGTTGCCAGTTATCCATGTCAGGGTTGGGGGAGGATTTGGAGACTATCACAGAATTTAATAAGTGCGGGTGAGCACGTACGCTAAAAGGTATGCCAGTCCATCGCAGTGTGGAGTTGGGGTTGCTGTTGCATCACCAGAGACGTGGCCAATCATGCCCGTGTGACCCACCTCACTGGAATGCTGCACCATGACTTGAACCAGGGTTATCGCTGTGAGCTGGTGAATTTCCACTGCACCACTCGAGCGCACATTGTCTTATTTTTACTAAATATGTTCCAGGCATGACATCTATACCAATAACGAATATTGTTGCTCAATTCCAGGCCAGTTCAAGACCATTTTTTATGCATGGTTTGAAAAATTCTTTTGTCAAGTCAGATTTATTTATAGGATTGTCTCAAAGCAACGTTACAATTTTCTGGCCAATCCCAAATTGAGCAAGCCTAGGGCGACAGTGGCAAGGGTTAGGGTTAGGCGTTATGAGGAACTCCTTAAGCGTTATGAGGAAGAAACTTTGGGAGAATCAAGACTGAAAAAGGGCCCATCCTCTTTGGGTGGCATAAATGATAAATGTAAGAATGAAGCTAAAATTAGTTTTATAGTGTTAGTTCAAATCAAAGTATGTTAAACATGCGTCAGCATTATGTAGTCTGATAAACGGAGTCACTCTAGGATGTTGAGTCTAAGCAGGAAAGTCCTTGGCGGCACTTCGTTCCCAGCCAACCAGAGGAGGGGGAGAGTTACTGCCCCCTGGTGTGGCCGGGTATGGTGGGGCTGGAGCTGATGACAAAAACAACTTGAGTGGAGTTGAAGCAGATGGTCATCACGAACATCATGTGTCGGGCAGGAACTGGTACCGGAACACAGCTCGGAGAGAAAACAGGAAATGTCATTAGTTATTGATTAAGAGCACAGTCTATTAACAATCACTGATGCCATGTGTAGCATGAGACCCCGGCAGCATTAGCTATAGCAGCATAGCTAGAAAGAGGAGAACTGGAAGGTAACACAGCCAAGAGGGATCACATGAGACATCGGCAACTCCACGGGACGCAGAAGATGGCGACCCATCATCTCTGATCACCATAAGACTCTTTGATTATGAACCTCAGTCAAGATCAAGAGGACCAAAGCCCAGCCAGACACTCCTGGCCAAAGGACAAGGCAGGCAGGCCAGACATGACTCCAGCCCCAGTAACCCTGAGCCATGCATCCCAGTCTGTTGTCTACAGCAGAAGAGGAGAAACCTAGTATGGATAATATAAATCATGGGATTACATTACGGCCCTTGATTCAGTGAATGAAAAAGTTCTGCTGTTTTCGTTTGTGTGTATTGGGTCCAACTCTGTTTGGTATCATATGTTCTTGTAGATCCAGCTGCCACCAGGTGGATATTTGTAAAGTGTTTGCACTGCTGTTTTTGTTTTGCGATTAGTGACAATACATGCCACATTTTGTCTTTATATTTTCCTTCTTTTATAAGTCTGAACAATTTGTCTGCTCACTTAAGACAAAGTTGTACAGAGTTAGATTTCTGGGCTTTTCTTTGTTAGTTGTATGAGGTTGTGGATGAACATGCTCTCAGTATGACTCGCTTAAAAAAAAAAAACACACATCCGTAAACAGTGGTAGCGTTGGAGGTCTCTGTTTTCTGAAGCACTTCCCATAGAAACCGAACAAACAGTAACAAATTCAGAAGTGGAGTGGTTGTGAGGTCTGTGTGTGATTCATTGGGGAGAATATTGTTCCTTCATGTTGATTTAGGCTCTGATCATCTTTCCAGACCATTCAGAAATCGTCTTCCAGCTTGGAAACGTTGATGTTTATTTGGTTTATTTAGAGTGCAACTTGCACTCTATCAGAGAGAACTGTTCCAGTATCAAAAGTGCCAGTTCAGTTCTGGTAGTAACAGAATCTGTTGTGTGTTTGGAACTACCAGAACTATTGTGATCTGTTCTTCATGGAGTGTTTGTGGCTAACACAAACTTCAGACACTTTGCTTAACTTTAGTCAGATGGAGTGACTAGCACTCAGGCAAATGACGCTAACCAAACCCTTCTAGACTCAACAGCCACTTTATTAGCTGCTTTTGTTTTTCTACACTCATTGTTCATTTTATCAGTTCCATACCATATAGAAGCACTGTGCAGATCTACAATTACAGACTGTAGTCCATCTGTTTCTCTACCTACTCTGTCCTCTTTACTCTGTAACTTCATGATCAGGATCCCCACAAATCGGGTACTATTTGGGTGGTGGATCATTCTCACCACGACAGTTTCACTGATGTGATAGTGTTTGTATTGCTGGTATAATTGGATCAGAAACATCAGTGCTGCTGGAGTTTTTAAATACTGTGCTTAATCATTGTGCACTCTATTAGACACATCTACCATATTGCTCCACCTTGTAGATTTAAAGTCAGAGACAGTAGCTCATCTGTTGTTGTACAGTTTTTGTGTTGGTCATCCTCTAATTACTTCATCAGTGCTCACAGAATGCTGCCTACAGGGTGCTGGCGGCTGGATATTTTTGGTTAATGGATTATTCTCAGTTCAGCAGTGGCACTAAAGCGTTTAAAAAGTCCAGCAGCACTGCTGTCTGAACCACTCATGCCAGTACAACACACACTAACACACCATCACCACATCAGTGTCAGTGCAGTGCTGAGAATGATCCTCCACCGAAATAGTATCTGATCTGTGGGGGTCCTGCCCGTTCGAAGAGAGAGTACAGGGGACTGACAAAGTATGTAGAGAAACAGATGGACTGCAGTCTGTAATTGTAGAACTGCAAAGTGCTTCTCTATGGTGAGTGGAACTGATAACCCTAACCCTGTGTGTAGAAATTAGGTGTATCTAATAAAGTGATCTGAAGTGATTGTTGCTGACTTGATGCTGATCATGAATTCGGTCACCATAGCTCCTTTTACAAAGTTAGTTTTCACTCCAGACCAGATGTTGTCCATATTTTAACTTACAAGGGCTTCATACTGAGCTAGTTTGGAGGAGTGCTGTGTTTATACATTCTTTTTCTTCTCCATGCACCCTTGCTGCCCAGTCAGTTTATGATAAGTAGCACTGTGTTGCTACAGTTTACAGCAAGCCTCAGTGATCTAGCTTACTGATGTGGTCAAGACGCTACAGCCAAGCCTGTATTAGTTGTAAATATTTTTATCATCACACAGTATGTACTCTCTTCATGCATCTATTGTCTGAGATCTGCAGCTGTCTGGCTCTGAGTAGCTCTCCAGGTACTCACTGCAAATGTTCCATGCTGTAATGGCATAAAATGCAGAATGTCAGGAATTTAAAGTGAGCAAGAATTGCCTCATTAGAGGCTTTGCTAGAGCAAGTCAAGACAAATTTATTAATATAGCGCTTTTTAACACAATGTTGTCTGAAAGCAGCTTTACGGGCTGCCTAGATGATGCATGTAAGAATTAAACTAAATTACCTAATTAGGTTTATAGTGAAAGTTTAAATACATGGCCACCAAATATAAAGATGAAAAGATAACATTTTCATAAAAAAGTAGAATATAATAATACAAAGAGTCAAGTCAGATTTATTTATATAGCGCTTTTTACAATGGAGCATTGTCTCAAAGCAACTTTACAAGTTTAGATTATCTCCTAATAACTACGTCCAATCCCAAATTGAGCAAGCCTAGGGCGACAGTGGCAAGGAAAGTGTTCTAGGAAGAAACCTTGGGAGGACCAAGACTCAAAAAGGGACCCAACCTCCTTGGGCGGCGTAGATGATAAATCTAAGAGCGAACTAAAGTCATGGAGTCAAAGTTCGAATAGAATGTGAAGTATGCACTATAAAGACTATAATAAATTAGGGAGAATACATTATATACATTATGGACTGTGGTAGCCTTGTGGTAAAGGTACTGGACTCTGGACAAGAAGGTCGAGGGTTCAAATCCCACCTCTGCCAAGCTGCCACGGTTGGGTCCTTGAGCAAGACCCTTAACACACAATTGCTTGGATTGTAAGACTGTATCAATTGTAAGTCGCTCTGGATAAGGGCGTCTGCTAAATGCTGTAACTGTATGAAGAGTATAATAAAATGGAGTTTATGCCATTCAGAACACCATCTACTCCCCCTGAGGTTATATCGTCTTGGTCAAATTGTTGGGATTCCATTCATATCACCAGTTTATGGGTTGGCATAGCAGTGTAAGGCACCAGTCCACTATCGGGCTGTGTCTGAAACAATTCAGATTAACATCTGTTATAGCAGAACCACTTTGGGATCACCTTGTATTTGTATCAGCATTTGTAATAGGTGATTTTGTCTTCTATTTTCAGATGAAGGGGAAGGTGATGTTTATAGCAGCTCTTCTGGGGTACATCTCACTCTGTACCGCACAACTAGGTAAGGTCAACACAATGAGTTGCTTTTGTTGGCTTTAATTGCATGTATACCTATTTATTGGGTTACTGCTGTTACCTGATGCTCACCTGGAGGAGAATGGGTTCACCACTTAAGTTAACTCGAGATTTTTATTTTTTTTTCTTATTGAGCTTGAGTTTTCCTCACCACTGTTGCCTGCTCATTTGTACAGCTGGGTTGAGACAATGTCTGTTGTTAAAAAAACACTATACAAATAAATTGAATGGAACTTAAAGCTATTCCGTCTTTATTTCAGATTGTAAATGCCTGTATGTGTGGTTTACTTTCCTTAGATGGTAATGAGTGCACAAAGGCTTCAGCTCAGTCCTGTGGGGAGTGTATTCAAGTTGGAGAAAAATGTGGATGGTGCACTCACGAAGTAAGTAGCATCCTAATCAAATGTAAGCAGAGCATTTGAGATAAACTGGAGAATTCCAAAGATGTGGTAGAAATGTTTCTTGTGGTTAAACGGTTCTTTTTATAAATGTCTTAAAAGGAAGTATGAGCAGCCTATACCAAAAAAACACATTTTGACCTTGGGGAAAACACAGAGCTAAAAAGTCAGATGGTAAACACTGCAGAAAAACAATTTCAGCTCTTTGAACACTTGGAGCATAATCATGTTACCGAATATGAACAGTGCATGACTTACAAATGCCTCCACAAAGCAGCTGTCAGTATGAAAAGGATTCAAGATGGAAAGAAATAACTGGCACCATATCATACTACATCGTGAAGGATGATTTCAATTGGTCAGAGTATTCAATAAATAAATTTAAATAGATTGTGTTTCGTTCAGTTATTCTAATATCACAACGATATGCACACTTTGATTAGAGAACAATTTACCAGTATTAAGTTTATATAGAGTGCAAACGTTGTTTAAGAAAATCGTTTGTCAAGTAATCAAGGTAAATGTTCAATTAATTGTGATATTGATTTGAGGTCATATCGCCCAAGACTTTATATGAGACAGATTTTTATTTCCTATTATAATTAAGTCATCGGCTGTTAAAGCGATGGACGTTGATCGGATGGTCGTTAAACGGCCTATAACGCTAAACGGTCTGTATTTAAAAAGGTATTTTATTATTGTGACTAATTGGACAGTTTACGTAATATTATGTGATTGCAGCCCCAGGTCCATGAGTGTTGAATTGATAATGTGAATGAATAATTGAATTAAACTCCATAGTGAACAGAAGCCTCATGATATTTCCAAATGTGTTTAAAAGTTTATTTAAAATCAGCCCCCATTCTTGTATTGCAAGATATTTAGTAATAGGATTGGCTGAGTGATGGGGTCTGCATAATGTATGTGAAACTTTAAGAATGAATTCAACTGCTGTCCAAATTCTCATTATACCGTATAGGTCAGGGGTGTCCAAAGTCTGTCCCCAGAGCCAATGTGGCCCGTGGACAGATTTTTATTGGCCAACGGCATCAATCTTAAGAACACGTTACTAGAGGCCCGACAGCACGTTGCAGTTTTTCCTTTCAGTCAATGGGGGCAGCAGTATGTAGAGAACTTAAGAGCTGCTTGAGGTCCAGACTGACTGATCGCCACTTGGGTGAAATCTTGCGTGTCACATGTCAGACCGGACCTAACACATTTAATGCAGTCAAGGGTGTAACGTCACTCCTCACAATAGTTGCTAGTGGTCGGTCTCTTCTGGTAAGTCGTAGCATTTGGTTTGAACTTTAACACGAGGACTATAGGTACAATATTTTTTGTATTTACTTGGTTATGTGACTTCTGTAAAATGTGCTTTTATTGAATTCCGTGGGTCTGGTGATGTATAGCAAAAAATACAATCTACATGAGAAATGCTGATGGAATGTTTTAAAGATGCATTATTATATTTCTAAAGAGAATGTTCAGCCTAAATAATCTGCTTTGAGTTTTTAACTCTTGATATCCTGCTGTGGTTATTGCACAATAATTGAATTCAGTAGTTAAACAAATTGGAAACAGACTAGGTATTTTTACATGCACATAAAAGGCGAATCACTTCCACAAGATTTGAAATGTCCTACTCTATCTATTTGAGTCGTGTATCACATGCTTAGCTTTAGTTGTTGTTTCCAGACTGCTGAAGCTCTTTCTGCTGCTTTCCCTTTTAATAAATCTTAGAAGAAGCCCTGACCTTAAATGACTTGACATCCCTCTGTTTTACCCCCCCTTTGTTTAGTACACAGAGCTCCAGCTTGTGAGTCATAGTCTAATATTCGGGGAGAATTTGAGCCACAGTGACTCAGCTTCCTGTCAGTTCCTTGTTCACTGGCTACAGACCAGCAGACCAGGAACAACACTATCTGCAACCCAGAGCTAGACCAGTCACTTTAATAGTAGTAACATTTTAGTATAGTTATAGCTACTTGGTCTGGAACATTTATACCACAAGAGCTGCATTTCCAGTACATTTAATGTGAATGACCGACGTGTGGGGAAATTAAAATATGTGATTCAGTATCCAGAGTTACTGCACTTTGTGTCATTGTAGGGCTGGGCAATATAACAGTAATTATCTATAAATATATATGCCCATGCCATCAGGGAAGAAAAAATCCATTGACTGAATTATCTGGTCGTTCAGTTTATTCAGGTAGTCAGCTGACCTCATTCTTTTGGCACAATGTTGCTGAACCTAGACCTGATCGACTGCAGAACTGCCCCCACAGGCCTGTACGGTAGGCACTATTACCCTGATGCCCTCATTTCTGGAACAGGGTAAATCTGGACTCATCAGACCACATGACCTTCTTCCATTGCTCCAGAGTCCAATCTTTATGCTCCCTAGCAAACTGAAGCTGTTTTTGCCGGTTAGCCTCTCTGACAAGTGTGTTTCTTAAATCTACACAGCTGTTAAGTCCTAATCCCTCGAGTTCCCTTCGCATTGTGCGTGTGGAAATGCTCTTACTTTCACTATTAAACATATCCCTAAGTTCTCCTGTTGTTTTTCTATGATTTGATTTCACCAAACGTTTAAGTAATCACTGATCACGATCATTCAAAATTTCTTCCTTGAAGATGATGTCTCCCCATTGTACTTCCACTTTTTAATAATGTTAGACAGTTCTAAACCTGATTTTAGTAGTTTCAGCAATCTCCTTAGATGTTTTCTCTGCTTGATGCATGCCAATAATTTGACCCTTCTGAAACAGATGTGTATCTTTTCCACAACCACAGGATGGGTCTTTGACATGGTTGTTTAACAAATGAGAAGCTGCTCACTGCATCAGTTAGTGTTAAATAACTTTTAACAGTAATTATTCGATGGGAGGCTCCTACCTATTGGCTTAGTTAAATCCAGGTGGTGACCATTTTTTGACCTGTGTGTATGTGTATATATTTATATGTATATATTATTCTTCAGTTAAATAAAAAATGTATGTATACTCTACATTTATTCTATATTCTACTGTACATTTGTCATGTTCAACTTGTCATAAAATGTACAGTTTTTAAATTATCTTTATGAAGTCTTTTTATCTCACTTTAGACTTGACAGAAATAGTGATTTGATTTGTATCATGAAATATGCATCGATATCGACTCAAAAAAAAAGTTGTCTTTAGCTTTTATTCCTTATTGCCTAACCCTGTGTCACTGCGTTTGTTCTTTGGTAATGATAAGATAAAGATATTCTCCTAGTTATGCTGCAGGCTTTTTGTTATTTTTTTTTAACACATCGTCTGCCTGCTCTGTGACACATGATTAAAGAGTTGTTCACGCCTGTGTATTGGAGCAGGGAGGAACATCTAAACAGCATACACCCTTATGCTGACCAACAGTGGCAGCTTGGCTACTCCAGCACTTGCCCTTCATAAGCACGGTGTGCCAGTGTCTACTAGAGCTTCGATATACTGTTGTCTAACAGTTGTGTTCTCCTGTCTCTGCAGGCCTTCTTAAAGCAGGGGGAGTCTAAATCAACTCGCTGTGATGAAGTTGACTCTTTAATTAAGAAAGGCTGTCCTGCTATCAAAGTGGAAAACCCCAGAGGGACGGTAATCATAAATCAGAACAAACCGGTCACAAACCGTAGGAAAGATGGTTCCGAGAAACTGAAGCCACACCAGATCACTCAGATTCAGCCCCAGAAGCTCACCCTCAACTTAAGATCAGGTACGTTTTGATCACTGTGCTTCAAAGTCTAGTAAATGCACTGCGTATATATCTTAATATAAGTTACGTGATGGTGTTTCCATTATGTACCTTTTATATTAAGGTTTCATTCTTTATTAAAAAAGGGTAATTATTTAATCTGTTCAATGATGAAAGTTGATTACTTCAAACTACTCCAGTTATTTCTTGAAAAATAAACATAATTAGTTACAGGTCCCACTAATCCAGTAAGTTGAATGTATCGTAAACCGAGGAGCTGCTGCTGCTCAGCTCAGTCAGCTGGAAAAAAAAATCAATTCCTATCATAAAGTCAAAGAAACATAAACTGGACCATCATAAAACAAGGAGTGCCTGAACACAGATCATTAAACTGGATTTGTCTGTGTTCTGTCATAAAATGCTGAAGCATGGTTTGATTGAAACCATGAAATTGAAATTATTGTAAATAGAGAATGGATAATACTGAATATATTATTTTGAATGTTCAATGTTCTTTTGTGCAGGCGAGCCTAAGAACTTCTCCCTGAAGTTCAAGAGAGCGGAGGATTACCCAATTGACCTGTACTATCTGATGGACCTCAGTTTCTCCATGAAAGATGATTTGGAGAACGTGAAGAATTTGGGGACAGACCTGATGCGTGAGATGCAGTCTGTAACATCTGACTTCAGGATAGGTAGGCCTGTTACAAGCCATCCAGATGCATTACATGATCCCTTGTGGCTGTGCCAATTTGATATCTAACTGTAAAGATTTAAGCCTGGGTTACACTTCCTCAGCCTTGCCCAGTTTACAATTTTAAAAACCAGGGGTGTTTGTGGTTTTGCCAGAACAGTGGGAAGAACTTAGGTGGATAATAAAGCTGTGTTACCTTGAGTCATTAAGCAGCCAGCCTTTTCCAGAGGAACTTACATCTGGTATGTTTTCACAGTCCCAATTTTAACCTATGGGTTAAGGGTCTTGCTCAAGGACCCAACAGTGGTGGGATTTGAACTCGATCCAGTGAGTAACTGCTGTCTGACCTCGTGGCCATTAAATATTTAAGATATTTTCTCACACCACTGATTCAGCCCTGTCCACCAACATCCACCTCACCCTCGTTTCCTGAAGTTTCCTCACATCCTCTGCTATTTAAGCCCCTTGTCTGAAGCAGTCGGGGGTACAGTCACAAGTTCAGAGTGTTTTGTACTCTGTTCCTTAAACTCCGTTCCCGTTTTGAAGTCATTTCCTTCAAGTTGTTGCTTGTGATACAGGTGGTTCTGTGTTCACTGATTGTTCTGCTTTTATCAGTAATTGTACTTGTCCTGTGTTTGCCAGGATTCGGCTCGTTTGTAGAGAAGACCGTGATGCCCTATATCAGTACCACGCCAGCCAAACTGTTGAACCCCTGCACTGCAGATCAGAACTGCACCAGCCCCTTTAGCTATAAAAATGTGCTGAGTCTGACTGAAAATGGCCAACAGTTCAACAGTCTGGTCAGCCAGCAGCAGATCTCTGGAAACCTGGACTCACCTGAGGGAGGCTTTGACGCCATCATGCAAGTCGCTGTCTGTGGGGTGAGCTTGATAGAGATAGTATGTTGAAATATAGCTTGCATTTATATACGTATTGTACATTTCTATGAAATGAGTAGTTCAGCATTGTAAACTCTTCATGCAGTTTGAAGTGTTCACAGTGGGGGCTTGTGACCTTGTACTGCAAAAAAAAAAATGGCACATCCAGTAAATTTGAATGCTTCATTGAGCATTTTTCATGCAGTGAGAGGAGAATTTTATTTTATTTTATTTGTTAAAGTGAAAGCTGATGATGTCTTCACTTATCCTTGAGCCTTACCTTGGAAGACCTGTTTTCAATTTGAAAACATTTGTAGTGTATGTAAATGGGGCTGGATATATTAGAATTTACCTGTAGGGAACCATATATGGCTTTTCTCATTTCGTTAAACCCGTCTTGCGTTGTATCACAAATCGAGGAGTTTAATATATATATATATATACTGTATATATCATAGCATATCCTAACTTAAACATGCTTAAAACACTTGCAGTAATCTACATCTGTCCAAAAGCATGGTGTATAGTAAAATGATGAATATACTGACTTTCTCTCCCTTTGAAAACCCAGGACTTTAATCTGGATGTAGGAATTGAGCCAGTCAGGAAATTCCATCCATTGTTTACATTTGCCTTTTCCCTTTAACAGTCATGAGCACACAGTGCTTTTCGCTGTGTCGGTGGACTAGTGTTCTTGAACTCCAGGGCAATCTAGATGGATGTAGTTTTAAGTTTTAAAGTGTTCTCACTGAACAAAGTACAAGATATTCAACACCACATAGCCTTCCTGTATAGCTCAGCCTCTTTCATTTAGCATAATATATTAGCTTCCACAAGGGGGCAGTGTGTAAAGGTTCAGAGGGTGTGTGTCAATGAAGAACATTGTCTGTCTCTAACACAGCCTTTGTTTGCTAATTTTAGGACCAGATTGGCTGGAGGAATGTCACTCGGCTGCTGGTGTTTTCCACAGATGCTGGCTTCCACTTTGCTGGAGATGGTAAATTGGGTGGCATTGTGCTTCCCAACGACGGACGGTGCCACCTTAAGGACAACATGTACACTATGAGCCATTACTATGTAGGTTTGCTTTAAGTGTGATTGTAAGACAGACGTTTGAGGACGTGCAAAGTTCTACAGATTCCCTTCTCCTGTTTTAGGACTACCCCTCCATCGCACACCTCGTGCAGAAATTGAGTGACAACAACATTCAGACCATATTTGCTGTGACTGAGGAGTTCCAGCCCGTCTACAAGGTCACTTTAATGCAGATTTAAAGTTGGATAGTGTGTGACTATTACTGATACCTAACATGTACAGTGGTTACAGAGAACACTGAATACTGTGTAACAACTCCACCTGTAAGAATAATGGAAAGGAAATTGCATAATTCAAATAATTTTTCTTCATTTTTGGTTTTAGGAGCTTAAAAATCTCATTCCAAAGTCTGCTGTGGGGACGCTGTCTGCAAACTCCAGCAATGTGATCAAGCTCATTATTGATGCCTATAATGTGAGTAGAAGAGTCTTGTTGGTCCTTTCTGCTGGATGCCCGGTGAAAGTTAGATGGATACATACAGTGGTGCTTCGGTTCTCGTCGTTAGTTCATTCTAGAAGGCTTGTCAAGAACCGAAATCAGCGGGGACCGACGAGACATTATATGCATTAATAGAGTTGTAGTGTACAGGAGCTCACAGATGTATAAGATGGGGATATGTTCTGACAAATCCATCATAAGTTAAACATCATGACCAGAGGAGTTTAATGAGTGTTAGGTAAGTTCATGTTTAAAACACTGTCCTACAGTTGGGCAAAAACCAAACACAAAGCTTATTTTATGATGGTGTTGAAAAATCTCATGTGACTTATTGAGGAATGGATTGAAAGTGACAAGTGAAATCTAAACTCTTACTCTATTGGTGAACTCCGGATGCTAGCATAGCTGGCAAGCTAACTAACCATTTTAGGACCCATGGAGACATATTTGCTCTAAGAATAGCATGCTATAGGTGTCAAAAGAAGTATTCTAGTCAAAATGCGTTGAGATTCGAATTTGAGTTCTGAGGTTCCACTGTATATATAATATAGTATTGTTCAAAAGTCTTGGGCCACCGTTAGATTAGTCGTTAGCAATGGTAAAATTACCATATAGAATTATCTGTCTTTCTATTAGAATACAACCAGAAAATACAATAAATTTGTATGTGATATTAAAAAACTGGAAGATATCACAAGAAACAGCTTCTGTCGTCTTCAGTGTCAAGTATTTAGTGTGATCTCCCCTTACACTTGAGCAGTAGCAGCATCTGGTAGCTTCATGGGGATGCCAAGTTGACCCATCTACAGACCGAATGATCTGAGAAGCCACCTTTTTATGGAGGGCACTCTAAATACTGACTTTTACAACATTTAGCAGACGCCCTTATCCAGAGAGACTGATAACTGATACAATCTTAGAATTCAAGCAATTGTGGGTAAAGGGTCTTGCTCAAGGGCCCAACAGTGGCAACTTGGCAGAGGTGGGATTTGAATCCTGGACCTTCTGGACCAGAGTGCAGTACCTTAACTGCTAGGCTACCACAGTCCTATAAGCTATTATTAATCATATTATTAATCAAAGGGCGTTGTACCATTTGCTAAAGCAACAAATCTAATGGTGGCCTAAGCCTTTTGCATGATGCTGTGTATATACATACACACGTGTTTGTCTTACTGTCCTTGTCAGTGCTTTCCATTCAATTTCCAATGTTTACTGTAGCTAATCAATACTATACCAACACCTAACCCTAATCCAAACTTCAAGACATGAATTTTGTCCTGACATTTCAGCATAGTCTAAATTTGTCCTGACAGCGTATGTGGGTGGGTGGCACAGTGGCTCGGTGGCTAGCTTCGCCACCTCACAGCAAGAAGGTCCTGGGTTCAATCCCAGGATGGACCAGCCTGGGTCCTTTCTGTGTGGAGTCTGCATGTCCTCCCCGTGTTCGTGTGGGTTTACTCCGGGTACTCCAGTTTCCTCCCACAGTCCAAAGACATGAAGTTAATTGACTACACTAAATTGGCATTGACTTGAGTGTATGAGTGACTTGTCTTGAGATAACCTTGTGTGTGTCGCTGAACATGGCCACTGATGCTGATAGCAACGTTAAATAAATGAATAAACGTAAACATTATATGTGGAGTTTGTCCTGACAGGTTACATAAACGTGTGCTCACACACACCAGCGAAAGCATTAAAACCACTCACAGATTATCTTCTCACAACACCATGATCAACTCTGGGAGGTGATGAGCATGAGGCAACCTGGTCAATTGCGTATCTCCAATTGTTTTGGTTGATAACTTCTTGTATTCTCCTTGTAGTCTCTGTCATCTGAAGTGATCCTGGAGAACAGCAAGCTGCCTGAAGGAGTATCTATCTCCTATGTGTCACACTGTAAGAATGGAGTGAGTGAAACAGGGGACAATGGAAGAAAGTGTTCAAACATTTCCATTGGTGATGAGGTAAGTCTCATTAAATTAAAAGCATAAATGTTGTTTATGTCTAAAAAGTAATTGCTTAACTACTACACATTTTGGTAGTTATTTGATTATGTGTACATAGGGCAAAATTATTTTTTAAAAAGTGCAACATGGTGATAATGGATACATCTGCCACTTAAACGCCAACAATGTGTTCTGTGAAATTGCCCGTTATGTGATCTGGGCACATTATTATATACTGTAGTTAGCAATGCTTTATGGGATACTGGTATTGATTGAATTGCCAAGATAGTGTTTCCCATACACCTTTTTTATTATGTATACACACACACACACACACACACACACACACATATATACATATATATATATATATATATATATATATATATATGAATGAGGCAAAAGTGGCCAAAATTTTTTACATATGTGACGTTTTTCATTTTTGATTTGGGCCACTTTCATATATGATATTGAAATACGATACACATCCGATAGACGGCTATGCAACTCGTCATTTACTCCGCTCACTCAGTTTTCCTCCCAAAGTCCAAAGACATCCACTAGGTTAATTGTTTAAGCCAAATTGGTCGAGCCTGAAAGTGTATGTGACTAGTCTCGATGTAACCTTGTGTGTCAGTCGCTGAACTGACCAGTGAAGCTGATAGTGACTTTAAATAAAAACCAAACAAACAACTTTGCAAAGACAGATTTCTTGTCATCGAACCACATCCACTCCCCAACCCCCCAACCACAACCTTCTGCTTTTCACCATATAGAAACAGATTCTCAAATATAAACTAAACTGCAGCTCTCCTGTGATCCATGCACAGTTCTTGTGCTGACACAATTCACCTGCTCATCATCGTCATTTCTGCACTTATCAGGAGCATAGTTCTAGCCAAACATTGCTTAGTAATTCTGCTGATTCTCTCTTTGTGTGTAATAAAATGTTGTGCTCCAGAAGCTGTGCTGTTTTGTATAATCCCAGGTGCTGCACTCCAACAGCTATTGTATGTGCCAATGTCATATATGGATTAAATATTGTAGGTTAATTTCCTTACAGTAGTAGTGGTAATAACCTCTCTTCCAATAGCTTATGCCACTAAATACCACTTTTATAAGTCAACTGAATGATTCTTGGTGTGTGTTCCTGTAACACTGATCAGATACAGTGGGGCAAAAAAGTATTTAGTCAGCCACTGATTGTGCAAGTTCTCCTATTTAGAAAGATGAGAGGTCTGTTGGTTGAAGCTGAAGTGTACCTATGATGATTACAGACCTCTCTTATCTTTCTAAGTAGGAGAACTTGCACAATCAGTGGCTGACTAAATTAATTTTTGCCCCACTATGATTGTGAGTTAGGATTTTGTTACAGGCAGCTGTGTTCTTTTTTTCTTTTTCATGCAGGTAACATTTGACATAGCCATCACAGCTAAGGGCTGCCCATCAAATGGTAAACAAGAGGTGAAGATCAAACCCCTGGGCTTTAATGAGGAAGTGGTGATTGTGCTGAATTTCATCTGTGAGTGTGAATGTCATGACAAAGGAATCCCCAACAGTCCAGACTGTCATTTCGGTAACGGCACGTTTGAGTGTGGAGCGTGCAGGTGAGTTGCCTCTGATGTGGACAGCTGATGATGCTTACACTTTGCATAGTGGGGTGACACTTTGCTGTTGTTTCTCAGATGTAACGATGGACGGATTGGACGGGTTTGTGAGTGTAGCAAAGACGATGGCAGAACAGAGGACCTGGATGCAAACTGCCGTATGGACAACGGCACGGATATCTGCAGCAACAACGGAGACTGCATCTGTGGAACATGTGAATGCAAGAAGAGGGACAACCCAGAGGAACGCTACGAGGGGAAGTTCTGTGAATGCGACAACTTCAACTGCGACCGGTCCAACAATAAACTCTGTGGAGGTGAGACCGCATGCTCGTACCCTCGTGTGTCTGAACCTTTGGGTTAGTTTTTGGGGTGTCCCATCCACCAGATAAAATGTGAACAAAAATGCTTTAATATACTGATTATGTACTGGAAAACTGCATATAATGAAGTCTGCATGCGTGCTCGTGTGTATCTAATGGAATATTTAATATTGCTTCCTCAAACAGGTCATGGGAAGTGTGTGTGCAGAGTATGTATGTGTGAAGCCAACTACACGGGCAGTGCGTGTGACTGTCCACTGGACATACAGCCTTGTATGGCGGCTAACGGGCAGATCTGTAATGGACGTGGCACTTGCGACTGTGGAGTGTGTAAATGTACTGACCTGAAGTTCCAGGGCCCCACCTGTGAGATGTGCCCCACTTGTCCAGGAGTCTGTACTGAGCACAAGTGAGTCCGGATCAGTAATACAAGTGGTTTAAATTGTGTAATGCCATTTCAAGCGTCACTGAATACAAACTGATCGACAAAGTCCAAGGGCTTTCAGGACTCTGGACTGTGGTAGCCTAGCGGGTAAGGTACTGGACTATGGACCAGAAGGTCCAGGGTTCAAATCCCACCTCTGCCAAGCTGCCACTGTTGGGTCCTTGAGCAAGGCCCTTAACCCACAATTGCTTGGATTGTAAGATTGTATCAATTGTAAGTTGCTCTGGATAAGGGCGTCTGCTAAAACCCATTAATCAGGAAGCAGAAGAAAGAAAATACTGAGAGAAGACATGGGTTTTAAGTTAAGTTTTAAGGAGGAAAGCGAGGAACAGTTACGAAAAGAACTCCACAGTTTGGGGACCATGACACTAAAAGATCCGCCCCAACAGTAGATAATCTAAATTTAGGGACAGGTAGGCAAGCTGTCGAGGACCTCAATGGTCAAGCAGGACTGTAGGGGTGCAGGAGCTCGGCTAAATAGTCTTCTGCTAGACTGAGATTTGTACGATAACAGAAGTATAAATGAATGCGAAGCAGTTCACAGCCAGTGTGTGTGAAATAGAATTGGGGTGACATGAGCTAATGTAAAGTACTGTACTTTAAAATGCTGCATGTTAAACTAGTAGATGGGCTACACAGAGTGCTTAATGTCACCCTACTCTTTCTACAGGCCCTGCGTTGAGTGTCGTGCCTTTCAGACTGGAGAGCTGAAGGACACGTGTGAGGAGAAGTGTGGATACTTTAAACTTACTATGGTGAAGGATAAGCTGGAGCTTCCTCAGCCAAACAGCCAGCCCTTCCTCACTCCCTGCAAGGAGCGTGATGCCAACGACTGCTGGTTCTTCTTTGTTTACACCACCAAGAACAACACTGTCGAAGTATATGTGGCTGAGAACCTGGGTGAGTAGAAGCATGGAGCTTGTATCTGATAGTGTGTAGAGATGAGCTCAAGTACTCAGTGATCCATCATAGTTAAACATTTAACTGTTATACGTTATAAAAATAACGCACCCACACAGAAATGTCAGATTGCTTCTAAACGCAGTTGCATCTCAGGTGGATATGTAGATGATATGTGTGGTCTAATTAGATGCTGGGTCTTGCCATAAGAGGGTGTAAAAGTGTTTCCACTCCTGCCCTATAAAAAGGCTGTCAGGGGCTACTTTTGGATAGTGTGCCTCTTGGTGAGAGATCATTGACTGCTAGGCATGCTTCTCAGACATTTTGTCCAGTTGACAGACTTTGTTAGGTGCATCATTTGACTGAGAGAAGCAGGACAGTCATTTCATTGAATTGCCTGCCAGTATGGTGCATGTTTTAACTCGCTGCACTACGTACTTGTTGACTTGGGCTAGTCGTACACCATGTTAAACGAAACGGGTACTAACCAGAAACCCTACGCAATCAAATCATTTTGTTTATAATTCATGAAAAACACTTTTGTTGCATGTGTTCCCAGAGTGTCCTGCTGGTCCTGACATCATCCCCATCGTAGCAGGTTTGGTCGCAGGCATAGTTCTGATTGGTCTAGCCCTGCTTCTTATCTGGAAGCTGCTCATGATCATCCATGACCGCCGAGAGTTTGCCAAATTTGAGAAGGAGAAGAACAATGCCAAGTGGGACACGGTATGCATTGTATTTTATTTTTAAGAAACCTTTGTCTCAAAAAATTACATAGCTTTTCTATTTGTCAAGTAAGACAGTAATGTCTTGCTTGAAGAGCTGCATTTCTTGTGGATGACCAGTTCATCATTTCAGGAGAAGTTTGGTCTTCCTCTGCCATTGTTTTAGTACATTAGGCCACGTTAAGCTTTTTGGGCTTTGGGCTGTTAGGAGACCGCGGTCGAACATGCTACATTGCTGAAGCTCAATATCATGTGTTGCCTTAGATCTTTTGCCATGTTGGAGCTGCAACCTCCTTTACAACAGATCCACTTCCCACACGTATTGCCTTTAGCCTTTGTTTTCTCTCTCAACTTTTGAGCACTTTGAGGTGTCCATCTTCCGCTAATTCTCCAGCAGAGAGTGTGAAAACAAAGCTACATGATGACGTACTTGTATATGACACCCCAGTCCTGGGGGGTGCCTGCTTGCACATGTGTTTTTGCATTGATCATAGTCGTGTATTCGAAGAATAAAATGCGTTCGTAGGAACCGGTCAGTTGAATTCATTTTTGTTTTTTACGGGTACCCAGTTCTTGGAATTTTGAAACCGGTTCCGAATCAGAACTCAATACCAATACCAGAAGTTTCAATACCCAAATGTGTATTTTCCAAGACTCGTGTTCATCAGTCTAGTAATGTGATGTGATGTGATGTGATGTGATTGGAGTGAAACAATGCCACACCTCATTTGTCTTTTGCTCCTGCTTATTCCATTTGAGTTATTATTAGGGCAAGGGTATCTTCAAGACATCTCACATCTCACCTTTATGGAGTGCACTGAAAAATAATGCATAGTATGGTATAGTATCTGATGTGATTGTAAAGAAATTCAACGATGAAGACATTAAACCATCCCATCTGATTGGGGCTGATGCTCGTGGTACAGGTAGTTGATCGTAGTGGAGAATTCATGTTCAGTGTGTAATTGGTTACTCTCTATATTCATCAAGCTCTGCAGTGAAAACTTGTGTGAAACCTGAAGGTGTACATTCTCAGGTTTGTTCTTCTTAATTTGGTGCCTCCAGATAACAGTAATGAGAAAGTGCTAGATTTTTTAAAGTCCTGGGCAAGTCCTTTATCTATACAGTGGAAAGAAACACTGAAGAGTTTGCTCATGAGATGCTAATCACTGGACCATCTATCCAAATTTCTGCTCTGCATCTATCTATATCTATTCTTTATCATCTATTCATTATCTTCTTTGTGTGCAGCTATGCTGTTTGGAAGTTTGACTTTCTTTAATGTCTGTCTTTCTTTTGAATCTTTTCTCATCTCCTTCAGGCAGAGAATCCCATTTACCGGAGTCCTATTAATAAGTTCCACAATCCAAGTTATGGATGCAAAACCAAGGCCCTTTAAGCCAGAGTCTGTACTTCCTTCTAAGTGCTGTCTGTTTGCATGCTCCTCTCTAATAAGTTTGAACTCGATCTAATCTCTTAACGCTTTTGAGTGGTGGAGAACATGTTTGGACAGTATGGCTTAATTCTTTGGGGTAAATGGACGAGTGCATGAACCTCTAAAATATGTCCTTGAAGCCGATTGAGAGCTTGTGACTTGTCAAGTATTTCTTACTAAAATTCTACCTGGTTTATTTGCAAAAATGCTTTTTTTATCCAAAACAACTGTGTAAGGGTGCTGCTGCCATGTTGTCTTCTTCAGTAGAAGAAACCTAACATTGTTGATAATGCAAAATGGAAGCATTTCAACCTCTCCAGTTTGTCCGAGTTTTTTTTTACTCCATATTTTACTAATTAGTGTTCTAAATTCAGCCGTTTAATCTTAGTTTTGGTGGCGACAAGTGCAGAACACTTTCAGAAATGTCTTGAGACAAATCCCCAAAACGCTCTCCCCATAGGACGTTATGGAAATTAGGCCAGTTAACATTGGATTTCATTCTATAAATACAAATCTTCCTATGTATTTTATTTTATATACATTCACCAATCACTTCTTGTTTCTGTGTGCGCTCGTACTCCATTTTATCACTTTTAGTCCCCATTACTTTGTTCTCTGATGGTCAGGACCCCCACAGGACCAGCACAGATCAGGTACTATTTGGGTGGTGGATCATTTGCAGCACTGCAGTGACACTGATGTGGTGGTGTGTTAAAGTGTGTGATTTGCTGGTATGTGTGGATCAGACACAGCAGTGCTGTTGGAGATTGAAAATAGTCCACCAGCCAAAAATGTCCAGCCACCAGCATCCTGTAGGCAGCATCCTGTGAGCACTGATGAAGGATTAGATGACCAATTAGAGCAGACTTTTGGATCAGTGCCGTTGGAGGTTTTAAACACTTTTCACTCGCTGTACAATCCATTACACACATCTACCATATTGCTCCACAGTAGACAGTAGCGTTTTGTTAGTCATCTTCTAATTCTTCATCAGTGCTCACAGGATGCTGCCTACAGGATGCTGGCGGCTGGACATTTTGGTCGGTGGACTATTTTCAGACCACCACATCATTGTTGCTGCAGTGCTGAGAATGATCTATCACCCACATAGTACGTGATCTGTGGTAGTCATGACCATTAGAGAACAGACTAGCAACATATGGAGAGGAACAGATGGACTACAGTCTGTTACTGTAGAACTACAAACTGCCTTTATGTGGTAAGTGGAGCTGATAAAAGGGACATTGTATGAGGTGTACCTAATAAAGTGACTAGTGTATATATGCAGTTGCATTGTCATAAATGTCTTTAACATGCATTTAAAAAGCTTGTGTGGCTCCCATGTTTGTGCACACATTGGTGCTGACAACCACTGTGGTGGAAGTGAAGAACACAGTGGAAACACTTGGGTGCATGCTGTGGTATACATGTCACAGCAGTCTCATGAAATGAAATGTACTTGGACACCAAGATGTTCATGATCAGAATTTTAGTGAGCGGCTGTATTTATGTCAAGATGAGTTACTACTGAGTTACAGGCCATGGTCTGACAGATGCTTACATATTTAGGTCCAAGCTTTGCTGGTATGTTACATATTCAGAAATAAAATATTTGCCATTTTAAGATTCTGCTTTGTTCCCATTGTATAGTTATGTTAATGAAGTAGGACTGTTGTGCAGTGGCTATTATTGTTAACAAGATCCGTTATTACCATGGTTACCAATCAGATATGGATTTTAGTCTTATTAAAGATGCACCAAAATTTTGGCCACTGAAAGAGAAAATAACCGATTGATTTATTTATTTATTTTAAACCTAAAAAGAGTTAATGGCAGGCTAGGCCAGATTGTGAAAATGAAGTAACGGCACTTTTCAGCAATCTGGAATCACTCTGGATAAGACGCTAGTCTCATTGCAGGGCTCGGTAGAGATTAGAGTCCCCCAGTCCTGGCTCCCTTCCCTCAGTCACAGCCAATTATTGCCATTGTGATGGCTGTGAACCCTGGTCACCACAGTGGTGCACCACCCTAGTGCCTGAAGCCACTCACTTTCCATACCCACTTAATCCAATTAAGGGTTGTGGGCAGGCGAGGGCGAAAGGGGGAACCAACCTCAGGCACATACTTACTCACTTGCACTGGGACACTGGGAGACACAAAAGGAAATCAATGCAGGCATAGGGAGAACATGCAAACTCCTCACAAGCTGCAGCCGACCAAGGACTTGAACCAGGTTTCAGGAGCTGTGAGACATCAGCACTAACCACTGGAGGACCTGGCATGTGTATTGCTTTCTGTCTTGTTGTTTTAGCCTAGCCTTTCCTGGTCAGGGTTGCATGGCTGTTTTTAAAAAATTTTGCGTTTAGTTTATGCCGATCTTCCTCTTCTCAAACTCTATACACTTTCCAGTCAGGTTTTCAGTCTTATTTTGTTTTCCATTGTCAGTCCTGAATAAAGCATAGAAGTGGACAAACTGTACATTTTTCTGCACCCTGCTTAAGCATGACAAGTACCTAATACAATAAGAAATTTAATATTTTTGCGTTATTAGTTTTGTTTGTCCTGTATATGCACAAAGACACTACACCCTAATCCTTTGCACTTATCCTTTTAAAGGAAATTGTTCAGTATTGTTCAAGTATTATCCAATAACATCAGTGTTATACAAAATTACACTATATAGTCAAAAGTTTGTGGACACACCTTCTAATTAGTGAACTCTTCATTGAGAAACAGTGGAATCAGTAGAATGGGTTGTACAGATACCACAGTGACTCTCAATACGACAGGTTTCTGCTTCTAACAAGTCATTTCATGAACTTTCTTCCTGCTCTCCTTAAAGTCCATAGAGATTTGGTTTGCCGACTTTGATTGAGAACTTGGCTGGCTTGCACAGAACCTTAACCTCAACTCCATTCTCATTGAAATGCAATGGAAAAAGTGCATATGGCTCAAAAGTGAGCCATAGCTTATTGTCTAACATCCGAACTCAGTCATGTTCCAAAATCTAAAGGAAACCCCTCTTAGAAGAACAAAGGTTGTTCTATCAGGAAAGCTAGTAGGCGAGCTCCAAACTAATACCCAAGTTTTGGATGTAAATTATTTTGGTTGTCCATAAACGTTTGTCTGTATAATGTATACACGTGTGAATGGTCATGTTTGTATTAATTTTAGAGCACCTGCTTGTCTGAATTGGAATGGTCACTTATTAGTGGAAGACCGAACCTGTGTAGATTGTGCTTTACCCCGAGATGGTCACTGTCATTTGAGACAGTCCTGTTAAACCTGGCTGAGCCACAGTGTGGTGTGAAGTGTTGTGTTGATACGTTAGTTATTACGACAAACTGACTTCTGTTCTGTGTTTTCTTTGTGTTATTTCCAGGGTGAGAATCCCATCTACAAGAGTGCTGTGACTACGGTGGTCAATCCCAAATATGAGGGAAAATAAAGGATGGGCTGTCAAACACTGTATGCAAATCAATTCAAGAGCAAAGAGGACGTGTATCATGTTCGTTTCCTTTTTGTCCTTTTTTTTTTTTTTTTTTTTAAACACTTTTTTGTTAGCTGTGCATTCTCCACAATTTGCATTACAATTTTCTCTGTATTTCTGTTTTTTTTTCTGTGTATTGTGTACAGTCTGTATGAATTTGAGTTGCTACTTTGTGGATTTTTTTGTTTTGTTTTTCTGTTATTGCAACAGGCCTGGCTTTGGTCATTACAGTGTGAGTTGTGCCTTTTGTATAAGAGCCATGTTATGCTAACGCAGCGTTTCCAGTCCTAATCTTGGACTCCTCCTGCACTGCACATGCTGCTGCACCACTCTTGTAATGGACAAGTGTTTAAACAGTGTTTAATGCAGGAAAAGCATAAATGTGCATTCCAGAGGTACATTAAAGATCAGGACTTAGAAACACTGTTCTAACGATTTGGAAGCTGATCGTGTTTGACGATGGGGTGATCTGTTTAATGGAGAGCCTTAATTTCAAAACAGGTGTTTAGGTTTTATTAATAAAAACTTGCGAGGCTTATAAATCAGATGGGTGTTATTTGAATAGTGACAGGAATGGGTTTTATGATGGCTTGTGGATGACGCTCTCAATCACTGGTTTAGCGTGTAGCATGTAGCTTGCCACTGGGCTGGGAGTGTGTGGTGCTGTGGACCCCCAACCGGCTGTATGCCAGCTCTCAACACTCGTGAATCAGGTAACCTGATTCCATACACGTGTGCTGGGAGCTGGAACGGAATAAAACGTGCACTGGATGGGTTTCTGCTCTAGGGAACAGATTTGTGTTCTGTGTGTCCTGCAGAGGCCTGCAGGTTGTAGTGTTTAGATCTGCAGTACTGTGCAAAAGTCTTTAGCCACTATTAGGTTTGTTGTTTTAGTATAAGGACCATAAATAACATATTGTCGAAGACCGTTCCACTGATTTTCATTCCAGTCTTTGTGACCTTATGGCTTTGATAGCATATCTTAGCCTTTTAACCCTGTTCCCCTTCCGAAAAAGTGGTTTCTTGGCTGCTCCCCTTTCAAAAAGACCATTCCTGATCAAGCTTCTTCAGACTGTAGAACTTCTGTGGTCATCTAATGCAGTTGCCAGGTGTTGCTGCTGCTCAAATGTAAGTGGAGGTCACATAAATACTTGCCACTGTACCCTGTAGAAGCTTGTTTTTTTCAGTTTATTACTGCAAACACATTTCCTCTACTGTCAGGTTTTATTCTAATGAAGAGACTGAGACACTGTCTGATTATAGACTATATGGTCATTATACTATTGCTAAATCAGTGGTATTTCTAATCTAATGGTGGCCTAAGACTTTTGCACAGTGCTGTATGTTCAGGAAGGTTAGGACTGTGCTTTCTGTGGATGCAGTTTTAGAGATGCACTCATGTTTTCTAAATTCAGGTGTGAAATGAAGTAAATCAAAAAAGACTTTGCATTGCCAATCATTCAGAACTAAAATAAGAGGACAGATCTACAACGCTGTCGTGAGAAATAGGCGTGCATTTGCAGAGCAAATTGGAGCTCGGCCTCTTTGAAACATTGACCAAAATGCGGGTGCGTCTCAGGGCCATTAACCACAGAGAATATCTTCAGAACGATGTTTTTGTTGCTCGCTTGGAAAGTTGTCAATCATGTATAGTATGATTATTCAGTTTCGGGATAAATCTCAGGTTCCTGAATCCTCACGATTACAAAAGCCAAATATTTACTGTGCAACACTTTAAGGAGCCTTACTTTCACAATGCCAAGAAGTGGTCTTTTAGAGCTTGCTTCCTTTTGTATTGATTTTTTTTATTTTATTTTTATTTTTTCTTGTCGAACCTTGTCGGTCCCAGAACGGGGTATGAAAAGGTGATTGTCTTTCATTGTTTTTGAAAATGACTTTTTGCTGTCTTCTAATGCTGTTAAATTTTAAAACCACGGGCCTCACAAAGTGCATTTTTTAAGTGCCTTTTTTATTTCTGCATCAAGCTCACGCTCCCTATCCTTTGTTTCAGAAGTTATTTATTTTAAAATAAAGAACCAAAAAATGAACTCTGCTCTGTGTGATTTGAATGTCAGCTTAATATACATTTGAAATTTAGCCATCGGAGATCTTTAATCATGCTGAGGTCAAGTCCGAAAAGTCATAGACAAAAGTTATTGGGACCCACACACTCGTTAATCATTGAATTCAGTTTTTCATTAGGTCCAATTGCCACAGGTGTAGAAATCAAACATCTAACCATGTAGCCTGGCTTTATTTGTTAATGAATTATGTCATTCTAAAGAGCTCAGTGAATTTGAGTGGGGAAAACTGTAATAGGATGCCACTGTTGCAGCAGCAGGTCAGTTTTGTGTGAAATTTCTTCCCTCCTACTATTTCATGATCAGCTGTGAGTGGTGTTATTGGAAAGTGGGAATCGTTTAGAACCCACAGCAGCTCAGCCACGAAGTGACCACAGCTCTATACTGGGGTCGCCAAGTGCTGAGGAGCATGGTGCATAAAAGTCACACGCAATGGTCTGTTGACTCAAACTGCAGAGTTCTGAACTTCCTCTGGCATTAACGTCAGCACACAATCTGTGCACTGGGAGCTTTCATGGCCGAGCAGCTGCATGCAAGCCTTACATCCCTGGGCACAAATGCCAAGTGTTGGATGGAGTGGTGTAAAGCACGCCACCACTGGACTCTGGAGCACTGGAAACATGAAGAAGACTGAACGAGTCACACTTCTCTATCTGGCAGTCTGACTGATGAGTGTGGGTTTGGTGAATGACAGCAGAACACTGCCTGTCTGACTGCACTGTGCCAGATGTGGAGGTGGTGTGGATTTGGTGGAGGAGGGATAATGCTCTTGGGCTGTTTTTTCAGGGCTTGGCCTTGGCAACTTAGTTCCAGTGAAGGGAAATCTTAATGCTTTCAACTTTGTGGAAACAGTTTGGGGAAGAACCTATTCTATTCCAAAATAACTGCACAAAGCTGGGACCATAAAGGCATGGTTGAGCATAGGAGTTTGGTGTTAAAGCACTTGACTGGCCCACACAGAGCCCTGACCTCAACCCCAACCCCATCAAACACCTTATGGATGAACTACAATGGAGATTGCAAGCCAGGCACTCTCATCCAGCATCAGTGTCTGACCTCACAAATGCTCTTCTGGATGAATGGGCAAAACAATCCCACAGACACAGTCCAAAATCTTGTAGAAAGCCTTTCCAGGAGAGTATAAGCTACAAGGACCAACTCCATATTAATGCGTATGGATTCAGAATGGGAAATCGTACAAGCTCCCGTAGGTGTCCCAATACTTTGTCCATATAGTGTATCTCCCCACTGTCCCCCAACACTGTGACACTTTCATCTTCTGTCAAAGGCATTGTGTCTATAGCCATATCAACTCAACAATTTTACGTAGTTTGATTTTATTTGTTGCTGTTAATCTCAAACTTTATCACTTTAATTGTGATTATTTGCTTTTTTGGATCATGTTGGACACTAAGCAGTATTGTTTTTCTTTATATAAAGCACTACATCCATCAAGATGTGATTGAAGTGTAGATTCCCAGCTTTAATTCAAGGGGTTTAACTCAAATATTTAGGAATTACAACCATTCTTTACATAGTCCATCCATTTACACAGGCTCAAAAGTAATTGGACAAACTATACATTTTAATAGTTTTTCATTAAAATTTTTACATGGATGCAAATCCTTTGCAGTCAGTGACTGACTGACTCTCTGGAACCATGGACATCAAATGCCTCCACTGAGATGCTTTGGGTCAATCCTTGATCACTGCAGCCACCTTCAGATGCTGCTTGTTTCTGGGTCTTTCTGCCTTCAGTTGTTTTCAGTAAGTGTAAAGCATTTTCAATTGGTTTGAGGTCATTGTGTGAAGAATATTCCATATTTTGCCTAAAGAAATATTTTTGGGTCATTAAATCCATCTGTAATTGTGCAGTGCCTTCCTCTCATTTTTTTGCAGCATTTTGACTGAATAGAAGATAAATATAGCTTTATACACTGAAGATTTCACCCTTCTACTTCTATCAGCAGTATCTTCAGTAATGTACCTACCTGTATGCGGCAGCCTGATGGCGTATCAGTGGATCAGTAGGTAAGGTGGCGTTGTTACTAAATCTTTTGTCATTGCTATGGTATTTTACACCATGGTGGACAGTGTTTTTTTCAATTTGGGAAATATTCATTCAAAGCTGGAGGAGTGTTTTTGAGTTGAGGAATTCAGGAAGTGACTTGTAGCCAAGTCAAGTCAGATTTATTTATATAGCGCTTTTTACAATGGAGCATTGTCTCAAAGAAACTTTACAAGTTTAGATTATCTCCTAATAACTACGTCCAATCCGAAATTGAGCAAGCCTAGGGCGACAGTGGCAAGGAAAAACTCCCTGAGTTAGAGGAAGAAACCTTAGGAGGACCAAGACTCAAAAAAGGGACCCAACCTCCTTGGCGGCTGTAGATGATAAATCTAAAATCTAAGAAACGAAACTAAAAGTCATGGAGTCAAAGTTTGAATGAAATGTGAAGTATGCACATCGACATTAAGTGGCCCGGGTATGATGGGACTGGAGCTGATGATGGAAGCAGCTTGAGTGGAGCTCCAGCAGATGAACATCATGTGTGGGGCTGGAACTGGTACCGGAACACAGCTCGGAGAGAAAACAGAAAATGTAATTAGTTATTGATTAAGAGCACAGTGTCTATTAACAATCACTGATGCCATGTGTAGCATGAGACCCCGGCCGCATTAGCTATAGCAGCATAGCTAGAAAGAGGAGAACTGGTAGGTAACACAGCCAAGAGGGATCACATGAGACATTGGCAACCCCACGGGAGGCAGAAGACAGCAACCCAACGTCTCTGATCACCATAAGACTCTTTGACTATGAACCCCCAGCATTGGCCTTCGTGTGAGTGCATGTTTTATTTTGTTGCACTCTACTCTTGAATGAAACGGTTGCAACTAATACCAAACAGTTTACACTTACTGGTCACTTTATTAGGTACACCATGTTTCTACTCATTTACCATTTTGTCTTTTCCACTTCCTATATAGAAGCACGTTGTAGTTCTATAATTACAGACTGTAGTCCTTCTGTTTCTCTGCATACTTTGTTAGTCACCTTTACTCTGTTCTCTAATGGTCAGGGCTCCCACAGTGTCAATGCTGGGCTGAAAATAGTCCACAAACCAAAAACCACGAGTGTCACTGCAGTGCTGAGAATGTTCCCCCACCCAAATAGTACCTGATCTGTGGGGGTCCTGACCATTAGAGAACAGAGTAAAGGTGATTAACAAAGTATGTAGTGAAATCGATGGACTACAGTCTGTAATTGTAGAACTACAAAGTGTTTCTACAATTTGGTAGTATGTGGAACTGATAAAATGGACAAGGAGTGTAGAAACATGGTGTATTTAATAAATTGTTTAGCTATTGTTTGATGCCTTGGTCCCCAGCAAACTGTTCATTTAGTAATACAACCCATCAAGAGGAATGAGCTTGCCACCGTGGTTTGCTAATCTGAAGTGTTGGCCTTTAAAATTCGGCTGGCATAGTTTATTATTTGTGTTTTTGTAAATTGAGATTAGTGACCAATATAACTGAGAAATTAAAGTAAATATTTATATGTATTTTTAATAATAGCATTTTAAAAGTTAAGGTTTTAATAATTCACCACTAAACTGATATGCAAGTGAACTCTGTGGGTAGCACCATCGGCTCATGGCAAGATGGTCCTGGGTTCGATCCCAGAATGAGCAAACTGGGTCCTTTCTGTGTGGAGTCTGCATGTTCTCCTCATGTCTGTGTGTTTACTGTGGGTGCTCTTGTATCCTCCCATAATCCAAAGACATGCTTTAGGTGAATTGTTTACAGTAAACTGGTCGTGTGTGTTGTGTGTGTGCACATATATACACACACTCAGGTTGGGCTTGATTGTACATACTGTACAGTGGTACCTCAGTTCTCACATCAGATACTGAATCAAAAGTTCACATGTAATATTAGATCATTTTCCTCAATAAATAAATGAGCAAGTATAATATCTGTATATATGATGTTATAGTTTTGATGTAACCTCGTGTCTGTTGTTGAATGGCCTTTGATGCTGCAACATTAAATAAACTACATGAACAAAGAAAAATAATTGTAACCTATTTAATATGTGAATGCCATAGGTGTTCAAATGGGTTCAATACCGATTAATATAATTAACATGGGATAAAAGAAAATGATTCTCTACAATGTGTTTATGTTGGATTGAGTTGTTTAAGGCAGCTACAGGAAACTTGGGATGAAACTCCAGAACAATGTGTTGAAATCAGCGAAGAAATTCTGTATCTTGCAGACACTGTGCCTGGACTGGTTTTTACATACCGCAGAGTGAAAACCCAAAGATAACAAGTTTAAACCTGGGTGCACATTATACAGCCTGCAGTCAGAAACAAAGCAAGAAGTTGGTGGCAAGCCAGAGCAAATAGGAAGAATGTAGGAGGGGCCTGATAGAAGGGCACTGATAGTCAGAAGCTGCACACCTTTCAGTAGTCTTTAAGTATGCAGAGATATTAAAGTGTTCATCAAATAGTACATTGCACTTTGGGAATATATGATGATGATATTTCTTCACACCAGATCTGAGCAGCTACACTAGACTTGGGCAAAGGTGAGTAACTTTGTGATACTTCCTTTAAAAGCCTGAATAGATCTGGAGTTCTTAGCAATCATTTGCACATGAAGGGAACATTCACATTTATTCTTACACAATGTTTAAAAACAGGATCAGTTCTTCTCTGTCACTGCCTTAGAGTTTCTGTTTCACAGCTCTTTCTCTGCAGTGTGTCCAAACTTCTAAAATTTCAAAAGGTATCTGATTAGAAAGGGATTATTTTAATCCAACGCTTTGCTCTAACATAGCATATTTAGTACCTGAACCGTGACCCACCCTGTTTCCTGTGTAGATTTTACTGCTTGTTATCAAGAGTTAATGTTCAATCCATTCTTACAGTCTTGTGCACTGTCAGTTAAGACATATTAGGTTGACTTTCTAAATGAAAAGACGTACACACAAGCTTTGGGAGCAAGCTTAAATATGATGTGTATATCAACTTGAATACAAAATGGTTGTTTATTTGTTGATTTGGTCACACTGTAAAAGAGAAGACATAAAACAGGTACTCTGCTATGGTCACTTGACAGCTGCAGACCCATCCTCCATCCCGAGGAGCCCTGAGACTTAGGAACCCGTCTCTGGCAAAACGGGAGGCAATTCAGTGAGAAACTCTACAGAGCGCAACCTTATGAACTTAAAGGTGCCAGTAACCAAGACTGAAACTATTCTAACTACGATTCCTGATTTGTATCAAAGCACTGTGATCTATAGCACCCACCACTTAGTGAGGGGTGGCAGAGGAACATCATGAGACTGGGGAATTGGGAGAAAAAGTGTGGGACATAATTCATTCCACCCTCTATTTGCACAATATTTTCAGTGTCAGTATCTGCAACAAAACCCCAAAACATAATCGATCCACTCCCATGTTTAACAGTTGACAAGTTGTTCTTTTCTTGCAATGCTTCTTGCTTTTTTCTCTAAACATACCTTTGGTGATTATAACCAGAAACCACATTAAAGATGACTTGTACTGCATACTTCATATGTTGACTTTTAAGATAAGAGGTGTCGGCAGCACAGTGACTGGCACGGTGGGTAGCACTGTCTCTTCACAGCGAGAAGATCGTGGGTTCAATCAAAGGTGGAGCAGTCTGGGTCCTTTCTGTGTGGAGTTTGCATGAGTTTACTCTGGGTACTCCGGTTTCCTCCCACAGTCCAAAGATGTGCGTTAGGTTAATTGTTGTCTCTAAAGTTGGTGCGATTGACTGGCGCCGTGTCTAGGTTAGTCCCTGCCTTGTGCCCTATGCCAACCCACTAAGCACTAGCTTTCCCGTGACTCTGTCCAGGATTAAATGGATAAGAAATTGAATGAATGATGACTTATGATTGTTTGTGCAAACAATGGTGTTTAGTGGGCTGGTGCATCATCCCTGTCCCTTCCAGTCTGACTTAAACATTTCCATTTCCTAATCCAATCTTGGTAGGGAAAGGTTTAGATCTATATTTGTAGCCTTTATACTTTCGATCTTCAGGCGTCTGCTTAAAGAGCCTGCCATTGTTGGCAGTAAGCACAAGACTGATTGCCTTGTAAAGATCACAGAATATTTTAAGCTCTGAAAATATCTACTCTTTGAACTTCAATTAAGGCCTAACAAATCTATTACATTCTGAGACCTTATAATAAAACACTAGTGGATGATCTGGAAATGTTACCACACTTAATGTTTCATCTTTCTGTCGTGGACACATTTAGGGTCTGGTAAGAAGGCGTTCTCAAGATCTCAGGGAGCGTCTGAGAGAACGACTCTAACAACCAGAGTTCTCATCCAGCTCTAAGTTGCACTTCTCTTACACAGATCTTCTACTCTTACTTGACCACATAAATCTGTCCTGAAGAAAATGAAAACAAGCAGCAATAGATTGTTGTCACATATATAGGCAAGGTAAAGAAAATGCAGTTCCTCTATCAGCCCTTAATTAATCTACATAAAACTTTCAAACAGAAAATACATGCACACAAGTGTATGACTAACAGAGTGCATTTTGTACCTCACTTTATAATATGTTCAATTCAGGAAAAATAAGCAGTAGTGCTGCTAGGAAATGTGAAATAATACATCAGGTTTGATCCATGCAGAGGTTGTTAATTCTTTTCATTTAGAAAATTCATAAAACTTCATTTTATCAGGACAACTGATTTGGTTTGTGTTAGTTAGGTATTGCACCTGAGCATAAAAGCATAATTCTGCAGTGCCTGATCTGAACCACTTCTTTGTTCTATTGATAGAACCACCTAAGAAATGGTGCACAGTGTGTGTGTGTGTGTGTGTGTGTGTGTGTGTGTGTGTGTGTGTGTGCTGAGCAGCGCCTGTATGCCTTCGTACCCTGCTTTATGCCATTGTGTGCAAAGGGAGTGTCCAGTACAAGGGTTCGCTTTCTAGCGTTGACAAAACAAACATGTAAGCTACAGCTTGTCATCTGCTGTATCGTACTTAACATTCTTTAATTTCTAGATGAGTAGGAGGATGATGATGGGTTCAGCTCTGCTCTTACTCCTGTCCTTCACCATAACTGTGCTGGGTGAGTACTTTAGTACTTCCTTACTCCAATCCTAAAGGGTTTGCAGCCAAGTCTTTTTCTCTTGTAGTCCTATTTCCAGGTGTGTTTGGAATGAACCTGGGAGTATTTGTCTAACTGTAGTTCACTGCCTCAAAATGTTTAAACATCACATCCAAAACCACATGCATTACTTGACTGGAACCCACTTTTGCTGACTTTGCCTATAACAAGGAACAACAAGGACATTACTGTGGTCAGTGATAAGGTCTGGTAGACAGTTGGTTGTCTAGTTCATCTCAAAAGGATTGGTTTGAGGTCAGGGTTCTCTACAGGAAACCATGTCTGTTCAAACGAGTAGGGTCTTTCCAAAACTGTTGACGCAAACATTGAAATCGTTCTATCATTTACCATTAAGATTAGTGGAGCTAAGTGGAACAAAGGCACAATCCAAAACATGAAAAGCAGCCCACACTGTTCCTACTCCACCAAACTTTGGCACTATGATAATAAAATGTAGTGTTGTCCTCACATCTGCCAAAACTGGATTCAGAAATGGTAAATTACTCCAGAATTTAATATCCAGTAACGCTGTGCTTTATACCAGTCTAGCTGATGCCTTGAGTTGTGGCCTTTCTCATTCTTTCCCATTCCGGGTGTGGCTAATGAAGTCGCCAAATGTATGGACGGTGTGTTTAGAAGCCCTGGCTTGAGCGTCCTTGGTGGTCAACATAACTGGACAAAAAAATTTGTCACCTGTGACTGAAAAGTACCTAATAGCACATAAAACCCCTACAAATTCTGACGAGAATTTCCTGTTGACTGGGATTTTTGCCACTGCTGGTAGATACACCTGCAAATTCACCCACTTCCTTCATACTATGGCCTTTGGCACGCCCAAATGCAATTCTTTTTGCCAATCATTAACATCTGCACTGTAACCCATTTTCCACACATCAAATAATCGATGAATCCCTTCGTACACTCCGCAGGTATTTATAGCTCGTTCATCCTCATGCAACGGCATCTGCAGGAGCCTGAAGTTGGGACTGTGGTAGCCTAGTGGCTAAGGTACTGGACTCTGGACCAGAAGGTCCAGGGTTCAAATCCCACCTCTGCCAAGCTGCCACTGTTGGGTCCTTGAGCAAGCCCCTTAACCCACAATTGCTTGGATTGTAAGATTGTATTAATTGTAAGTCGCTCTGGATAAGGGTGTCTGCTAAATGCTGTAAATGTAAATGTAAGTTACTACCATTTTGAATACGTATTAGGTATTAAGTACATTTCAGTCACAGGTGACTATTTTTTTTGTTCAGTGTGCTTTTTTGCAGATGTCCATTACTCCATGGGAAGATGCTAGGGAATTATGGGAAACGTAGTGCCTGTAGTGAAGTTCTGTAGTTCTGCTCAGCAGTCCAGGATAAAATTGACTTTTTATTGGCGTGACTTTAGTGGGGCACTTGCCCCTGTACAGTGGGCCTGATGACCCTACTGACATAACAAGAAAAATGAATATATTGGGATTAAATTTTGTCATGTAAATGTACAATTACAACTTCTATTTATAGGTCAGTGCTTTTAACTATGAATGTCTCTCTTTTTTTCTTTTTAGATGCTGTCTCTCTGGATGGAAATAACTGTACTAGGGCTTCTGATCACTCCTGTGCAGAATGCATTCAGATTGGACCACAGTGTGGATGGTGCAAGAAAAAAGTACATTTTGTTTACAGTTATTTTGAGTCTGTGCAGACTAGGCAGATGTTTGCTCTGCATTGTTTTGCATCACAAGTTTTCTCAGTTAGTCACATCCTTGTAAATAATTACTTGAATGCCTTCTTTTCTTCTGTGTCCTAAGGGCAGCCTTTCTTTTTTGAAAAGAAGGCATTCAAGTAATTATTTACAAGGATGTGACTAACTGAGAAAACTGCTTCAGGTAAGACCAGTGCACAGGGTTGTGAAAGGCGTGTGCTTAATCATCGTTTATCCAAAATCATGGATTAATAGTCCACTGAGTGTGCATTCCAAATCATATGAACCTCACTAAAATGGTCTTACATTCACCCACAATTCAGTTTGCCTCCATTCACACTACTCATTTGTCCTTTGATCTCCTTTTTAATCGTTACGCTCTTGCTGCAGGACTACAAGTACCCACGCTGTGATGAGTTTGCAGCTCTGCTTGAAAGAGGATGTCCGGAAATCGATGTAGAATCCCCTCGAGGATCAGTTGTTACCATCCAGAACAAAACTGTTACAAACCGAAAAAAAGACGTGGCCGAGAAGCTGGCCACAAGTGAGATTACTCAGATTCAGCCTCAGAAAATCGCCATCTCCTTGAGATCAGGTCAGCGTAACTCAGCATCACTACTGGAACAATGATACCACCCAGCTGTTCCTAGCAAAAATGATCTACAGTGGTGCTTGAAAATTTGCGAACCCTTTATTTGCTTTATTTCTGCATAAATATGACCTAAAAGTAGACAAAGACAACCCAATTAAACAAATGGACAAAATATTATACATGACCATTTAGGGGTGGGCAATTATGGCGATATTTTATCGTATCATAATCAATTTTATTATCGTGATAGATGATATGCTTTTCTGAGCATATTGAGGATATCGTCAGTGCTTAAAGAACACTGAACAACTGCATGGTTCATTATAAACAGTGTAATTAGTCCTGTTTAAGTGCATGAAATTCAGCACATTTTGAATAGAAATCATTTTACTGAGCATGAGATAATAATTGAATAGCAGTTTTTAAGAATTTGTCCCTTCATTGTTTATGGTCACTTTGTATCGTGATTAATATTGTCTTTAATTATCGTGATTATAATATTTGTACCACATTGCCCACCCCTATGGCCATAATATTAAATATTGAGGAAAAATGATTCTTGTGAATGGCAAAAATATGTAAAATAACCTTTGCTTTCATTATCTTGTGTGACCACCTTGTGCAACCAAACATTGCCGGTGACTGTTGATCAGTCCTGTACATCAGCCAGGAGGAATTCCAAAACATTAACTTTCTTCTTTGACCATTATTTGGTAGAATGACTTGTGTGCCTTTGACTTGACTTGTGTAGTCTACATGACCCACATTCTCTTGAGATTCAATTCACGGACAGATTTCCTGTCAATGCCCTTTAGAATTCACTCGTATTTTTCATAATCTATTGGTCTATCCATGGTGGTATGTTGTCCTAGCCAAGATGCAGCAAAACAGCCCCCTAACCCTGACACCATCAAGTTTTGAGTCATTCCAACAAATTGGTGGAAACTATTAAAAATTACACTTCATTTTCTATGGTTCAAAACTGAATCTAATAACACACATATTTAACTATTCATAATGAGTATTGGTCAGGCAACTTTATTTTATTTTTACATGATTTCTATTACTATTACTCAGTCCTGTTACACGTTAGTTTTCGGCAGATAATTAGAAAATACATAAAATGTAGCCATATGCCATCCTTAGTAATAGCATTAAGACAAACACATTCTAACGATTACCAAAAAAATTTTGTTGTTAAATGTATGTAAACAAATAACATCTAAAATAATTTAGGTAACAGCTGAGTTGACTGAGGTAGCAATGTCCTTTTTATGGAGCAGTGGCTTTCTCCACACATTGTTGTTCAGTGTTCCCCTGATGATGGACACATGAATACGAACATTAACCAATGTGAGAGAGGCCTTTAGTAGCTTAGAAGTTCAATCTGTTCCTTTGTGACCTTGCAGACTATTACATGTCTTGCCCTTGAAGTGGTCTTTGTGGGTTGACCATTCCTGGGGAGGGTAGCAATGGTCTTAATTTTTTTTTCTATTTGCACACAATCTGTCTGACTGTGGATTGGAGGGATACAAACTCTTTAGAGATGGTTTTATTACCTTTTCCAGCCTGATAAGCATCGCCAACTCTCTGTCTGAGGTCCTCAGACGTATCTCTTGTTCATAGCATGATACACTTCCACAAATGTTAAGATCAGACTTTGAAAGATCCCTGTTCTTTAAATACAGGTATGCCCATCCACAATTGATCACTGATTTACAACACCTGACCTTAATTTCACCTTGGAATTAACCACTTTGAGAGGTACACATACTTTTGCCACTCACAGATATGTAATATTGGATCGTATTCCTCAATAAATAAATAAATAGCCAGGTGTAATATTTTATCTCATTTGTTTCATTGAGTTGTATTTCTCTACATTTAGAACTTGTGTGAAAACCTGATATTTAAGTTATATTTATGCAGAAATATAGAAAATTGGCAAGGTTTCACAAACTTTAAAGCACCAGTATAGATTAATCCTCAATCACTGTTACATTTGTCTTACAGGTGAGCCGGAGAAGTTTACTCTGAAGTTCAAGAGGGCAGAGGATTACCCTATTGACCTGTATTACCTGATGGACCTCAGTAACTCCATGGAAAAGGATCTCCAGAATGTTAAGAACCTGGGAACTGACCTGGCAAAAGAGATGCAGGACCTTACCTCTGACCTACGGCTTGGTGAGCTAACTGATGGCGCAACACATGTAAGAAACACAGCACTGGAAAAAGATCTGTATTCTCCATCAAGTTTCATACAAAATGTCACCTCAGAAGCTCTGGATTCCAGATTCAAACAGGTTGGGAATTATGTTCCAAAATATAAGCCAATATGTAAAAAGTAAGTACCCCCAGATATTCTGTTAGCTTCTGTTAATCATCTGTTAGAGTTTATTATTAGTAGCAATGCAGTTAAAACACCTAGGAACACCCAGTCCAAGTACTGACTGATCTGTCATCTGCTGTCTACAGGATGGCTACTGCTGGACAATTTTCAGTCCTGCAGTAATTTAATAGCTGCAGTGTTTAATAGTTCAACACACTAAATAAAATCACCACCACATCAATGTCACTGCAGTGCTGAGAATGATCCACCACCCAAATAGCATCTGATCTGCGATGGTCCTGTGGGGGGTCCAGACCATTAGAGGGGGCTAACAAAGTATATAGAGAAAAAGATTACAGTCTGTACTTGTAGAACAACAAAGTGCTTCTCTATGGTAAGGGGAACTTCTAGTTCTTCTAGTTATAGAAGGTAGTTGCCCATTAAAAGTCAGTACCACCGTCTCCTTGCAGCATGCGTTCTTTATGTGCATAACAGAGGAATTAAATTGTAGGAGCTCTTTGTAAGTTATCAGCTGTTAGAAATGCCAGCACAATTAGCCCAGCACACAGCATTGTAGTGGGAGTTATGAAAGTTCGGCAAGTTCAGTCGCAAAACGTCATAAAAGCTGTCCAGTCAGTGTGCGACCTTATTCATGTGACTTTTGTTTACATATTTTGGTTCGATGTTAAGAATGTCACTGTGAACGCTAAGCAACCTAGGACTAAATGTATCATTTCTGCTTTGGCCGGACCAAGTTTAAACACACCCTTAGTGGTAACTGCACTTGTAGTTCTACAATTATAGACTGTAGTCCATCTGATCATAGTCCACCTCTGCCAGGCTGCCACTGTTGGGTCCTTGAGCAAGACCCTTAACCCTTAAATGTGTCAATTGTAAGTTGCTCTGGATAAGGGCATATGCTAAATGACATAAATGTACTATTTGGCTGGTGGATCATTCTCAGAACTGCAGTGACACTGACGCTGTGTTAGTGAGATACGAGTGGATAAGACACCGATTGACCTCAATTTCATGTTCCAAAATCAAGTGGAAAGCCTTCTCAGAAGTTTAAAGGCTGTTGTAGCAGTAAAAGGGGGCAAACTTCATATTCATACCTAATACCCATGGGTTTGGATCCAATTTCTGAATGTTGACAAACGTTTTGGCAACAACAATGTGAGCATATTCTATGCGGTCTTTCAATGGCAGGGTTTGGCTCATTCCTGGAGAAGCTTGTTACGCCCTTTGTGCTAATGAGCCCTGATAAGCTGAAAAACCCTTGTTCCCCAAACACCTGTGCACGACCCTTCAGCTACAAGAATGTCTTGAAACTTACCAGCAATGGCCAAGAGTTCACTGAAATTGTCAGCCGCCAAGAAATCTCTGGAAACCTGGACGCCCCTGAAGGAGGGTTTGATGCCATTTTGCAGGCAGTCGTTTGCAAAGTGAGTCATATAGATTGAATTCAGGTACCCTTTTATTAACATTAAATCTTGACCGTGCATACTGGTAACATGGGGGCACCCCTGGTGCATCACAGCAACCCAGTCACCAGTTTGAGGAGCGATGAGACTGTGGAGCTTTTCACAAGCATAATATACAAGTGGGGCAAAATAGTCAGTCACTGACTGTGCAAGTTCTACTACTTAGAAAGATGAGAGAGGTCTGTAATTTTCATCATAGCTACACTTCAACTATGAGAGACAAAATGAGAAAAGAAATCCAGGAAATCACATTGTAGAATTTTTAAATAATTTAATTGTAAATCATGGTGGAAAATATGTATTTGGTCACCCACAAACAAGCAAGATTTCTGGCTCTCGCAGACCTGTAACTTCTTCTTTAAGAAGCTCTTCTGTCCTCCACTTGTTACCGGTATTAATGACTCCTGTTTGACCTCGTTATCTGTATAAAAGACACCATACCTACTTCGAAGCATGGGGGTGGAAACCTCATGCTTTGGGGCTGTTTTTCTGCAAAGGGGACAGGACGACTGATCTGTGTTAAGGGAAGAATGAACGGGGCCAAGTATTGTGAGATTTTAAACCAAAACCTCCTTCCATCAGTGACAGCATTAAAGATGGAACATGGCTGGGTCTTCCAGCATGACAATGATCCCAAACACACCACTCGGGCAAAGAAGGAGTGGCTCCGTAAAAAGCATTTCAAGGTCCTGGAATGGCCTAGCCAGTCTCCAGACCTCAAACCCATAGAAAATTTGTGGAGGGAGTTGAAAGTCCGTGTTGCCCCAAAACATCACTGCTCTAGAGGAGATCTGCATGGAGGAATGGGCCAAAATACCAGCTACAGTGTGTGCAAACCTGGTGAAGACTTACAGGAAACGTTTGACCTCTGTCATTGCCAACAAAGGTTATGTAAAGGTTATGTAAGTATTGAGTTGGGTTTTTGTTATTGACCAAATACTTATTTTCCACCATAATTTAGGATTTAAATTCTTTAAGAATCCTACAATGTGATTTCCAGATTTTTTTTTTCTTATTTTGTCTCTCATAGTTGAAGTGTAGCTATGATGAAAATTACAGACCTCTCTCATCTGCTTAAGTAGAAGAACCTGCACAATCAGTGACTGACTAAATACTATTTTGCCCCACTGTACATATATAGATAATTGAGTGCCAGGCAGCAATCCTCAGGGAGTAACTCCTTCCAGCGACTAACCGACTCGTGCATTGCTGAAGCAGGATACAAACTAGCATGTTTCGGCACTGCAGACCATCACTGAACCACACTGGTGCATATTCTACTGCTGGCAAGCTAAACTTTCAGTTGGTCTGTTCCTGTGTGGGGCTTCCTCACAAGCAGGTTGGCATCTGGTGCTTGACTTTGTTTTTGTCTATATGCTCATTTCTGTCTGCATGTCAGAGCTCCTTTGGGTGACAACTGGGTCTCTGTGATGTACGGTGAAGACCATGGGTGTCCCCCTGTGCAATACTTTTATACTAGTCTCTAAAAAATAGCCTTGCCACTCCCACACTAGCAACCTCTGACCGGTCAATTCATTAACTACGTGTAAAGTACTACTGTGACAACAGTATAAAAAGGAAAGAAGCAGAAGAAGCAGGCAGAAACTGAGAGTCCTTGGTCTGATAATCCAAGAAAAAATCTGGAATTAACTGCAGAAACCTCCACAAGTTAAAGTTTCCACTGTAAAAAGCACTTACTAAATAGTCAAGTCAAGTCAAGTCAGATCTATTTATATAGCGCTTTTTACAATGGAGCATTGTCTCAAAACTTTACAAGTTTAGATTATCTCCTAATAACTACGTCCAATCCCAAATTGAGCAAGCCTAGGGCGACAGTGGCAAGGAAAAACTCCCTAGTTCTAGGAAGAAACCTTGGGAGGACCAAGACTCAAAAAGGGACCCAACCTCCTTGGGCGGCGTAGATGATAAATCTAAGAGCGAAACTAAAGTCATGGAGTCATGGTCATACTTATGGCATTAAGGGTTTTACTGGTGTGAATAAAACAACTCCATGGAGAAAACAAATGACTGCTGCACAAATCTAATGCTGAGCACTAAACTGTATGCACCATAGTGGTGGACAAAGTACACACACCATGTACTTGAGTTAAAGTAGAGATACCCAGAGTAAAATTCTAATAAAACTCCTCCCGTTAGAGCTCCACTTGAGTTAAAGTACAAAGTAATTGCCTTCAAATACACTTAAGTATCGACAGTAAAAGTAACATGATTTATTATGGCTCTAATGTCATATTATCATGTTTATAAGAATACTCTTGCTTAATCAACTCATTTTAGGTGAAAAGACTCTACTGTCTTTCGAGGTACACCAGTACCAGGTACACACAAGTTACCCAAATTGGAAATACTTCAGTAAAGTACATGTACATGAAAAAACTAGTAGTATAAAAAGTACAGTATTTTTGAGTAGTAAAAAAGTATAGTAACTAATTACATTTAAAGTACTGTGTTACTGTCCACCACTGGCGCTCATATAACATCTGTGTGAACTATACACTCTTTGGACATATACATCCATGATAATGTTATTATCCTTATTATTAAAGTAATTAACCTAATTAACCCATATATTACCTTTCCAGATACATTAGGTGTTGTTGTACAGCAGTTATAATGACACACAAAACAGCTCAGCCTCTGGTGTAGAAAGATTTATTAAACACAAAGTTTTATTAAACGTTTACAGCATTTAGCAGACGCCCTTATCCAGAGCAACTTACAATTGATACAATCTTACAATCCAAGCAATTGTGGGTTAAGGGTCTTGCTCAAGGACCCAACAGTGGCACCTTGGCAGATGTGGGATTTGAACCCTGTACCTTCTAAATACAACAGGAAACACATAGCGCTAACGGTTTCTTATTTCATAAATGTTTGTATATGAAGGACAGAGAGAGAACATGGGAGTGAGGAGGGACTAACTAAATCAACAAGCTCCACGCAGCATTACTGTGAAATGATTTTTACCCACCTTAAATTGTAAAAAAAAAAATTTGGGAACACTGCATTATATTGGCTATGTTGTCAATATCACTATAGTATCCCATATAGCTTTACTATATAATATATAGTTTATAAGTACAAATATTTAATATGGTGTTTGGACAATATCCAGAACATGCAGTGTCACAGAACGTATCATGGATGTTAGGCGATGCATACCTGTATTGCTGTGCAAATTGTTTACATTACATTACATTTACAGCATTTAGCAGACGCCCTTATCCAGAGCGACTTACAATTGGTACAGTCTAACAATCCAAGCAATTGTGGGTTATGGGTCTTGCTCAAGGACCCAACAGTGGCAGCTTGGCAGGTTCTTCTGGTCCAGAGTCCAATACCTTAACCGCTAGGCTACCACAATCCCACACATTGTAGTAGTGCTAATTTCATATCCCTTCATTAGTGATCTCTGCATAAAAACATATCCAAGCAGCTAAGGTATAAGCAACAATGCTGATACACATAGCATTATGCTGCTAGTCACTGAAGGTTAAATTTCAATGCTAACACAATGTTCCTTCAATACTTGATTTAGGATATTGGCTGGAGGAATGCGACAAAGCTGCTGGTGTTCTCCACAGATGCAGCATTTCACTTTGCAGGAGATGGAAAGTTGGCTGGCCTTGTAATTCCCAATGATGGCAAGTGTTACCTGGAGAATAATATGTACACCAAGAGTGATTACTTTGTAAGTGTGTTTTATCGTTCTTAATTAACTAATGCTCCATTCAGTCAAGTCATTTTGTAGGGATGACATTTGGACTTTAATTATCAGAAGTAAGATAAAGAATGTCACAGAAGCCTCCTACTGCCGTTTTGTGTTTTGCGATAGAATTCTTATTTCTTCGTTCTTCTGCTTGTACTTACATGTACTTTCATTAACTGCACACAGAGTCAAAGGAAAACTTGAAGGGATCCAGGTTTAAAAGCATTTAGATGTTTTAACAAGTTTCACTATTGTAGCTAGACCCAATACCATCAGGTGCATGAAAACAACCAGCCAGCAATGCAATCCTCATAAACAAACATTGCCCAGAAGCAGGCAATTTCACAATGTCATGCCACCTATCCTACAATTCAGTTTGTCAAAGTCCTGCACTGCTATAGTTACCCTGGCAGTATCCACTGGAGTTGCAGCGGTTGTGAACCCTTTAGAATTTTCTATATTTCTGCATAAATATGACATAAAAAAATAATCAGATTTTCACACAAGTCCTAAAAGTAGATAAAGAGAACCCAGTTAAACAAATGAGACAAAATTATTATACTTGGTCATTTATTTATTGAGGAAAATGATCCAATATTACATATTAGTGAGTGGCAAAAGTATTTGACCCTTTGCTTTCAGTATCTGGTGTGACCCCCCCTGTGCAGCAATAACTGCAACTAAACGTTTCCTGTAACTGTTGATCAGTCCTGCACACCGGCTTGGAGGAATTTTAGCCCATTCCTCTGTAAAGAACAGCTTCAGCTCTGGGATGTTGGTGGGTTTCCTCACATTAGCTGCTCACTTCAGGTCCTTCCACAACATTTTGATTGGATTAAGGTCAGGACTTTGACTTGGCTTGCTGGGGACATCCAAACATTAACTTTATTCTTCTTAACCATTCTTTGGTAGAATGGCTTATTCCTTAGGGCGTTGTCTTGCTGATGAACCCACCTTCTCTTGGATCAGTTCATGGACAGGGTCCTGCATTTTTCCTTTAAGAATTATCTGATATCATTGAGAATGCATTGTTCCACCATGAGGCAAGCTGTCTGGCCCAGATGCAGCAAAACAGGCCTAAACCGTGTATACCACCACATGTTCCCAGATGGGATAAGGTTTTTATGCTGGAATGCAGCGTTTCCTTTCTCCAAAAATAATGCCTTTTTTTTAAATCAAAAAGTTCTATTTTGGTCTCATCATTCACCAAAAACATTCTTCCAATGCGGCCTTCTGGCTTGTACACGTGATCTTAGCAAACTGCAGACGAGCAGCAATGTTCTTTTTGGAGGCAGTGCTTTCCCTTTGCCAAAACCTGCCATGCCCCACCATTGTTGTTCCCGTGTCATCTGATGGGGGACTCCTGAACATCAACATTAGCCAATGTGAAAGAGGGCTTCAGTTGCTTAGAAGTTACCTGGAGATCACCTTGGAGTGATTTTGTTGGTCGACCACTCCTGGGGAGGGTAACAATGGCCTTGAATTTCCTCCATTTGTACACAATCTGTCTGACTGTGGATTGGAGTCCAAACACTTTAGAGATGGTTTTGTAACCTTTTCCAGCCTGATGAGCATCAACCACTCTTTTTCTGAGGTCCTCAGAAATCTTCTTTGTTCGTGCCATGATACACTTCCACAAACGTGTTGTGAAGAGCAGACTTTGATAGATCCCTGTTCTTTAATTAAAACAGGGTGCCCACTCACACCTGAAAACATCTGACTCTAATTTCACCATCAAATTAACTTCTAATCCTAGAGAAATACTTTTGTGACAAATACTTTTGCCACTCATTAATATGTAATATTGGATCATTTTCCTCAATAAATAAGTAACTAAGTATATGTATATTAACTAGGTTCTCTTTATCTACTTTTAGGACTTGTGTGAAAATCTGATGATGTTTTAGATCATACTTATGCAGAAATATAGAAAATTCTAAAGGGTTCACAAACTTTCAAGCACCACTGTACTAGAAAGCAGACTTGTTGGTTATTATAACAGGAAAGGGGACAAACTAAAGGCCTTTTCACACAAAGTACAATTTTTTTTCACATGGAAAAAAGGGATGCAGTTTTTAACGTAATGGGACCTTCACACCAAATGTGCTACATTTTTTGGCGAAACACTGTGAGAACTCCCTATCTGTTTTTAGTTTCTCTCATTTCCGTTCTCTTAACGTGTCATGGAGTTTTCGCAGTGTCTTTTTCACATCATCAACTTAAAAAACAAAGGTACGAGCAAAGATTAGTGCAGGAAGCTATAGTTTGTATTTTTTGTGGACATGAACAGGCTAGAATGCACTTAGATAAACTTAGGAAAATGCTTCCATACAGTCACTGTGAGGTTATCACCATCATTCTCCAGCCTTTCAGTTATATTACCCCAGATATATTCTTTGATATCCATGTTTTTAGTCAGCATGTTGCTTGTCCTATAAGCTTTTGTGCTCTGCTCCTAGCAGGATGAGCTGTTCTGCCTGATAACCAGGCTGTGATTGGTCAGCCTGAGTTTAACACATCCGAACAATGCAGAAATTAGACCAGGCTTAAAATTTTTTACGCAGCATTGCAGTCCAACAGCTTCTCAGTGTCAAGGATGACATTAATATGCATGTGTTTTTGTTTTTCAAAACTTGATATGCGTTTTTTTTTTAGTCCATAGAAATCAGATTCGGTGTGAAAAGGCCTTAATGCAGTGTTATAAGTTCAAATAGAAACCATTTTGGATTTTGTCTAAATGGTCTGATCTTGCCATTTCATTACAGGATTACCCTACCATCTCTCAGCTGGCCGAGACTTTAAGTGAAAACAATATTCAGACCATATTTGCTGTGACTAAGAACGTCCAGCCTTTGTATAAGGTGGGTGCAAATGCTGACACATGGTTTTTCTGGGATGTTTCTGTCATTATTTATAATATTGTAATCCATGACATGTTGGTATTTCCGATTTCCATTTCTTCGTAGAATTATTATTAGCCTCTGCATACATTTCTATGTGCACAATCATCTGATCATTTGTCATGCTTGCAGACAGGGACGAGGACTGAGACAGATGAAAATGCAGCTGTGGCTGATTTATTAAATGACATAGTGGCTGCAGAGACAAGACTCGGATAAGATATAGTATAGGGGTGTAAAGACACACTCTGCTCACAATTCCATTCGAAGCTGAATTCACAATTCGATTTTCTCGTGATTATTGATTTTTACATTCAATAACAGACGTTCCTTTTAATTTCTGAAGTGTAAACGATGCAGAACAATACACATTTTCTTGTAGAAGGTTTTAAACAGAAAAAAGAGAGGTTTAAAATTGTAAACAAAATGCTCTATGGTAGCCTTACCACATCTTAAATAGCTGAGTGTAAACATTCCTTTTTATTTCTGAAGAATAATAATTCAAAATATGTACTTTCTTTGTACGAAAAAAAAAAAAAAAAAATCTTTAGCCTCATGCAATTAAAAAGAATTAGGTGTTTAAATAATGCCACTACAACGAAATGTGCTATTGTAACAGTATCAAGTATGTTAAGTTGAAAATCAAATTAAACAAACAAGGATTACGTACGATTGCACCCTCTGTTGTTTGAAACAATGCAATTGCATTGAAAGACATAATAAAGGGAAAGCATCATTCAACTTCCTAGTGTTATGATGTACGGTTACACCCCAATATAGTGTGAACAGACAGAGAGCTAACAGGCTAGGCTAACCCAAATAGACAATGGAGTAACATACATAAAGATATGGGGAAAGCTGATAATGCAGGGACACTCAAAGCACATGACTAAACACTACTGAGGATACTTAAACATACAGTACAGGAAGCTAAAAACAAAGCCCACTACATAAGACAGGGTTACGTACATGAAACAGAAACAAGACAAACCATGAGCATGAACAAGGGGAGCTAAAACCAGGAACAAACCAGCAGAGTAAGAAAAGACCTGAGCAGGAGGTGTCATTGATGGAGGGTTTATATAGAGTGTAATTAAGCAGCTGACTGTGAATAAAGAAAAGGGTCATAAAGGAGCTATGGAGGATGAGGCTGCTCCTGGTACATGTTATCCTGACAATAATGGAGGCAAATGAAAGTTTTAGATTTTTTGCACTACATTATTTTGTGCTTCTGTGAGCACCTGGTGATTCACTTAAACCCCATAAAGAAGCAACACTGAATAGTTCATATCACCCATTTTGTTTCTTTATGATATTGTATACATATAAATACATCAAGGATTATTAGAGTAACACTAACCATTATCAGACTTCTATGGGGTCATGTGCATAGAAGGGGCCTTTAGCACTTTTTCCTAAAGTTGCTCATTGATCTTCCCAATCTTGAGGCTCAACCAGAGATAGTGGCTGGCTTTGTGAATTTTGTAAAGTAGAGTACATGGGTATATAATGTAGCATTAAGCTTTAAATGAAATGGCTTACATTCTTTCTGACATGACATTGTACTTTGGGGTCCATTTTTAGCATGACAGCAACAACCTTTGTACACAGATTTTTTTTTGCCTGTTTTTTTTTGTGTCTTCCTTCTCTAAAATTTTCGGTTTTAGGTAGAAAGAGATCTGGCATCTGCCAATTCCATCACTCCAGAGTCCAGTTTCCATTACGCCCTCAGCAGAGACTTGCTGATCTTATGCTTGTATGTGACAGATGCTAATTAATGAAGGATTTGCCTATTTCAGAGAGATGCACTGCTAACAAGTAAATAAAATCAAGCACACTGCTATTTAATCTCCACAAATATACACTGCCATTAAAATGGGTTCTGTGGGTTCCTGTCAAAGGACATTACCAACCCAGTTTTCTTACTAACCCAGTTTTTCGACTGCCTCTCTAATTGTTAATTTCTGGTCAACTGTAAATGTTGTTAGTGTGAAGTAGAAATATCCGATACCAACAAGATTCAAAATGGTACACAGGCTTGAAGCATGTACCATGTAAAACTGTTAATTGTTGATCAGCAAAAATGTGTTCAACACAAGGGTGGTCTTGTATTGGGTTTCCATGGCTGAACTCCTGCATAAAGCCTAAGATCAACTGTCTGCTGGAGTGATATAAAGGAAACTGCCACTAGACTCTGGAGTGGTGGATTTGGCAGATACCAAAAGATACCAACTTTTTCTGCCTGAATACATCGTGCCAACAGTAAGGTATGGTGAAAGAGGAATGAAGCTGGAAATCAATGTTTTAAACGTAGTGATGAATAAACATGATTGATTGATAGTGGCAAAAAATTGTGGAAAGTCCAGTCATGAACAATGTGAGGTCCATAAGAAAATGAAAAACCTTCTGGAAGCACAGACCTCAACCCTACAAAAAAACCCTTTGGAATAAACCAGTCATGAGAAAGGTCTTAATCTTGTAGCTGAATGAAAGTGAATCTTTGTGGTCATTTTCCAAATCCAACAGAAAGACTTCTTAGAATAGTGAAGGCTGTTATACCAGCATAGGGAGGAACAATTCCACATTAATACTCACAGTTTTTTAAAAAATGCTGGTACTTCGATGAGCTAAAAAGCAGATTGTAAATATGGAGAGAAATGTGAGAAATTAACTACATTCACATTTAGTTCTTTGTCAGACATTCTAATGCAGAGCAATTCAACTGATAACTTGCAATCAGACAAAGGTACAATTCAAGCAATGTTGGGTTAACAGAGCGACTTGCCAGTGCTGGGATTGAACCCTGGACCTTGAGGACCTTCAGTTCCTTCATCACCATGCCTCCACAGTCCCCACTAATGCTGAAACTAAATGCGTGGAAACTGTGTAATCCTTACCAGGGTTGTTTAGAAGGGAAATCATAGCTTATCCCTGTAAATGTGAAACAGAATGACACTACTTGTCTGTTTTTATCAGGAGCTATCTACGCTCATTCCAAAATCGGCTGTAGGAACGCTTTCAGCTAACTCCTCCAATGTGATCCAGCTCATCATAGATGCATACAATGTGAGTTGGAAGGTTTACAATACAATATTTATTAAATTGTTTGTCTTCTTGACAGAGACATTCGATAGATTATTGTATATAGCCTAAATAGTTACATATCAGATGTTCTGCTTAACAAATACATTTGTGATTGAATGGAATGTATATATTTCTCTGTACAAAATGTACATGTTTGTGTGTTTTTAAATGCCATGGTATAGGCTACTTCCACAGCTTTTTAAAATGATTTTCTGGCACTTTTTGGCTTAGTCACTTTCATCTGAGGTGATCCTAGAAGAAAGCAAGCTACCTAAAGGAGTGTCTATCTCATACGTGTCCCACTGCAAGAACGGAGTGAGCGAATCAGGAGACAATGGAAAAAAGTGTTCAAACATCTCCATTGGTGATGAGGTGAGAAACATTTATATGTGGTAACAATCCTTAACATTTAAGAGACTCTGTGGGTCCCATATGGTATAATTAAGTCAAAAAAGAAAGAATATTAAAGTAATTTAATTAATGTTATATCCATGTGGGTAATGTCTAATCAAGTCTTTTTCTATGTTATCAATTAGGTAACTTTTGACGTAGCAATCACAGCTAAGGGCTGCCCATCTAATGGTAAATCAGAGACGATAAAGATCAAACCCCTGGGCTTCAATGAGGAATTAGAGATTGTGCTGAATTTCATCTGTGAGTGTGAATGTCACAAAGATGGAATCCCCAACAGTCCAGACTGTCACTTCGGCAACGGAACTTTTGAATGTGGAGCGTGCAGGTGAGAATGTACATAAATACACTAAACAATGTTAATTAAAACTAATAAACAAACAATCCTGTTTGCAGGGGTGTCACTAGGGATTTATGAATAGGGGAGCAAAGCCTTCACTAGAGGGATCTAGAGGTAAATCCCCTAGGATAATTTAAAAATGACCCAAAAATGTCTGCATTACGAAACTGCCATTAAATTAAAAACAGGCTAAAAGTATTTGGAGAAATTGCCTCATAGCACCAAATTTCTTTGAAGAGACATATCATTCAAAGTTTGTATTAGTAGTCTCGTTTGTAGTTTTTTCCTCCCTCTCCATTCCTGCCTGTACTAGAAAGTATTTTTTTTAACACACGCCAATAAAACGTTTAGAATGTTTTATTTAAACTGTATAAATCCTCTCACCTGACTGACCTTTGGAGGAGCTGCTGCCTTTAGGGGAAAAAAAAGTTTTGTATATCCATCCACAGGTAGAAAAATCATATTGAGTTATGATCAACTAATAGCTTATTATAATTATTATACATCTGTAAAATATACAGTCATAAAATCAAGAGAGAACAAGCCGTCCATTTATATCTGCCCTAAATGCTGCAATGTTTAACTCTTTCACTGGCTTTTTTTCATTAGGCTAACTTTACATTAAGTTATCAAGGTTCCTCTGCTACCATAATGCAGTTTCCACTAGTACTTCAATGAGTTTTCATTTTGGTTAATACATTTTTGTAACAGACATTCAAATAAAACATATTTTCTTTATTTTTGTTCAGAAATTACATGAACATCATGAACATTCACTCACACAGAGAGTGATAGCCTGTCACACATCAACCAAACAAACAACACTTCTTTCAGGTTTCAGAGAGGTTATGGGGCAGCAGCACCTTCCCCATGTCCTAGTGTGTCAAATATCATTACATTGTGAATATGGAAACAGATAGCACAGTTGAATAAGAGAGAATAAGTAAGACAAGCTATTGGTGATTTAAGCTATATGCATGTTTATTTGGGGGGCTAGAGAATAGTTGGTGGGGGGTGACATCAGTGCGTTTTTGTGACCTAAACTTTAACAATGTGGACATCTGATGAATAAAAGTTGAAGCTATTTCTTTTCTTCAGGTGTAATGAGGGTCGTATTGGAAGGTTATGTGAGTGCAGCAGAGATCAAGTGACGACAGAAGATCTGGATGCAAACTGCCGTAAAGATAATGGTACAGATATCTGCAGTAATAACGGACACTGCCTCTGTGGAGTGTGCGAGTGCAAGATCAGAGACAACCCAGAGGAGGTATACAGTGGAAAGTACTGCGAATGCGACAACTTCAGCTGTGATAGGTCTGCTGGCAAGCTCTGTGCAGGTATACATTTGTACAAGATGGAACTTCTCAAACTAAGTACTGGATTTCTTTGGAATGAATGGTACTAGACAGAATGATATCAGGCATGGATAATGCTTTGTGGAGGTAGCGGGCACCTAGGTATCTATCTAGACAGGTATTATTGATATTGTACACAAAGTTGTTGTAGAGTGAAAACATGTTTCTTTATGTTAATATCCAGCACTGCTTCCTGGAAAAAATGTGACATGCTCTCATTATAAGTCTAAAACACTTTTCTGGACATTTGCTGAACATTGTGTTCCAAATTGGTTAAGTGTTTCAGATAACCCAATGTCACAACAATTAGTATATTTACATTATATTTGGATTTCTGCAGTTATCTGACTATTCAAGTGGTCATGTATACAGCATACTTCAGTCTACAAATCAGATAAAGAAAATCGATAAAGAGCGCTGGATTTTACTGCAGTAATTGGATTACTCACAGCATGTATACCAGTTACCCAATTATAATCAATGTTTACAGCCTTCCCTCACGGTTGCCAGGTCTGCTTTTATTTTGCCTCTTTTTCCCATTGACTTTAGCTGATTTTTTCTTGCTGGATCTGGCAAGCCTGGAATTAAGCGCACCACGGAATTAAAGGCAGTGGAACTACTATAGGACAGTTTGTGGATATGCAGTATCTACTCAAGAAAATTAATAGTTTGATTATTTAATATTACATTTTAAAGTTTGTCACATATTTCTATGAGATTATTTGCTGGTTGCAGAGTAGAAATATGATTATTGCCTAAGTCATGTAAACCTGGAGGTTCCCCATTATCTGATTACTCAAGCGCATGTATACTCATTGATCGGATTACTGACAAAATCTAATTTACTGGAAGTATCGGATTATTAAGGGAATGTTTTCCTATTTAAGTTTGTTTTCTTTTGGGTTTTAAGGAAAACTTTCTAATATTACTTGGCAATATGATGTACCTGTGTAGCAATATGTATCATGAACTGAGTGTTTGGTAGAGTGGTCTATACTGTATGATAGCGGAGTCTATGGCAAGTAATAATAAGTAAGTTAATGTTTAAAACACTTACATTAACCTACAGCTGTCCAAAATCATTAACACAATGCTTATTTTATTTTTAAAAAGTGTTGAAAAATCTGATGTAATTTAGTGAGTAATGGCTTGAAAGTGAAAAGAAAAAGCAAAACACTTACTCTATTGGTGAATTCGGGGCACTAGCATAGCTGCTAATGCTAACTGGTGCCTGTGTTCTGGAGGATTCAGTTCCAGTTCCTTTTGGTTGGCTGTCAATACAGTGTATCCATCTATTTATTTGCACTAAGAATACAGTACTGTAGATGTAAAAATAAAGAATCACTCAATAAACACAGCGGAGACCTTCTCTGAGTAAGGGCTATTGTGAATCTGAATCACTGTGTACTGAATCGTGAATCATGAATCACGTTTTGGCTGAAATGAGTCACACTACTCGACTCATACATGTTTAAGAAAGTGTGCTGAGTTGCCAAGCCCATGATGAGAACAAAGACACATTTTTCTAGTCAAAATGTGTCAAGAACCGAATTCGATGAGGTGGTCAAGAACCAAGGTAGCACTCTATATTGAACGCTATAGATGTAAAATAGACTATGCATGAAAGAAACAGCTTTGATTGATGAAGTATGAACAGCAACAGCTTGATCAAAATATGTAACTGTATAGCTACGAATTGAACTTTTATGATAGGTGTACCATAAATTGGTCAGGGAGTACAGCACTGGTCTGCCTAATAAATCTGCAGCTGACTTTTATGTAAAAATGTTGTGTCAGTATTTATATATGTATCTCTTTCTGATAGGTCATGGTCATTGTGTGTGTAAGAGATGCATCTGCGAAGATAACTACACTGGCAACGCATGTGAATGTTCACTGGACAAGCAGCCCTGTGTGGCCACTAATGGAAAGATCTGTAACGGTCATGGTATTTTGTGAGTGTGGAGTGTGTAAATGCTCTAACCCAAAAATACTCCGGCCCCCACCTGTGAGATCTGTGACACTTGTCTTGGAGTTTGTGAGGATCAAAAGTGAGTCAGTGCCACACCCACATGCAGTGATACATCTTCGGTAATAACAGCAATCATTTACCATTGCAGTTTTTTAGATTTTGAATCTAAACGCCTATTTTATGGAGGGTTTGACAATTAGTTGGTATGTTTTTGTGTGTTACATTAGGGAAATTATGGGTTTAATGCTAACCACAAAAAATGGATAAAAGTGTTTCACACCATATGTAAAAAAAAAACAGAAATATATTTTATTGAAGATTTTTTGTTTCTCAGACTCATATGTGGTGTCAGTTTGGGTAAGCCGCTGCTGTTATTAGCAGCCATTTTTATTAACTTATCTTCAAGTGGTGCCACCCATGTTGGTGTCATTATGTTGCCTCTCTGGGGACCATTAGCTACATGCAATTTCCATGTGATTTATATAGCCAAACGTTCACAGACACCCAGTAATTACATCCAAAAACATCTGAGAAAGCTTTCCAGTAGTTATTGCAACATCATTGTGAAATCATGCTGAACTGTGTTCAGGAGTTTGCAGAGTGGTCATCTTTGGTGTTTCATTTAAACAATCCCTGTGTACTCGGAACGCTGTGTCTGCTGCACACCTTCTCTTTTGTTCAGCATTTATAAATCTACAGTGATGAGCTTATTGTTGGTGTTGGTTGTCTCCATGGACACCGTTAGACCTGTTTTAGGGGGGCTCAAACAGATTCAATACATCTAAGATTCGTTATATGATTGTTGGAATATTATGATTATTCAACATGTTTCTATTTTTAGTTCTAAAAATTCAAGTTAGATAGATCTAGAATCATAATGAAAGTTATTTAATGTATTTATTGGATTTAAGAAGTTTCTCCAAACTGCATGTTTTAAGTGCCAGTTTTTATGCCAGTTTCATAATGCTGACCTTTTTGGATCATTTTTAAATTCTCCTAGGAGACCAACTTCTAGACCCATGTAGTCAAAGTTTAGTCCCCCATCCATACATCTCTAGTGACACCCTTGGTTGTCCCAGTGTAAGTGCCCAGCCACTGTATTTAGTGCCAGTCCCAAGCCTAGATAAAATGGGATGGTGCAGCTGGAAGGGCATTTGGTATAAACCTAGTGCCAAGTCTGATATGCGGATGAGATCCACTGTGGTGACCCCTAAGAGGAGCAGCCGAAAGAGGAAGACGATTTGGATAGTGAGCTTGACTACTTACACAGTCTGTGAGGTTTTGGAAGATAATGAATCATGTACTTCTGATGTGATTTATTTGCAGGGCCTGTGTTGAGTGTCGTTTGCGTGAGGCTGGAAAAAATAACTCCTGTGATGAGGAATGTTACTTGTTCACAATGACAGTGGTGGCTAAAAAAGAGGATCTTCCATCAATCGATCAAGGCTCAACATCATGCAAAGTGCGAGATGCCAGTGATTGCTTGCTGTACTTCAACTATAGTCCTCGTAAGAGTGCCTTAGATAAACCCATCGCCCATGTGAATGTGGCAGACAAAGTTGGTGAGTAACATAGCTTTGAATTAATTTGCTTTCTATATCAAACGTCTAAAACCCTTAGACTAGTGGCCTTTCAGCCTTAAGAATCCCATGCATCTTTTTACATTTCTCCCTGCTTAAATTCACCAAACCTGACTTATCAAGAGCCGTATGATTGCCTGCGTGGTCAAATGTGTAGCTGGAACACAAAAGTGACCTTGGAGCGATGAAGTATTTTAAGTCCATGACCACAAATTGCCATTAAATGTTACTGCCCAAATAAGGCAAATAAGGCACCAAGTTGGTCCATTGTTGTGATATGGTTATATAATCTTTTTCTCATATTAATGCTATGGATACATGATGTTTTTCACCTTAACTTGTCCAGTTCCTTGTGGATAAAAACAAATTTAAGCTGTTAAAAGCTAATTTATAATTTTGTATAGATGCAAGTCAATGTGGCACCCTGTCTTGGGTTGTTCCTGCCTGGTGTCCTGTCGGCAGCTAGGCACCGGCTTTCCCGCAACTCTGACCAAGGATTAAGTGGATAAGACAATGAATGAGTGCAAGTCAAATTATTTCTGTCAAAGTGCAGAAAAGGGGTTTTGGTTAAGGGTGGCTAATGAAGATGAGATCAGTTTAATTTTCAGATACTCGATCCAGCTAATTTTGTTAATATTGGCTAATATCGGATCGGTGCATCCCTACGAATGATCACTGGATAAATAATTGTAATACAGCAGCCAGTGAAAGGAGACTTGGAAAAATTGTGTTGTCAGAAAACACTGCTAACTTTATAGGTAGGTCTATGTGGAATCACATGTAGTTCTTGGCAACATGTCAAACTGTACAGCATTTGTCCCTAATAAGTACCCAGGACCTGTACTTCCAATAAACCTCATTAAATTGGATAGTGATTTATGGTAATCACTCCCACCTGTATCTCCATGTCAGTGACCTGTACTGTTGTCAGTGTTAGTAACACCTCTGGGATGGAAAGGAATACCAACTGTAAGCCAGAGATTATTATCTGCCGTCAGTGCCCGACCTCGCAGTCATGTTTCAAAATCTAGTAAACAGGCCTCTCAGAAGTATGAAGACTGTAATAGCAGCAAAGTGGGGACAAGCTCCTTACTAATAATGTGTGGATGTAAACAAACTTTTGGCTTTGTAGATCAGGAAAACTTTTTGTGGCTGGTACTTACTGAGTGGTACCTTAGTTCTCGTTATTAATTAGTTCCAGAAGGCTTGTCGAGAACTAACAAGTACCGAACAAATTTTTCCCTCGAAAATCCACACTGTATAAGGCATTATATGCATTAATGGCGTTGCATTGTACAGGTGCTCCCTGATTTGCGATGGGGATATGTTCCAACAAATCCATCATAAGTTAAATGTATAATAAATCGATGAGTTTAATATAGTCTATATCCTACTGTATCATAGCGGAGCCTTTTAACATGTTTACTTTAACTTACAGTTGGCCAAAATCATTAACACAAAGCTTATTTTATAATAAAATGGTGAAAATATCATGTAATTTAGAGAGTAATAGGTAGAAAATTAAAAGCAAAACATTTACTCTGTTAGCAAATTCGGCACACTGCTGCTCAGCTGGCTGTTTTCCTTTTGGTTGGCTGTTACCCCTAACCTTTTTAGGACCCATTGGGGACTTGTTGGCACTACGAATACAGTACTGTAGGTGTAAAAATAAAGAAAAACACAAGTAACACAGTGGAGGTCTGCACTAAGTGAATTCTGACTCTGACTCACTGTGTACTGAATCGTGATCCGATATGTCAACTGAAACGAGTTGCGTGGCTTGACTTAAAGTTTAAGCAAGTGCTCTGAGTTCCGAGCAAATGATGAGAACCGAGACAATTTTTTCTCCTCAACATGCATCAAAAACTGAATTAGACAAGTTCCAAGGTGGTCTACAACCGAGATACGTATTCTGTTAAACGTAATTAGCCAATTAGCACTGAGCACAATGCATGGGATGTATTTGTTTGGCTGTCAAAACCATTCATTCAAAACACACTTTTCAAGAGTTATGATACTTATTATAGTAAGCACTGAATATGATACTGTATGTTATATTACACACATAGTAACACTGTTGTGTTTTCTTTCTAGAGTGCTACACAAGTCCTGACCTAATTCCTATTGTGGGGGGTGTGATCGGAGGCATTGTTTTGATTGGTCTGGCACTTCTACTCATCTGGAAGCTTCTCATGACTATTCATGATCGCAGAGAATTTGCAAAGTTTCAGAAAGAGATGAACAATGCCAAGTGGAACACGGTAAGCTACATGATTGTACAACATAAATGCGCTTACATTTATAATCGGTTTGTGTTGACATGTAAGAATTGATATCATCTTCGATCATTTCATCCTGACTGCAGAATCTGAGAGGAACAGTTTATGCTGTATTTATCCATTGGTTATTTGGTGAAAGTGCTTCCCCCACTGTCTATGAAAAGGCTCTCAGAGGGTTCTTTTGGGTATTGTACCTCTTAGTGAGAGAACGTTGACTGTTAGACTTGCCTCTACGATGCAATCAATGACATTTTGCCCAGTTGATAGACTGGGCAATTTATGGGACCAGCTGGGACACCAGATTCAGCAACCTATGAGTATGAAGGATCTACAGGCCCAGCTGTGGGAAAATGTGTCACAGAAGCATATCTAGCAGTCAGCAATCTCTCACCAAGATGTACACTACCCAAAAGTAGCCTCTGAGAGCTTTTTTATAGAGCAGTAGGAAAAGTACTTTTACACCCCCTTGTGGCAAGACTCAGAGTCTAGTCAGACCACACCTGTAATCATTTACATACCTCCCCGTGACATAACTGCATGCCGAATTTTGCAGCAATCCAACATTTCTATGTGGCTGCTTTAATTTTTTTGTCAGTGAATGTATTGTGAGTATTTGTGTTTTCCTTCTGCCACAGCAGATCAGCTCATTAATTATCTAATGGGCTTAATCAGGTGAATTATATAATGTAGATCTTTAGTTTTATGGGACTTACGGGGTTGACACCCCAAATTTAGTGGAAAATTCTTTTAGATGGATTGAAAGTTTATTGAGATTGAGCTTGATTTGTTTATACTACATAAAGTGAGTACAAAACTCGTTTCTGATGAGTGATTGTCAGGAAACTAAATGACTAATATCTTCTTAAATTTACTGCTAATAATACTGATAATATCCTGATATTATAGTGTAGTCATAGTTATGGCATTGCCTGAACTGCAGTGTACTGCTCATTATCTTGACACAAACCCAGACGTTTGAGAAATTAAAGTTATACATTAAATGATGCAAGTTGCTACTCCAATATTAATCAAAGTTTCTGTTTTCACAGACATCAAACCCTATCTATAGGAGTGCAGTGACGACAGTTGTCAACCCCAAATATGAGGGCAAGTGATGGAACTTAGTTGTGTTTAATAGCAGAGTTTTATAATTTTTTATATTCATGTTTTGTTTTTAATTTTGTGACTGGCCTATGTTGTTGGTTGTGTAAACGTTGTAATATGTGCTTTTCTTTTTAACAACATTTCAACAATGTCAAAAAGTTCTTCTTACAAAGCCAAATACATAAACCTTATAAACACAAAGTATCAGCGTACCTTATAAAGTGTGTTTCTCTGACAATGAGCCAGTATAGAAGTGTCTGCTGATCTCCTTGACGTCCACTACAAAGTTTATGGTGTATGAATGCTGTTTCCTTAATACCGCAGATCCGAATTTAAGCTCTTTTTCAAGCGATTTGCACTATTACATGAAAACACTGGTTATTTTAGATTTTACATATAGCACAATGATCAATAAGGGCTTAAACTGAAGTAAACACTTGGGCCAACATATTTATCCACCTCCAGGCTTCTATTTTCATCATTTAGGTTCCATGTGGGAAGATTAAATACAGAAATAAATGCCTTTTATTTTCTGGGTGTATAATGTGTGTGTGGATGCTGGTGATTGAAAATTATCCATGATGTACATTTCATGTTTCACCAAGGACGTGTAAAGCTAAATCCAAAATTTGGTGATACCTGAGCTCCTGTATTACTGGAGTGGCTGAATAAACCGCTAAGCTATGAACATTCATAAATCATGAACCAGTCAAAGCGGTTGGATTTAGGAGAGCACTCCCTAAAGTGAAATCTCACGTGGACTGGACACCTAATCTCACGCTGTGTACTTAGTACAGGGCTAAAGAACGCTCAGCTCTGGTTACATTGGAAATGAATGGATTTTCATGAGACGACGTGAGCAAGCGAGAAAAGACTTTGATATTTTATCTGCAGTTTAACAGTATCATGGGGTTGTTTAGACGGTAAGTGAATTTTCTATGACAAATCAAAAGTTATTTTACATTCTAAGTATATTTTAAAAGGCAAAATAGTTGGGGAGGTGTGGTTGTTTATGTAAACAAACATGGCGGACAGCTGTGTTCGGTATGTGATTTCTGGCGAATGGCTGCATGTAGACGGTTGAAAATCGGTTTGCACTTAGTCATAATATTATTTCTTGAGTTTGTGTTTTGGACTGTGTATTAAGAATGATTTAAGTTATTAAGAAGGCAAAAAAACAAGCACCTGACGGCCCGCGTACGGGCCTGTTGGGGGCGCATCTGCAGTAAAAACTTTCAAGCAAGTCTGCTAACACAGTTCAGCGATCTGCTGCTGTAAAGTCACCGCAGGCTTCTGTTTGACTTGATTTCCTATAAGTAGAATTATTTTGATTAGCTCTTCCTTTCGTAGATCATGAGCTGTAAATTATAAACATTTACTGGATTATGGGATACCCTATGCATGATATTACAAGCTTTAGGTATGTACAGTGGTGTAGATGTTCAGTGGCCAAAACCATCAAACACCTCAATAAAAATGGCCCTTATAAAGATCACCCCAGAAAAGTAACACCATGTGCTACCACTGCTACACATGACAAAGCATATTGCCATTTAATATAGTACAGCATAAATAAATACTTCACAGGGCTCGAGAAGAAAAAACATCTCAACATGAAATAGCTCATTTGTGTTGCTATATTGCCTCAAGGGATGTTTTCAAGGCCTCAAGGCAACTGGTGAATAAAATACACAGGCAGTTAGTCACACATAGGTCTGAGTAAAAATACTTGTTTGAATCTTTGTGGAGAAGGATTCCTACTGAAGCAGGATAATGACTCAAACACACCTCAAATCTTTGCAACAACTACTCTGAGATCAAAGTAGATCATGGTCATGGACCTTCTTCTAAAGTCACCTAATCTAAACCTCATAGCTTTTATGCGGACACTTGAAGACAACGAATGTCAAGTATCAGTACTCAGTCACATCAGTTGTAGGAAGCCCTTTGAAATATTGTCATTCTGAAATGGGTCACCATATGGGTCATGTTGGCAGCTTGAGTGCACGCTGTCATTATAGCAAAAAGGAGAACATGCCAAATACTAATAAATGCCTTATATGTTGATTATAGTATACTTGAATTAATTTTAAAATATTAATTTAATATTGTATATCTGTGAGGGGTAAGAAGTATTTGAACCTATGCTTTCAGTATGTGGTATGACCTCCTTGAGCAGCAATAACTGCAACTAAACATTTCTGGCAACTGTTGATCAGCCCTGCACATCAGCTTATAGGGATTTTAGCCTATTCCTTCATACAGAACACCTTCAACTCTGGGATATGGGTGGGTCTTCACATGAACTTCTTGTACAACATTTCTACTGGAGGACAGAGGTCCTAAGGACTTTGACTTGGCCATTCCAAACATTAACATTATTCTTCTTTAACTATTTTTGGTAGAACACATTGTGTGCTTAGGGTTGTTGTTTTGCTACATGACCCACATTCTCTTCATGTTTCAATTCATGTTTTCCATCAATGAAGGCAAGTTGTTCTGGCCCAGACACAGCACAGCAATCCCAAACCATGATACTACCACCACCATGTTTCACAGATGGGACGAGGCTCTTATGTTGGAATACTGTGTTTTCTTTCTCCACACACAATGCTTCTCATTTAAACTAAAATGTCTATCTATAAAACATTTTTCCAATAGCCTTATGACTTATCCAGGTGCCACATGACAGGCTGCAATGTTTGTTTTGGAGAGTGGTGACAAAAATAAAGCACTCAGATAGAAATGTTAGATTGCTGCAGATCTCAGCATGCAGTTCTGTATGTAAATAATTACAGGTGTGGTCTGATTAGACACTGGATCTTGTCACATGCAGTGTTAATTTTGACAGCAAATTTTGATGTAGTTTTAGTCATAGTCTTCTGACTAAAACAATTTAGTTTTAGCCATAATTTAGTCATCTGAATAGTTTTTAATTTTAGTAAGATTGTACTTGACTAAATCTACAGTAGATTCAGTTGACTAAAATATGAAATGTAAAGGTTGCAGTACGTAATTTTTTTTTTCATTTCCCTTGAATTATTTAAAATGAAACATGCATGCATTGATAATAACATTATACATTAGCATTGTTATATCTCAAAATGTCCAACAAAGATCTGCTTCAAACTCTGTGTGGACACTCATGAGATATTGTAGTATTGAATCAAGTTGGAATAAATTATATTATGAGCTTTATTAAACATAGAAGATCAGATATATGTGCCATTTAGGTGCGGATAGCTTGACCGCAGTTTCAGCATGACTCGCATGCAGATGTCGTTTCAAGTTTGGTGTGTTCCCCACAGGTTTCCAAAGAGTTATATTCCTTGACATTAAATGACAAATGTGCCACTATATCAACTCTCCTCTTTCTCTCAGATGTTGACAATGTCGAATTGGTTTCATGAAAAATTTTCATTATTCTTGTTTTCATTAGAAAAAGGGTTGTTGACGAAAACTATGACAAGTCATTCGTTAACGAAAATAAAACTGGCCACAAGAGGGCATAAAATTGCTTTCCCCACTGCCCTATTAAATGGCTCTCGGAGGCTATTTTTGGGTAGTGTACATCTTGGTGAAAGATCGTTGACTGCTAGACATGCCTTTACAATGCAATCGAAGATATTTTGCCTAGTTGACAGACTTTTGAGGGGAGGGGGTGTATCACAGAACTGAGAGAATCAGGGTGGTTGTTCGACGAATGGTCCACTGTCTATGACCTAGCTGTTAGGAGGTGTTGCGAGTATTGGTTCTGCGAGGGCACACACACAGCACCTTTACTACACACCCTATCTCGGCCCTGACCATTTCCAGATGCTTACGAGAAGGACATTTGTTGTCATTATGGCCATTGTGTCCTGCCAATGACAACCAGCCACCATTGCCTTCGTTTGAAACCTGGACTGCTATGAACTGGCATATACCACTGTCAGTAGGTACTCGCCACTGGACACAAACCACAAGTCTGGATGTTTATGAATTTATCTGACCCAGGAGTCTGGCCATCACGATTTGTCCCTCAGTGAAGTCTCTCAGGTATTTACTCCTGAATATTTCATCCATATACAACACGTCTGTCCACATCTATGTGTAATTTTGTGTGTAACGATTCTTTCACACGGAAAATGTAAAAGCGCTTGTCTGTGTTTTATAGGAAGGCCTAGCTGGGTTCCGCCCTCTATGTCTACGGGGCGGAGTTTATCTTTATCTATTGCTTTGTCCAATCACGAAGCCTGACGCGATTCCTTGCAAACTTGTAGCTCAGGTGTCGGTCAGACTTTATCTAATCAATCTGATTATTTGATTACTCAGTTAAGCAGTGCTGATGTTGGAATAGCTCGGTGTTTGGGCTTTGCAAGAGGACTGTAGATCCGTTGAGGCTGATTTGTTGATGTAACCGTTGTTTGACGAGGACGTGGACGGCTCGGGCTACAGAATGTCTGTTACTGTGTGCTGCTGAGCTTTTGCATTATTAACGCAGGGGCTGTCGGTAGTTAGCCTGCTCAAGTCCTTCCTCGCAGATGATTCAGCCACTCGGTGATATTGGATAAAATTACAGCCTTACAGCCCGAGCGGAATAATTAGCTGTTTGGAGCAGACGGTAAGTCGGAGTTAATGCCGTGTTTTAGGCCATTTGATCTGTCGCTTAGCCAGCAATTCAACATTTAGATCGAATCGGAACTAGCTAACTCGAGCTCTTTTGAACTTAACTTGTTTGGTATATTTAGTTAGTATTGAGTAGTTAGTACGGGCTTATATCTGGATGTAATTTGTTTTTAGACGCTTTAGTATTAACAGTCATGGTGCCAGATGACTAAACTTCCATTTAAAGCGTGTCATGTGAAGCATTATTCCTCTTATTTAACCAGCTGTCCATATCTGGTCATCGAGTCTGAACAGTAGGAGGCTTTAAATGCAGTAATGGATTCAGTTGTTGGCTCGGACTGCGCTGGATTTTCATTTCATTGACGTCATCTATTCGCTGAAATTAGTATTAGTGAAAAATTAACTTGTTACAAACATTGTGATACCAAACCATGCTAGAATGACATGGAACGTCACACATTTAATCCCATTACATGATTTTTATGTCATGGACAGCCCTGTCCTGGAATAGTAGTTAAATATATGTAATGGGATTTGGGGATATACAAATCAGAGCTACGTCTTACCTAAAACTCCAGACTGGGATCACATATGAAATGTTTCCCAGCTGACCAAACTGTTGAACAGAAATATGCTGCATAACAGCAGGATTACAATAATATCTTTGTCATATTAAGGAAGAAAAGAGGATTGAGACAGCCTTAAGTATTGGGACTCTCAAATCATTGTTAAACCAGCAAACCTGTAATTCATTAATGTGGGAACCATTTGACAAATATCTAGGCCTCCAGTAGTACCACTGCTCTAAATCGTATCAACATCATATATTTGTATATGTGTGTATTTGTATATAGTGTGAAAATTAAGATAGTACTTGGTACCTATGGGTAACCTACACAATGAGTGCAGTTCATCTAAAACTGCTGACTGGCCACTTTTAATGCTTCTTAAATGAATAGAAACTGTGCCTACACAGGGCATGTGCCACGTGGATACTGAAGCCCACCCACTGACCAAAAAAATAGAGTGAGGCTTGTTCTGAGTGTTTGGTGTTGGCAGGGTTAATCAAATAAGGGGGGCAGGGCAATATAGCATTGATATTTGCCATTTAAGCCCCAAGTTATTTAGAGAAGGCGTATCTTACTGGTCTATTAGAAAGTATAACATAGTGACCTCTTTGTAGGACCTGAAAAATGAGTCTGGCAGAGATTTGACTTCGTTTTTGTATTGGTTTACTTTCTTCAGTCCCTATACTCAGTGTGTGTGCACATATTTGCGTTGCTTTGACGCTTCTCTTTAGATTACACCTTCTCGCATCCATTTGGTCGATTATGCACATGCCATTAGGTCAAACTGCATGCCAAGCATTTTAGTCACACGTGCAACGTCGCACCATGACACAGATAGTGGTGCATGTCATGAAAATATACCTGGGCACATTTTTATAAGGACAAACTGATCGAGAAATACACTCACTGACAAAAAACATAACTCACCAAGGAGGAGTTAATGGAATCGAATGAAACTTTGTATGTGTGAATGTAATGACGATATACGCAAGTGATTGCAGTATTGGAGCAAAAGGATAAGTTTATTGGAGAAACCTGTACAATTGAAAGGAGGCTATAGTACCCTGATGGACCACCTCTAGCCTGGATACAAGATGAGCATGGAGGCAAACCGCTTCTGTATGGTATCCTGTGGCCTGTAGTTCCTGCACACTCCTAGGTTGCCAAAGCGAGCATCCCAGCTTGTCCCATAAATGCCTGATTGTTGATAAATCTGGTGACCGTGCAGGCCAAGTAAGTGTTGGAATTTACCGGAGATATTCCTGAGTAACCCTTGTTGTGTGTGGCCATTATTTGCTGAAAAATGCTGGTTGAAAGCCCTGACATGAAGCAACACACATGGTCACAGGATGTCCTGCACATATCGCTGAGTTGTTAGTGCCCCTGATATCACTAATACGGGTGATCGGTTGTCGAATGCGATGGTTCCCCAGATCATCACACCAGCAGTTGGGGCAGTGTGTCACTCCATTGGAAAGCCAGGATTGAACCTCCATACTCGAACCTCATCCCAAACAGAACCTGGATTTGTCACTAAAGATGGTTTCATTAGTAGCAGTCCAGGTTTCTTCTTCACGACATGACTGCAAACGAAGACAACGGAGGCTGGCTCTCAGTGGCACGACACGTAATGGGCATAGTGACAACAAATTTCCTCCTGCTAAGAATCTGGAAATGGAGACCATACCTGACAATTCTGAACTGAGGTTTTGAAGTAGGAGCCTTCAAAACCTCTCCAATGCAGAGCCTATACATCCAGGTTTGAGAACCACCACTAAAGATGAGACACCTAAAACTTTCATTGTAATATATCACAAAACTCAAGAGTAATCCACAAAACCCAGCCTATGTAACAGTCTTCCCACTGACAAGACCATGTACACCCCCGGAGCAAACGCGATCCAGACCCTGGGCATATGGCTAACGCAGCACATACGGGGTCCAAGTCCAAGTCTGCAGACCATGTTACAGCGGCCATATTGTCTGGAACTTTCTCACAGACAGCTGGATTACCAAAAATGGAATTCCATCTTCACGGCAGAAGCAACAGCGATGGCCCTGGAATACATTGAGGAGATGCAAAAAGCTCTACCAATAACGTGCTCTAATTCCAAGTCATGTATTCAAGCCCTAGAGTCTATGACCCGGAAGCACCCGGTAATCATAATGTATTAGTCAAAATCCAACACCTCACCCATCAGAAATTTGATATAAAAATATGGGAAAGAAAAAACTGACGGGGCAGCACACAACAACATGGCCATATTACCAACGGACATCAAACTATCAGCTGTAGACATCAAACCGGCAATACAGTCCTACATTAAAAGCCTGTGGCAGTGTGAGTGGGAAAGTCAGAGAAATCATAAACTTCAGATGAGCCCCATCATAAACACTAATGTAACAATACATTTCAGTAATGGAATTGATCAAACAACTTGGACAAGATGTCGAATAGGTCATTCTAAACTGACCCACCAACATCTCTTAAAGGGAGAACCCTTTCCAATCTGCATTCTTTGGCAGTTGTTCAACAGGAATAATGATAAGACTTATCATTTCAGAATGCAGAAAATACACAGAGGTTAACAAACTAAAAATACCAGAGGACATAAACAATGCGCTAAATGTCAAAAATGGCCATAAAACCCTGATTTGATTTTAACTAATCAAAACCACTGCCGCTGATATTGGGTGGCAGCCAGTTAGCCTGGTGTGCATTTACAGTAATTGGGTTACGCAGAAGGGACTGATTACCTTTTTAAAACCAGGTATTTTACCAATTTGTATCCAAATTTTGATCTCTTTTTTTTTTATGTTCACTTTAATGTTGAAGGTTTTAACATGCTGGAAAATAGTTGTTTTTTTATTTTACTTTTCATATTGTAACGTGGTAAAGTAAGGATGTTGACGGGGTATGATTTAGTTTCTGTCGGCATGGTAAGTGTTTATATTAATTGAGTTTGTAAGGAATTCGGGAACCAAGATTTTAGGAAATTTCATCCGAATTCCAGTGGTGCTTGAAAGTTTGTGAACCCTTTAGAATTTTCTATATTTCTGCATAAATGACCTAAAAAAAATCAGATTTTCACACAAGTCCTAAAAGTAGACAAAGAGAACCCAGTTAAACAAATAAGACAAAAATATTATACTTGGTAATTTTATTTATTGAGGAAACCGATCCAATATTACATATTAGTGAGTGGCAAAAGTATGTGAACCTCTAGGATTAGCAGTTAATTTGAAGGTGACATTAGTCAGGTGTTTTCAGTCAATGGGATGACAATCAGGTGTGAGTGGGCACCCTGTTTTATTTAAAGAACAGGGATCTATCAAAGTCTGCTCTTCACATCACATGTTCGTGGAAGTGCATCATGGCACAATTTCTGACGACCTCAAAGATTTGATGCTCATCAGGCTGGAAAAGGTTACAAAACCATCTCTAAAGAGTTTGGACTCCACTAATCCACAGCCAGACAAATTGTGTACAAATAGAGGAAATTCAAGACCATTGTTACCCTCCCCAGGAGTGGTCAAATAACGAAGGTCACTCCAAGAGCAAGGCGTGTAATAGCTTGCAAGGTCACAAAGGACCCCAGGGTAACTTCTAAGCAACTGAAGGCCTCTCTCACATTGGTTAATGCTAATGTTCACCATCAGAAGAACGCTGAACAACAATGGTGTGCATGGCAGGGTTGCAAGGAAAAAGCCACTGCTCTCCAAAAAGAACATTGTTGCTCATCTGCAGTTTGCTAAAGATCACGTGGACAAGCCAGAAGGCTATTGGAAGAATGTTTTGTGGACGGGTGAGACCAAAATAGAACTTTTTGGTTTAAAGGAAAAGCGTTATGTTTGGAGAAAGGAAAACACTGCATTCCAGCATAAGAACCTTATCCCATCTGTGAAACATGGTGGTGGTAGTATGTTGGTTTGGGCCTGTTTTGTCACACCAGATACTGAAAGCAAAGGTTCACATACTTTTGCCACTTACTAACATGTAATATTGGATCAATTTCCTCAATAAATAAATTACCAAGTATAATATTTTTGTCTCACTTATTTAACTGGGTTCTCTATCTACTTTTAGGACTTGTGTGAAAATCTGATGATGTTTTAGGTCATATTTATGCAGAAATATATAATATTCTAAATTGTTCACAAACTTTCAAGCACCACTGTATAAAGTCTGTTTCAGTAGTCTACAAGTAATCTGCTCAAAAAGATCTTGATCATTGTGCATGAAACTGAAACAGCATGGCACAATGGTAACCGTAAGATGTTTTCATGTGTGTAGAAATGGATATACTGGGGCACACTGTGAGTGAAGTTCGAGGAGAACAGCAGATTGGATTAAACATACAGGAAGTGTTGTCTTGGCGCAAAGGTAAGGTTTGCCAAATGCAGGCTGCATCACATCCATATTATCACTGCTGTCATTATAAACAATTAAATATCACTATTCAATTATACATGATTATATTTAATGTACCAAGAACTACTGAATGTTCTTGAAGCACCTCTGTTATCCCACTGAGGGGTTTTTTGTTTCTATTTTTTTAAATACATAAATTGGAATGTCTTTGAGGTTGTCCTTCCATCACGACCTCATCCCATCCTATAGTAGCCTGGTTATGTTAACTTCGTATTAGCCCGGTTAGCTAGAAAACAATCTAACCTGGTTTGTAGATTCTGTAGGTAGAAGTTAGTAGTTACTGTGTCAAGTCAATTTATTTATGGCCTCCCAATTCCAAAGATCTCCATCTTGTTGAGCATCTGTGGGATGTTCTGGTGGACAGCAAAACTGGGAGAGCTGCTTGTGCTTGTCGGCCTGTTCGCCGTGTCTGTGTGCGTGCCCTCGGGGAGCCACAGCTCCCAACACCTCCTAACAGTTAGGACCGAATGGCCTAGATGGCAAGCAATTCGTTCGAAATGACCAATCTGCTTCTCTCAGTTGACTTAAAGAAACGCATGTGATTTTATGCTTGGTGGTTGAAACCTAGTTGTGTGATGCTTTGTACTTTGCTTCATCACCAATGAATTGTTTTCCATGACCGTTCCTGCCACGAATATGGCCCATTGGGCAGTCACGACGTTAAACATCTAATACCCTTGCTTCTCTCAGTCCCAGTGGTGTGCAGTCAGGCTCTTTTAACCCTTCAGAGAAGGGGTAACAAACAGGTGTATGTAAATATTTATTTCATGAATACAGTAAAATCAATTCAAAACGCTACTCTGCATTTTCTTGGTTACTATAGGATGGATATCTGTCTGAGTGGTACAAACCAATCAAAACTGCTCACTAGCATGGCTTCTGTCTATCTTCAAATACAGTGGTACCTCGGTTCTCGACCACCTCAGAACTTGTCGAATTCGGTTCTCAATGCATTTTCACTAGAGCAATTTCTCCGTTCTCGTCGTTTGCTCGCGCACTTGCTAGAGCTGCACGACGTGTTTCAGCTGATATTCACGATTCATGATTCAGTACATGGTGATTCAGATTCACAATAGCCCTTGCTCAGTGCAGATCTTTGCTGTGTTTATCGAGTTTTCTTTACTCAAATAAGTGCAAAAAAAGTCTCTCTGGGTCCTAAAATGGTTAGTAATGACAGCCAACCGAAAGGAAAACAGGACTGGATCATCATTGCTTTCAGTCTGAGCAGTTAGCATTAGCAGCTAGTGCCGTGAGTTTACCAATAGAGTAAGTGTTTTACTTTTTCTTTTCACTTTGTCCATTACTCACTAAATTACATGACATTTTTCAACACGTTTATTGTAGCACTATTAAACGGGTGTCTAAGGACCGGAGCAGAGTGAGACATGTACTCGGATTGTAGCACTATTAAACGGGTGTTTAAGGACCGGAGCAGAGTGAGACACGGACTCGGATTGTAGCACTATTAAACAGGTGTCTAAGGACTGGAGCAGAGTGAGACACGTACTCGGATTGTAGCACTATTAAACGGGTGTTTAAGGACTGGAGCAGAGTGAGACACGTACTCGGATTGTAGCACTATTAAACAGGTGTCTAAGGACCGGAGCAGAGTGAGACACGTACTCGGATTGTAGCACTATTAAACGGGTGTCTAAGAACTGGAGCAGAGTGAGACACGTACTCGGATTGTAGCACTATTAAACGGGTGTTTAAGGACTGGAGCAGAGTGAGACATGTACTCGGATTGTAGCACTATTAAACGGGTGTCTAAGGTGTCTGAGCTGGATGAAATCGGTGTGCAGGCTGGAGCGCTGGTTGTTTTGAATATCAGAAGGCGCGCTGCAGGAGGCGTGGCCTTGCCGCGCCGGCGCAGTAGGTCTTGTGGGAATGGCTGTTCTGTGATCAGGGGGTTGGGCCGTGAAGAGCGACCGGAGTCTTAAAGAGTTTTTAATGTCCGCCATGTTGGCCATGGCGTATTGAACCAGTGAGAGGGAGCGGAGCCTCTGGGAAAAGTAGACCGAGAGAGAGCGACCAAGATCCGGGCCTTCCCGGCTCCGCTCGCTCCGCCATATTACACTCTAGCCAGACGAAGCGTAGACTCCGGGAGCACTAAATAAAGCCATCCATGACAACTTTAAACGGATCAGTGGTGACTTTTAGCAGATCGGAGAGATTTATGCTGCATCTGGAATTATAAAAATGAGTAAATTGTCGTTTCGGGCACGGGCGCTGGACGCTTCCAAGCCTCTACCCGTCTTCCGTTGTGAGGATTTACCCGATCTGCACGAATATGCATCTATTAATCGGGCAGTGCCGCAGATGCCGACGGGGATGGAGAAAGAGGAGGAATCGGTACGTTTAAAAGCCTGGAAACATGCATTTACAATTTAAGTCGATTTTCTGAATTCGAGCTGCGCCCCTTGCTCGGCTGCGCAGCTTTACACAAAATGGCCGCCGTCGCTCGCTAGCGAAAGACGTAGAATTTCGTATTTGGGTAACGATACAGGTGACATTTAACGCACTGTGCCCAATTGTAAGATATTAAAATTTTTAAATCATGAAAATGTGTCGGCCTGCGTGCAATAATTATAACAATACACGACTAATAGAGTACAAAGGAGTCACGTGACCGCGGGCAGAGCCGCCATTTTGTTGTATTTCTTTTTGGTCTCGGGCGGCCTGATGGTGGTGCGATAGCACTGAGCTGCCGCCAGATGGAGCAATGCATACTAGAGATGCAAGCACGAGCGCTCTTGCTTTCTTCACGTGCGCTGTGTGTTATAGTTGTTATGAGTTTCCGATCCGAGGTTGGGGAATTTATTAATGGGAGTTTGGGAATGTGTTTAATATCTGTGTCTGGCTTGTGTTACTCATTCGATTGAGACAGCTGGAATAGACTGGCTTGGGGAATACTTTTTTTGGTATTTCGTGTATACGTTTTGTCGGTCCGAGATTAGGCAATAGAGGGTCGAACTAAAGTCCAGTGTACTTTTATTTTTTTCCTCAACTTGTCAGCTAACCTTTAATGCCGCCATGGACTAAACCGTGCTACCGTGTGTGTGGACAGTAAGCAGTGTCGGTAGAGCTGAGTGTCTTTGGAACGTACAGTACTTTGACAGCCCCGTAGGCAGTGGCTTACATTTATTCATGATCAGAAATCTGGCAAACGTGAACGCAGCATGCATTATTCAACGAGCTAGGTGGTGGCTTCGTCCCAAACCGCACTCGTGTAATAAGTAGTGTGCATGATTAGAACACAACCAATTATTAGGAACCAATTAGTATGTTAATTGAGACGGTTTATAGTTAATTAGAACATCTGAAAGTTCGTTTTAAGCCATAGTTTAGGCAACGTGCTTAAGAAAACAAGTTGTGAAAACAAGGTGTAGGTATAAAAGCTGCAGGATGTAAACATTAGCAACTATGCTAATTAGCTAGCCGTTATTGGCTAGTAACAGGAGTACGCCAAATAAGTCGTAGTCTTTGAGTGTGTCTCTTTATTTAGCTATCTGTTTTTATCTCATTTCTATTTTTTGACACGTTTTACGTGACTAACTTCAGAATCGGTAGCTGCCTGGCTGTAAAACCTGCGGATGCTCTTTAGCCTCTAACCAGTGTTTGCGCGGTCCTTTCTGTAATTGCTTTATAAACTTAAACAAATGTAGTAAAAATGTAGGGTTTTAGTAGTGAAATCCAATTGAATAAGCAAATTCTTTCGTTTTGTTCACCTCCTGTTTTATCTTTGATAGATCGTGGTATCTGGGCTGTTGACCTAAAGGATGAGGGTTCAAGTGGCAGCCCTGCCAGCCCTCAGTTACCCAGTTTGTACTTTGTAAGATTGTTTAAAGGGGTGGCATGGTGGCTTAAGTGCTGCCACTTTACAAATCCAGGGATGTCTGGTTTGATTCCTGGTCTGTACCCCTTGAATGTGCAGTTTGCATGTTCTCCCAGTGTCTCTGAGCGCTTTACCAGCGTAATCCATTAGATCAGTTGGTCTCTCCAAAGGTGTCCCAGAGCGAGTGCATCCTTAAGGCCTTAATCCACAATTGCTTGGATTGCAAGATTGTAGGTCCCACAACTTGTCTGCTAAATGACAAAAATGTAAATAGCTTTAACTGACGGTGAGAGGTTATTTGCTGTTAAGTACGTACTTGTACTAGGTGATCAATACCATACCCGAGCACGGTTGATGTCCAGTGAACGATTTGTTTTGACTAGTGTGATAGTTGAAGAGGTGGGCTCAGCAGCGGTTCAGTTGGACTTGGGCATGGTACACATGTAGTGTGATCGTTAACCATGCCCAAGCACGGAACACATCAGCTGCCTCTGTAAAAATCATCTTGTACGTGCAGCACGATCAGTCAACAATCGATCCTTGTGTCACATCTTGTATGGTCAATAAATCTATAAGGTGTATACGAGGGCTGTGTCCCCACACATCCAAAACAACTTTAACAAGCCACAAAGTAAATACAACTATAAAGTCCCTTGTGCTGTGAAATCGTGCCTTTCTCCACCACCAAAACACTCCTCATGATAAAACAAGCACACTCGGGCCCATAATGTTCAATCGCGGTGTGAGTGCAGGACCGCAGTGACGGAGGAACAATCTTGCTCTGGCACTGAAAATGGCAACTGGGCATAATGTGCATGCCTTGCCTCGTAATGAATTAAAGACAGTCCTGTGTTTTCATGTTTTAGAGAAATTAATTTAGCTGTCAAACGGTGTCAAGAAACTCGAGTCTATTGTTTGCGGATGAAGCTTTCAACTACATGCAGAATTCTGCTGTACAATGCACCAGTGCCAACATAAGAACCCTTGTTTATTCCGTGTTCTAGCGTTGTGAACCATGAGTACCAGAGCAGGATTCAGCTACCCATCTTGCCAGCATGCCTAGAGAGCTTGGTGGATATATCCTGAGTGACATTTGATCTCGGTAGTTTATCGTTAAGGGCCTTGTTCAGCTTTGGGAGCCAGGATTTAGACACACAACCTGCTGTTTAGTAGCTTTGGCCACTGAGCCACTCTGTCTCCATTAGTGTAGCAATACCGTTGTTATTTGTGTAGGGCAGTACTATTTGGAATGATAGTGTAGACGGATGTAGCCCAAATAACTGTAGTGTTTAGACAATATGGCACTGCAGTCTATAGCAGTTACAGCTCAGTGGCTGCTGAGAAGGATCATAACTGGATGCTCCTGTGTGTTCTGACTTTTAATGTTTGGTTTACTGAAGCACTGCATTTTGTATGGGAACTAAGGGTGCTAGTTTTGCCAAACTGTTTTAACCTGTAAGTACATTTACAAGGTTAAGCAGGCACCAGTATAAAGAGCAACAAACGTCATGTACCGTAGGTAGATGTTGTGAGTATATGGATTGAATTTAGATATTGTTAAATGTTATATGGTGGTATATGAACATCTAACAGCTCGTTACTTGGTCTTATCCAGTGCAGTCAGTAGTATTCCATCTAATCTACAAAAAAATTTATTCCATGAACTTGTGTGAGTATATGCCATATAACTTACAAAACACACTGGGATAATGCACATTGTCTTTTTTTTTTTTTTCTTTCTTGGTTCCGTGAGGATTTTGGGGTCTGATTTGGCACATTTTGGAGTGTTTGTTTTCCCATTTTCACATATCCTGTAGCAATTGACCACATGCAATAGTGCTTTCTGTGTGGGTTGTCTTTCCATCGCAGAACCTTGTTGCCACCAACCCAGCTTTGAAGTTGCAAGCATAGTTGGGGCTTCGAGCCTGGGTCTGCAGGAATTTTCCAGCAGTTGACTTTTTACTTCTGAGGCACAGGAGCTGGGCTTTTTTGTAGTAGCCTAGTGATTATTGTACCAACTGTAAGTCACTCTGGATAAGGGTGTCTGCTAAATGCTGTAAATGATTAAGGTACTGGACTCTGGACCAGAAGGTCCAGGGTTCAAATCCCACCTCTGCCAAGCTGCCACTGTTGGGTCCTTGAGCAAGACCCTTAACCCACAATTGCTTGGATTGTTAGGTTGTATGAAATGCAAGTCGCTCTGGATAAGGGCGTCTGCTAAATGCTGTAAATGTAAAATGTATATGACACATGAAAAGGGAATGCAGGTATGCACCGTTTCAAGACTGCATTGCGTTCTGTGAAACAGATCATTGACCGACATGAACATTGACCAGACATTACCACAGTTTTTTTAGCAGTGGCGTGCAGTGCTTACAGTGGGTACCTTTTCTGCTGCCCCTACCCCCATATTCAGCTATGCTCCAGTCCCCCTTAGTGAAAATCTGACCGGTCAGGTATTAGTGAACCCTTAAAAATATCATCAAAAGGGGAACATGGCATATGGACAGAAACCGTTCTAATGAGCAGTCTGATTTGTTTTTACCATTCTGTCAAATACGCATCCTGTAGCAACCAAGAAAACGAGTAGCGTTTTGAATTGACTTGACTTTACTCATGAAATAAATATGTATACAATATTTCATATACACCTGTTTTTTACCCCTTCTCTGAAGGGTTAGAAGGGCCTGACTGCACACCACTGCTTTTTGGGTTATTGTAATATAAATTATATATTTGGAAGAAAATTGCATGAAAACGATGCATAAATGCATCAAATGCACAAGTGGAAATCACCCATCTACACTGTAGTCTAAAATGTTAAACACAACCCTGTGGTTTTTCAGTTATTGATGGATTTATTCTTCAGTCATAAGTTCCACCGTTCAAATCCATCTGTTCAAATACATGACAATGTACAGAACTTTGGAGACTTCGCGGTTAAGGTACTGGGCACTGTTAACAACCCGAAGTCAGGGATTTCCTCGAAGTTTCCCAGTTCCACTTCCCAAAATGTAATCGTAGCATCAGGCCTCTGCATTCATTTTTCTTTTTAAATATGTAAATAATTAACTATATCTTTATTTAATTTACTTTGTGTCATATATAGTTAATACATTGTGGTTACGCATGGACGGCCTTTATTATATATGTAGTGGCTTGTATGAGCCAGACCCATCATCTGTTATCAAACCTCTGAAGTTATTCTGTACGGAACTATGAAGATACACGCACCCAAGAAGGGTGATATGACAAACATGATTGATTGATTAATGTTTGCTCTCTTTAAACGTATAGTATGTGCTCAGTACAAGTTGCTGGAGTTCATGATATTTCCACATACAAGGCATTATACACACTATTTGGATTATTTGGGTTTGGTCATTCTCACAGACTGAATTGTTTCTGGAGGGCAGACATAACCACAGGTGCATAAGCAGAAAACACCCTCAAGGCCAGATATTTCTGGTGTTCAAAGCATAAGTGAGAACGACCGAAGCCATAACATTCACAAGCACACACCGTAAGCACTGTCATGAACAAAAGCATAATTAGTACAATGCATAAAGGTGAATAAAGATGTTAAATGTTCTCTCTCCGTATACACATACTACACCTGTTGATTTGACCAGCTGTTTATGGCCACAACATTAGGAGTTAAGTAAGGCATTTTTATTTCCTAATATAATTAAGACCTTAGTGGTTAAAGTGAATGTACGTTGATCGGATGGCACGTCCCTGTGTGTGTATATAGACAGACTTCTAATCAACTACTGCAGTAAGCTGAAATGTCATCCAAATCAAATGTGTGTGGTGCGTGTGTATTAAATGCTTTAGTTGATTGTCTATGACCAACTGAACTGATTTGATGAGAAGTAAACAGCTGCTGTTAATTATTTCCACATAGCTACAGGAGTTCTGTGCTGTACAGGCTGACGTGCTTTACTGTTAACATGGTGCAGTTTGAATCCTATTGAGGGGTCATGATCGTAAGAGCCCTGCTACAGAGCAGCTGCAGCGTTTGGTGAAAATACGTGTTTTTGTATCTCAAATTCATGGATACACACGAATGTTGTGCAATAACACAGTTGCGTTAGGTGTAGGGCTGTGCTAAAACCTCAATACAGCAATATATCACAATGTTTATTTTTGCAATATGCTACATTGGTTTTCGACTCAGAATATCGATTTTTGAAGGATGAAAAACATTTAAAATGGAGTGTAAACTACAGTCTTTCAGTGAACCCTAGGTGGAATATCACAATATATCGTGATGTGTATCGTATCGTGAAGTCCTTCCCAATACCCACCCCTTTTCAGGTGTATTTAACATACTATAACCAGCAGTACAGGGTGAAGTGGGGGCCAACCTTAGGCAGGACACACACAATCAATGGGACAATTTTAAAGACACAAATAAACCTAATGCATGTCTTTGGAATGCTGGAGGAAACCCGTGTAGACATGGCGAGAACATTCAAACTCCATACAAGCAGCGACCAGGCTGGGACTCGAACCTGATCCTTTGGAGCTGTGAGGTGGCAGTAGTCCCAACTCTGCCAAGCTGCCACTTGGGTCCTTGAGCAAGACCCTTTTGCAATTGCTTGGATTGTAAGACCGTATCAATTGTAAGCTCTGGATAAGGGCGTCTGCAAAATAATGTAAATGTAGTAATCACTGGTACTGTCAGGGCCCTCATAAAAGCTGTTGAATAATTTGCTTGGTGAATGCAGGTCAATGCGTGTGCTAGTGAGCTAACAAAGATTGGGGAGTATTGTGGGTGCTTTGCTTGTGTCAGTTAAGATTCGTACAAACAACGCACTGATTCAGTAACGTTATATTACACCCTTCATTGCTGTTGTTCAGTGTTTTTGCTGGTGCTAGTTTTGTTTACGTGTGTGTGTGTGTTTGTTTAGGAACACCATCTGCAGCGGGCAATCTCAGCACAACAGGTGTACGGTGAGAAGCGGGACAACATGGTCATTCCTGTGCCCGAAGCTGAGAGCAACATCACTTACTATGACTCGCTCTACCCGGGGGATTTCAAGATGCCCAAACAGCTCATCCACATACAGCGTGAGTGACTGTTCATATTTGGTTTGGGGTGACATTAGGACTTGGGATACTTCAAGTTCAGCCTGTAACTTTGAACATAACACACATACCAACGCATTAGTACACTTGCACAGGACAACAACACAAACACAGTCACACGTGAACAGCACAGTGCTTTTACTAGCTTTAATTAAAAATTTCGGGTTGTATGTGTATAGAGCTTTAAACGCGGCTTATCGGTTTGTTTGAGACGGCTGCTGACGCATGTTCATGATAACGGAATGTTAGATCTCAGTGGTGTTTTGAGTGCATCTCTGTCAACTAAATAGTCTCTCTATTTTGGACACAGCCATGTCTTCAACATGGACGCTCTTCAGAGTGTGCTGTTTGCAACACGTGCATAGTGAGAGTAAGCCATGGAGGAACAACTCAAATGTTCGGAACAGTTAATTTTATAAGAATGCGGAGTTTGACAAAGTTGCCAAAGGCGTAGAGATTAGTGCAGAGCCAGGCACAAACCAGGAGCCCCTTCTGTGTTTATTTAGCAACGAAGAAGCTTTCATTAAAAGAAAAGTTGAACAAAAATTTATGCTGTGATTTGTAATACTTGGACAGAAAGTGAATCGGAATTGGCCAAGAAAATTGCAATCGGCAATCTACCTAGAAACGCAAGTTAAATGAGTGAACAGGCGGGAGACAAAATACAAGACCCCACCAGCCTCACAGTCTACGTTGTTAGATTTATTTGCTAGTCGTGGCTCTTCATTCACAAGATGGTGGTTTGCCTTTGAAAGATGGATGTTGCTCATAAGACAGCAATCTGCAAATCATGTCGGAAATCACTTGCCGTTTAAGATGGCTCAAAAATGAACTTGTTTCATCATCTGCAAACTAATTACCATGCAGAATGTGAACATTATGACAGTGTGGCAGTTGGTTGTCCACAACAGGGTTAATTCAGCCAAGGAACCAGCACCAAAACACACTCAACAAACCATAGCCAAGTCAAGTCAGTTTTATTTATTTAGCGCTTTTTACAATAGAGCATTGTCTCAAAGCAACTTTACAAGTTTAGATTATCTCCTAATAACTACGTCCAATCCCAAATTGAGCAAGCCTAGGGCGACAGTGGCAAGGAATCATTCTGCAAAAAAAGTGCTTTATGACCAGAAAAGCAACAGGTGGCATGTTTTCCTTACATTTAAATTTCCTTCAGCTTTTATTTCTGTTTGTGATTAGTAAGCAACTTTTACAAACACCTTCTTGAAGGTTGCAAGTATTGTTCTCAACCTGATGGATATATTGAGATATTGTTCAGATTTGTTGTTAATCGGACTACTTGTTGTGTCAGACTACATAGTGCCGATGTGCATATTTCACATTTTCTTTAACTATGACTCCATGACTTTAGTTTCATTCTTGGATTTATCATCTACGCCGCCCAAGGAGGTTGGATCCCTTTTTTGAGTTTTGGCCCTCCCAAGGTTTCTTCCTCATAACACTTAGGGAGTTTTTCCTTGCCACTGTCGCCCAAGGCTTACTCAATTTGGGATTGGACGTGGATGTTAGGAGATAATCTAAACTTGTGAAGTTGCTTTGAGACAATGCTCCATTGTAGAAAGTGCTATATAAATCTGACTTGACTTAATATCGCACACTCCTCCCTTAGAAACAATGAAAATTAGTTGAGAAATGTAAACAATGCAGTACCGTATTTTTCGGACCATAAAGCGCACCGGATTATAAGACGCAATATCAACGATCGGCTGCTAACGGATCTATTTTCATACATAAAGCGCACCGGGTTATAAGGTGCATGAAATGAAACAAAACTCTTAAGTTCCCTCGGAAGCTCAGTTTGGTCTTTACCTGGCGCAGGGCGTCTTCTTGCTTCCTCCACTTCCGTATCATGTGATTCGTTAATGCTGAATTCTCTCACAGCTGCTCTATGTCCATGTTGTACTGCGTGACTGATAGCGTTGTGTTTGAAATCCACTTCGAGAATGAATGCACGTACCCTAATGCTGAAGCACATACCGTATTACTCCGCTATGCTGCGCACTACGGTGGCCGTAAGCTTCGTAACCTACCAAAGGTCGTGCTAAAACATTTTGACAGATTCATGAGCGCCGTGTACCATCTGCAATCGGTTCTAGGTCAGAAAGCACACCCCAGAATGAATTCATACATTAGACGCACCTCATTTTAAGGCGCACTGTCGATTTTTGAGAAAGTTAATGGATTTTAAGTGCGCCTTATGGTCCGAAAAATACGGTACTGTTTATTCCAGGTAAAACCATAGCTCTGAAGATTACTTAGCTTTGCAGGACAGTCTTGCCTGGACCAATGTATGAACGCATTGATGTATTGCAGCAGTGGACCAAAGCAAATGATGCATCTGTGTATATATATGTGTATGGAGGAAAATTCCAGCACTTCCTCTCTGGCAGTTTTGGCAGCACCTTTCCTGGTGCGCTGCAGTGATTTATGCATCGCCCAATCACTGGTGTAATGCAGTGTTTCTCAATCCTGGTCCTGGCACCCCACCACTCTGCACAGTTTAGTGCTTCTGTTTAAACACACCCACTTTAAGTCAGTAACAGGCTTGTTAATGAGCGGAGTAGTTGGATCAGGTGTGTTGGGAGCAGGAAAACACTAAAACATGGGGCGCCCGGACCAGGATTGAGAAACACTGGTGTAATGCCACACTTGGAGTTACAAAGGATAGCAGCCACAGAGTGCAGCACTTGTTAGCAATAAGTAGTTTCCATGAAGACAAATGTCAAGAGTTTTGTTCAGTTTTGAACTGGATACGGCACGAGAGAGACGTCTGTCTCGTCATTCTCTGTGCAGGAGTTCTATTTGTGCCATGCAAAACATGCCTGTAGCATACTCGGGTAGCTGGGTGTTTCAGTGCTCATGTTTGGATTATTAACGAGTTCACCATTGCTGAAACACTAAATGTGCTTTAGTTTACACCTATCTGCTGTAATATTAAAACCACCTGCCTAATAGTATGTAGGGTCCCCTTGTGCTGCCAAGGTTCTGACCCATCAATTCATGAACTCCATAAGAACTCTGAAGGTGTCATGTTATATCTGACAACAAGACGTTAGCAACAGATCCTTTACATCCTGTAAGTTATGGGTTGTTACCTTTATGGGGTGGCCTTGTTTGTCCAGCATGTCCCACAGGTGCTTGGGGAAACTGGAGACAAGTTAGTACCTTAAACAAATCTGTTTCTAAAACATTTTCTTGCTGAAAGAGGCCACTGCTGTTAAGCAGGATCATTGATGTAGGTAGTACATGTTAAACATAATTTAAACTGGTTTATTACCATTTATAGTGAATTCTCCGCATACACAGGTCAAGTCAGATCTATTTATATAGCGCTTTTTACAATGGAGCATTGTCTCAAAGCAACTTTACAAGTTTAGATTATCTCCTAATAACTACGTCCAATCCCAAATTGAGCAAGCCTAGGGCGACAGTGGCAAGGAAAAACTCCCTGAGTGTTATAGGAAGAAACCTTGGGAGGACCAAGACTCAAAAAGGGACCCAACCTCCTTGGGCGAAGGGGTTTCTTCTGCCATTTTAGTCCCATAGCCAAAAGTTAAAAGTCTGTATTTCCATCTAGCTTTTCAGCTAGGAACCGCAGGGACCTGTGACCGAGGACTTAGCACTGGGCTGCATGCCCTAAATGCACTGCTAGATGGAAATACAGAAATTGGATTCGAACAGGATATCAGCAAATTATCTGGCAAATATGGCTCATTTGTTTCACACCATTGATTGACTGTCAGGATCGACTGAATTAGAGAAATCGGTTGACTGATTATTTGGGTTGAAAATTGGCCCATACAAATATGTAGCCGATTGATCCTTCCACTTCTAGTTAAAGTACCATTCACATAAATCCCAGAACCACAGGTTTCCAGCAGAACATTGCCCAGAGCATCACACTGTCAGTGTTATTCACCTCTCCTGTTAGTGGTTTTATTGTGATGACTGATTCGGTATATGATGCCATTATCACCTTGAGTGTTTGTTCCATCTAGTGACACTTTCTAACACATTTCTTTCTTTTTTTATTCTTTGCAGCTTTCAGTTTGGACACAGAGCAACCAGACTATGACCTGGACACGAATGATGATGCATTTATAACTAATCTGAGGAAAAAGATGGAGGTGGGGGCTCTGCAGTTTGAAGAGATGATCGACCGGCTGGAAAAAGGCAGTGGACAGCAGGTAGAACCAGCAGAATACTGTCAATGGGATCCTAAAGGATCATTTAATCACTTGATCTATGGTACTTGTGGCGTAGGACTGAGTGTTTTGAAATTATGCAGACAGGCTGTAGTTGATTTTAAAGTAAGGATGGATATTTGAAGAATTCTTGTATTCACTGGGTTTTTGTGAGGGCTTGAAGGCATGATTATGGAAGGAGGGTCAGGAACAGAATGGAATCCAGCCCCAAGCCATATTAACTCATTCTTGTGTCACTGTAGTTGTGTTAGCTGCTGTGTAGACTGGTGACCATGGTTTTGTTGTTTTTTTGGTACTGAAATCTCACTTCTCTCGCTGTCTCCCTGCTCCGCTGTCTTGCGTTACATTTGTAGTACCAAATGTTTCCACACATTCTTTAATGCTGCCAAGCTTCAGTTGCACATAATCAATGCTATCTGATGTTGTTAATGTATGGTGCAGTCTGTTCAGTGTTGCTCATTAGCTTAGCTGCACATTTTGATGTGGATTTGTCTCATCATCCACTTGTGCTGGGGCAAAGCCATTCTGTGGCCCAAATACGGTCGGTTTGAGAAAATACTGAAGTTCTAGGCCATTTCCTAAGTGTTTTTTGGGTTGTTTTGTGAACACGTCAGTGACTGAGACTCTGTACGGGGAGGTTTTAGAGCGCACAAACTACACCACACCCAGATAATCAAGTTTCAAGATAAAGACTGCATGGAACTTTTTTTTTTTGGTCTGTAACAGTCCCTCTGAACAAGAGATACAACAATCCCAAGGTTTCAGTACTGACTCCGATGGCTGTACTCTGGGTATCAGCCAGTACTGGTCTGAGATCAGTGCTGTACAGTAAATCACTAATGCTTTATACCTCACTGTGTCTCACACGAGGCTGTAACTAGAGCAAAGGAGTGATCCAAATTAAAGGAAGGAAATTCATGAGGATGGAAAACAAGAATGAAGACGCACAAAAAAACAAATCCGTATAATGCTTCTGGATAATGCACCATCAAAATAAACAGCAGTTATTCTCATCAAATTGTCAACAAATCCCAGTCTTCTTTCATGTGGATGTGAGCTTTTGATTCCCACTATTTGGCTCTGGTTTCCTCCCACATTCCAGACATGCATTAGGTTACTTGGTTGCTCTAAATTAGCCCAGCATGAATGTGTCTGACTATTTATTGTAACCTTGTTCCTGAATAGCCATTCATGCTGATGCAATGTTAAATAAAAACCAATAAACAAACATTGCCAACATTTTAAATAGATTTAGCCTAAATAATGGCAAATAAAATTTACTTTTTTACAATGAAATTGTTTACTCTTAACTAGACTTGGAATATTATGACTCGTTCTTCTTTACAAAATGATCTGAATAAATGTGTCTAAACTATTCCAAAATGTGGATAGTGACTTCTATGTATAAGATTTTCTGTTCAGTGAATGGACCAATAGTGATGATTACATTAAGGTGCATAGCACTAATGCCTTCCCTCTAGCTCAGTGCTACTTAGTTTTGGTTTTTAGTATCTGTATCAGCATTTACCAAACGACATGTACTTGTACTCGCCCTGAGGGGACGGGGCAGGTGTGTGTGGAAAAACTAGTATCGATACAACCTTACTTGGGAATGACCTTGTTAAATAGCTTTTTCTGTTTGGGTGCTTTTTGGGTACAACCCTACTTCCTTGGCCAAGGATGAAGCAGGTTGTAAAGCTAACATTAAACCTGTTTGACAAAACATTGATGTTAAAGTTTAGCTTGTTTTACTTTTAGACTAAAGCTGTCCTAAAATGTTTGAGTGTGTGTTCAGCAGTGCTGTCCTGCTTTTGTCCCTGTTCCCAGTCAGAGTATCGTACGTGTAGTTTATTCTTCAGGAGTTTTAATAAAACGGATCGAAACAATGGTAAACAATTCTGAGATATTGAATAATTTATTCAGTGTGAAAATGTGTAAAGCGGTTAATTTTAACTTTATGGTCTCATTGCCAACCCATGATGTTTATATTTAAAAAACTGCCTGAGCTTCAACTGTTTGTGTAGAACGCATTTTACTTTAGTTCTTCAGGGAAAGTGCTCTAAAATATTAAAGCAATTGGGAAAGGTCATTTATGGCCTTGTATGTTATGAGACGTTGCAGGAAACGGTTTTGCAGTGTATGTACTTGGACGGGAGTCTGCTGCTTGTTACTGCTGCTCTCCTAGTCTTGTTAAGAATTTGGCTGTCACAAGAATCTCTTTAAAATACTGTACTGTACACATGATGTTCATCCGCTTCAGCTTCACTCAAGCTGCTTCCGTCATCAGCTCCAGACCCACCATACCCAGGCCACTTAATGCCGATGTGCATATTTTACGTTTTATTTGAAGTATGACTCCATGACGTTAGTTTCATTCTTAGATTTATCATCTACGCCACCCAAGGAGGTTGGGTCCTTTTTTGAGTCTTGGTCCTTCCAAGGTTTCTTCCTCATAACACTTAGGGAGTTTTTCCTTTCCACTGTCGCCCTAGGCTTGCTCAATTTGGGCTTGGACGTAGATATTAGGAGATAATCTAAGCTTGTAAAGTTGCTTTCAGACAATGCTCCATTGTAAAAAGCACTATATAAATAGATCTGACTTGACTTGTCAGTAGGGATGTGGTTATCACCATTTTGCTCTTTGATCGTCATCAGTTATGCAAGTAATTGTATTCAAATACCCAAACTGGAAAATATGTTGTTAATGAGAAGTGGACCTAATGGTTGATTGTGTGCAGACAGGATTACAGTCACTTTCAAACTGGATCTACACCAGTCCGTGCTATGAACGTTCGATCAAAATGTCTTGTAGCCCACATAAGAAAATAACCTAATACAAACCTGCCTGTAGTGTCTTATAACCAGGGTAAGGCTGTTGCTAAATAGTTTTACCAAGATTAAATGGTATAAATGTAGCAGTGACCTTTTAAGTATGAAGGAAACTATTGTGTTTTTACCAAGATATTTACCTCTCAGTTATTACATTTTTGATGTAGGGTCTCTGAACACCAGAAAATACTAAATCTTAATGTATCCGGTTCTAACTTGTTAAAATATACCTGGATTATCCCTGATACTGATTTAAACATTTACTGACCTATATAGACTGACCTAAACAGATACTATACAAATATAATGTTCGTTGCAACTGTTGAATGTGTTGATATGCTAGAGCAGGTAACCTGCTAGACTGGCTAGTGACTGGCTGCTGAAGTACTAGGGTCATACTTGTGCTGTTGCTGAAATTAGGAAATTGTTGCTGGACCAATGTAGAAGTTTAAACACTGAGTTAATTAGCCTTCGTTGCCTTAGTTATACCTTTCAGTGTAATGAGTTGTGTGGTGTAATGTTTTAATAGTTCTTCTTACCCATCTATGCAAACTGTTTTTAACCAATAATGGGCCGGCATTAGTTGGCAAGCTTGTATTTAGTGTTTTGCTTGTTTTTTGATTGATTTTTCACATTTTATCCCTGTGCGTCTTGGCCGGGTGCCCTGGGTGCGTTTCATATCCCAGACACACATGGCGCAAGCATAAGCAAGCCCTGTATAGGACGCCAGTCCATCACAGGCCTGGGTAGTAGTCGCTTTGAGACACGGCCAGTCCTGCATGTATTTGATGCCTGACGTTGCATGTAAGGCGTTGGGCAGCAGATTATCTGCATCAGCAGGTGTTAGGATGTAGATTGATGGCTGGAGGCTGAGCTTGGGTGATATGTATTTGCAGAGAATTCAGCAGCAGAAGAAAGAGAGTAGGTGTTTTGTGGCCGTGTTTCCATCCAGTCCCTGACTGAACTTACTTTGCCTGGTGTCGGTTTTTACAACGTAAGCCTGGTCCACAGTAAAAAAAATATTTTGGCCAGCTTGAAGCGCCATAGATGAACTATATAGATAGCATCTTTCTCTTATCAAGAACTGTAGTGACATAGCCATACCTTAAAAGAAATGCACATGAGATTAAAACAATTTAATTCTAACAGCTGTTTTATTACTTTTATGTAATCACAGTAATTCTAGTGAGCATCCAATGCTATCACTGTCCCATCCACAACATTGTGTCAAATGATCTAAAATGCTGCCGTATGAGCATTCGCTGGCTAAGTCTGCTACAGATGGTGTAATACCTGCTCTGCTGGTTCCATACAGAACCTTTAGGTAATTCATAGCTGGAAGTTGGTGAGCAGTGTGACCAGTGACAGTAATTTTGGTTCTTTAACTATTCAAGGATGTTTGTTACTTTTCATTTTTGATTATTGAATTAAAATACAAATCTTTCCTCTCCTCTTTCCATTTCTCTCCTTCAGTTGGTGACTCTGCAGGAGGCAAAACTACTTCTGAAGGAGGATGACGAGCTAATCAGGGAAGTGTTCGAGTACTGGAGCAAGAAACGGAAATCATGCCAGAGTGGCACCTTCATCCAAGCAGTCAAGCAGGAGAAACGAGATGGCTCGAGCACTAATGACCCATATGTGGCCTTCAGGCGTCGGACCGAGAAAATGCAGACCAGGAAGGTGAGATGTAAAGGCCTCCAGGTGTTCGATACCCAGAACTGTTTATAATCTAAAAGGAGATGAAACACTTGGGCTTCCGGGTGTTGTGTGATGGGTTTTTATTGGATCTCGCACACTTTTGGCTCGGAGCCTTTGTCTTTTTCTGATGGTTATTCCCTGTGCGTCCCTGCAGAATCGTAAGAACGATGAGGTTTCGTACGAGAAGATGCTTAAGTTAAGAAGGGACCTGAGCAGAGCGGTTACCATACTTGAGATGATCAAGAGGCGTGAAAAGAGCAAGAGAGAACTGCTGCATCTCACGTTAGAGATTGTGGAAAAGAGGTGAGTCCTCACATGGATTTAGTTATGTGGAAGTCCTGGAGAAGAACTGAGGCCATCATATTGGCAGGTGGTGTTTGGCTTATGATTTTGGTGTTTTATAATCCCAAATCAGAAGTAGTGGGGGGGGGAAGAAAACACCCCAAAAAAACTTTTTTTTTGTTTTTTTGCATTCCCCATCCCATTGTTTGGGGACTCTTTCCTTGCCATTGTTGCCTCAGGCTTGCTCAGTTAGGGGCTGGATATTTGTAAAGCTGCTTTGAGGAATGAATGATGATTAACAAATTAAATGACATCGACCAGAAAATGGCAAGAAATCATCTTGGGTTCATACGGTCTAAAATTGAATAAAAGTCCAAGTAAATATGTGCCACTTATTTGTGTTGTTTTTTTTTGGTGCTGCTTAATTGTATTACCCTGCTAGTCTACACACCCTTTCTCTGACCCATGTCGTGTGTTGAAGGAATGGCATGGCTGATTTTGGAGGAGAGGTCATGGCAGAGATGGCTCAACGGGCGCTAGAGAAGCCGGTCATCCCCCTCATCCCCATCACCACCAGCAACCAGTACAGACATGCAGACCATGAGCGTGACTACAAAAGCAAGGTATGTGCACACAGAACGACCAACAACACTAGACATGCACACACACAACACACAAGTCCTGGACTGTGTGACAGACTTTCAGCAAAGCTGGAATTTATTTATAGATGGCAGCATTACATCATCAAAGCTTTTAATTACACAGAATGCAGGAGGCTGTTTAGAGGAGAGATGTCTAAGGAAACTGTGACTGTAAGCAAGTCTGCTTATCTGATTGGGGAAGACTTGATATTAAAATAATACTTTAGTTGTTTATAGTAGAAGGAAAACACGATAGTCGGTCTACTCTCCTGGGCAAAATATAATGGACCAAGCCCAAAATGACCTCACTGAACAAGACTCTCAAGAAATAAAAACAAGTTATGAGAAGGTTGTTTCCTGCAGGGTCAAATGCCCTATCTGGATGGACTTAAACTTGCATGAGGTGCTGAGGAAATTTCCTCTTCTTGCGGGAGTTACTGTATGATATTTGTTTCTGTCTAAATAGTACGTGTTTTTCCTTTGATCATTTTAGCCTTTTCTGGATGTACAGCTCCATGATTTTACAGACGGATGATGCTTTGCTTTAGGGGGAGAAAGGCAGATCTGACTGCTGGTATTTGCCATAGGTCTTATCGCTTGTGTATGAATGTCGGAGATGCTCTCATCAGATTAACAGGGCAGTTTTTAAGGGTGTAAGGTCTAAAGCTAGACCTGTAGCTTTATCATTTATAATTAAATGTGCGTAATATATATTGTTAATATTCTGTCTGCCGAAAACCTTTGTCAGCTACTTTTGAGACGGACATCCAGGTCAATGGAGAATATGACCTGCTGGAAACTTAATTGTCCTGCAGGTATTTTAGTACCATCCAGATGCAAAAGTTTTAGACCTGAGGACAATTGTCAAATACGTCTAAAGGCAGAGTGCACTGTTTGAAAACAGAAAATTGCTAGGGAATGGTTTTACCAGGGAATGTAGATCTAAAACACCTGCTATTTGCTTCTCATATTTACTACTTTTTTGTCTATAACCCTGTGCCATCTTTATTTTGTGGTTATAACCTGCTTTTAATAGGCTAGTTTAGCATGTCATAAAATGCTGAGCTCGCATGTAATGATAGTCTAAATCGTCTTTGCTCAGTTGTTGGTCAGTCTTCACTCTGGAGCTGTGTGTTTGCAGGTGGATAAGCCAGAAGTAGTGCGTCAGAAGAGGAAGTATGAGAAGAAACCGAAGTCGCTGCTACTGACTGGAGCTCACCACTCTGGGCCTGCAGCCATCAACACTAAAGATCTTAACCAGTATGACTTCCCCAGCTCAGATGAGGAGCCCTACTCACAGGTGAACCATCACTACGTGGTTTATACGGCTTTCAGAGCTATAATGAACATGGTGCAGTTTTTCTGTTGTCTAACTGTCCTGCTGTCCTTCAGCTGTTTTCCGGCTCTTCGGAGGCAGAAGAGGAGAATGATCCTGACGGCGCGTTTGCATTTAGGAGGAGATCCGGCTGCCACTATCATGCTGTAAGTCTTAAGCGTATTAGCTTAGATGAGATCATTTCTTTTACTGTTTTGTCTCTGTCACTGGGTATAAAGGTAAGTGTAATGGTTTATCACTCATGAATAGCTTCTTCATGTCGATCTCATTTACCTCCAGTAGACATGCAAACTGACTTCAGACTGAAACTTTTTAGAAAGCAGGCAGTCGTACTGTTGGACAGTATTTAATTGCACAGTGTTTACCGCACTAATCACGTTTTGGCTTGGAACCAGGAATCAAGAGTGTGTGTAACGGGGGTATAGCAATGCATCGTGATGCAAAACTGTGACTGCATTATGGAAATGTAACAGTGTGCATCGTGGAAACAGCACGTGCATTCTGAGTTCAGAGATGTTCAGTCATGCGCCTTAAATGGCATATCTTCCATTCTACAATGGAAACTGGAGATATTTGAGTGAAGATAATGATTGAAGATGAACACTATTGATCCCGAGGGAAATTAGTATGTTTGAAGGCTGAGCTTGGCACAGTGAGCTTATTTGATTTTCAATTTAAGATCGCACTTATTTAGATTTTTAGTTAAAGTTATTTTAATTGCAGAGTGTATAAGGTTTTATGCCGATTAGTTTACCACACTGACCAATTTTTTTATGAAGTAGTAGTGCCCTATATAGTGTGTGTTTGTACAGTGTTGTTTTAACGTTTGTGAACTCTTTAGAATTTTCTATATTTCTGCATAAATATGACCTAAAACATCATCTGATTTTCAAGTCCTAAAAGTAGAAACAAATGAGACAAAGATGTAGTTGGTCATTTGTTTAGTGAGGAAAACTACCCAATATTACATATTAGTGAGTGGTAAAAGTATGAACCTCTAGGGTTAGCAGGTAATTTGAAGGTGAAATTAGTCCGGTGTTTTCAGTTCATTGGATGATAATCAGGTGTGAGTGGGCACCCTCTTTTATTTAAAGAACAGGAATCTGTCAAAGTCTGCTCTTCACAACACGTTTGTGGAAGTGTATCATGGCATAAACAAAAGAGATTTCTGAGGACCTCAGAAAAAGAGTTGTTGATGCTCATTAGGCTGGAAAAGGTTACAAAACCATCTCTAAAGAGTTTGGACTCCACCAATTCACAGTCAGACAGATTGTGTACAAGTTGAGGAAATTCAAGACCATTGTTACCCTCCCCAGGAGTGGTCGACCAAGAAAGGTCACTCCAAGAGCAAGGCGTGTAATAGTTGGTGAGGTCACAAAGGACTTCAGGGTAACTTCTAAGCAACTAAAGGCCTCTCTCACATTGGTTAATGCTAATGTTCATGAGTCCACCATCAGAACAACACTGAACAACAATGGTGTGCATGGCAGGGTTGCAAGGAGAAAGCCACTGCTCTCCAAAAACAACATTGCTGCTTGTCTGCAGTTTGCTAAAGATCACGTGGACAAGATAGAAAGCTATTGGAAGAATGTTTTGTGGACGGATGAGACCAAAATAGAACTTTTTGGTTTAAAAGAAAAGCGTTATGTTTGGAGAAAGGAAAACGCTGCATTCCAGCATAAGAACCTTATCCCATCTGTGAAACATGGTGGTGGTAGTATCATGGGTTGGGCCTGTTTTGCTGCATCTGGGCCAGGATGGCTTGTCATCACTGATGGAACAATGAATTCTGAATTATATCAGAGAATTCTAAAGGAAAATGTCAGGACATCTGTCCATGAGCTGAATCTCAAGAGAAGGTGGGTCATGCAGCAAGACTACGACCCTAAGCACACAAGCCGTTCTACCAAAGAATGGTTACAGAAGAATAACGGTAATGTTTTGGAATGGCCAAGTCAAAGTCCTGACCTTAATCCAATCGAAATGTTGTGGAAGGACCTGAAGTGAGCAGTCAATGTGAGGAAACCCACCAACATCCCAGAGCTGAAGCTGTTCTGTACGGAGGAATGGGCTAAAATTCCTCCAAGCTGGTGTGCAGGACTGATCAACAGTTACATTACAGGAAGTTTTTAGTTGCAGTTATTGCTGCACAGAGGGGGTCACACCAGATACTGAAAACAAAGGGTCACATACTTTTGCACTCACTAATATATAATATTGGATCATTTTCCTCAATAAATAAATGAGCAAGTATAATATTTTTGTCTCATTTGTTTATCTGGGTTCTCTTTTTACTTTTACGACTTGTGTTAAAATCTGAAAGTTTTAGGTCATATATGCAAAAGCATAAATTCTAAAGGGTTCACAAACTTTCACGCACCACTTCGTATGTATGCACACATGTAGTGTAGGTACTTGTGAATAGGAGACATTATATTAATTGTGTCAGCCTTGTTATTGGTGTGGACAGAAGTTTCCTTGTCTCTTATCCCTTGCACACTTTTTGTCCTCTCAGGTGCGTGGTGGAAAGGGTGGTTCATGGTCGTGGTCAGATCCTGCTGAGGGTGGATTGGCAGACGCTCGCTACCGTTACTCTCTCACCACACTGACCATTCCTCACCGATGTTTGGGCTTGGCACGACGAAGGGTTGGGAGAGGGGGCAGGTAAGAATCAAACTACATCCTGTGTAGTAACAAGCACCTTGTCGGTCTGCTGACTTTTCAGAGCTCTGAGCTGATAAATGTTGGCTTGTAGTTGTTGCTTGTCAGTATAGGACACGAACAGTAAATCTGTGGTACGCAGGTTTTGCGTAACGGAAGTTACATGTGAGGGCAGCATTGTGACGCAAGGTTAACGTTGGTTGCTTTCCAGCTCCAGAGATCCTCAGTTCGATCCTGATCTTGGACTCTGCCTTTGTGGAGTTTGCATGTTCTGAGTCCACATGGGTTTACTCTGGTTTCCTCCCACAGTCCACAGATGTTAGGTTAATTGGTTGCTCTGCATGGGCCCAGTATGAGTGTGTCCGAGCAGTATCGATGTAGTCTTGTTCCTGTCGTGAATAGCCATCGATACTGATGTGATGTTAAATATAACAAATACACAACCAGACGCCACTCCCAAGTTTTGGAGAGCACTTGTAGTTTGTCAAACGTGCTGCGTGTTTGTGAACAGGGTTCTGTTGGACCGGGCTTACTCCAACTGGGACGATGTGCATCACGGGCTGGACCTGGATTGTCCCTCCTCCCCCTCCACCCGTCAGCCTGTCGCTATGGATACCTCACATACTATCAGTACCTCCCCCGCTGTGTCATCTCCCGCCTCCACATCTGCACCAGACCTGTCACAGATCCTCCGCAACATTAAGCCTGCCGATGGAGACATTTCAGGCCTCGAGCGGCCCCACCCAACGACCCCAATAACCGCCAGCCCTGGTCAGTGCGAAGACGGAGCCGAGGCCCTCCTTACCCAACCCATCAGCACTTCTGCGAAATCGAGCCGCCAGCCGACTACCCGTGCCCCCACCCACACATGGTGAGTCACTGTATTTAAGGAAGTGCAAGAGGTGCACACTTTGTAAAAGCTATGCCGTGACCCCTGTTCTGCATACTTGTTGCAGTGTTTACGGCTGAGCAGTACCAGCAGCATCAGGAGCAGCTGGCACTCATGCAGAAACAGCAGTTGGAGCAGGCACAGCAGCAACAGCGAGTCAACGCCCACACTCAGGTGAGTGAGGAAGCAGCGTTGAGTTTCCGCGACGTAGGACAGCCAAATGAATGTACTGCCGTCTTTTGGGGGGGGCTGAATATCCTCACCATGATAGCAATGCCTAAAGTAGTAGAACTAGAAAACCACGCTTGTGCCACACTTCAATTTTTATTTGACAAGCTGAAGAAACACATTTTCTTGAGGTTACTAAAGTTGGGGGAAGTCGCTTCATAGCTCAAGTTCGAATCTGGGCTGTGATCAGTTTCTATCCTCTTTGTCTGCATGGGTTTAGTCCTCGTCTGGGTTTCCTCTCACATTCTAAAGACGTGCATTAGGTTAACTGGTTGCTCTAGATTGGCCCAGTATGACTGAATGTGTCTGACTAGTACCGGCGTAACCCTTCTCCTGTCATTATATAAACAAATACATAAATACTAAGGTTAGGGTTATGTGTGGGTTAGCATTATTTAGCTTAACGCAGTCAGTGGAAGGACCTCCTAATTATCCAGGAAGTTTGTTGTGTAAATAGTGAGCCAGTGCTAACAGGTTTGTCTGGGTACCGTGACCTTTAGCTGGCTCAAACATGTTTGGTGTTGGTTCTGTTCTACACACTCATTTTGTCTGTTTATACGCTGTCCTGAATTTACTTTAATGAGGCAAAAATTTTCTGTGCAAGAAGTATAAATAATGTAAGTGCTATGTTTAGAACGACTCCCAAATGATTCAAAAAGATTTAAGTCATAAATCACTAGAACAGGTTTGTGTGGCAGCATTTGTAGCTCAACCTGGTATCAACAGGACTAAAAGGGTTAATGAACATTTGAGGAGACATTTTTGCTTATTGCATGCACTCACCAGTCACTTCATTAGGTACACCGGCTTGGTTCTGCGGTCATTGTCCTTTTAATCAGTTCCACTTTGTAGTTCTACAGCTATAGACTGCAGTCCATCTGTTTCTCCAAGTACTTTGTTAGCCCCCCTTTTTGTTCTCTAATAACCAGGACCACCACAAATCAGAAACTCTGCCAAGGGGCTGGGATTCACAGGCAGTGTGAGCACCCACGTTGCATGTCAGTCTATTGCTTGTCAGTACTGACCGTCCCCTTTCCTACAGTGTGTGTGCATAAATCGCAAGCTTTGTCTGTACAAAACATCATTCAAACGTGCAGTGTTGGGTATCACCAAAGAACAAGATTTCCAAAATGGCACAGTGCCCTGCTAAACCCACCACCACCACATCAGTGTCAGTGCAGTGCTGGGAATGATACCACCACCCAAGTAGTACCTGATCTGTGGCGGTCCTGACCATTAGAGAACAGGGTAAAGGGGACTGACTGAGTATGGAGGGAAACAAATAGACTATAGTCTAATTGTAGAACTACAAAGTGCTTCAATATGGTAAGTGGAACTGATAAAATGGACAATGGGTGTAGAAACATGGAGGTGTTGCTTATAGAGATTAGCGTGTGTGTATATTCACATACTGTAATAAGGTCAGGGAAAAATGAATAAATACAGAAATGCATATATGATGAGTGTAGAAATAAGTATAGTTACTCACACTATAAGCCTTGAAAAGAAACAGATGGAGGAACAATTCATTTCCCCCCTCTCTCTTTTTTAAGATTTCATCATCTAAGGTCTTAGACTCTGCAAGTGCACAGTTCGCCGCCTCGGCACTGGTGACACCGGAACAACTGATGGCGCTGAAGAGCAAAGAGGAAGGAGTACTAGGAGTTGGAGTCAATGGAATTGTATCTGCCTCAGGTGAGACGAGTAGAAATAACAGCACTTGCCTTAAAACAGCAGAACATTAGGTGGCTGGAACAGGTTTGAATGAGTACTGTTGTAGGTTGCTAATGTTTTCAGTCCTCCATAGCTGTTCCACTTCGATAGTTCGCTCGTGTTATTGAGACCCTTGTGTTACCTAGAAATGAAATAAACGACATTAAGTACGTTTATTTCTTAGTAACGACTGTTTTGTTTCTCTCGTTGTAACCTAGAATTCACACCACACGTCACATTTGTGTAATAGAACAGGATTAAACTAGGGAAGTGCATTTCCTGAAGAAAATGCGAGTGTGATTGCCACTCTGCAATGGATGACCCTAAGGGGCCCTATGGGCATCACGTCTCCTCAAGGTGCATCCGGGACCAAGCCTGCCGAATTTTGTGACCGTAGTTCGAAAACTGACCGAGTTACATTCATTGGCTCACTGGGGCCCCATTGCCCAGCCGGGGTCTTCAGGGGCCCCATGGGCATCATGTCACCTCAGATTGCACCCGGGACCAAGCCTGTCGAATTTCGTGGCCGTAGGTTAAAAACTGACTGAAAATTTGGGTCTTTGCAGGATCCCCCCCAAAGTCCAACCGCAAAGCCCTATACAAGCACACCATTCCCGACCAGACCGGACGCATTGGTGCTGAAACGGTCGATATCTTGAAAGCTGCGGCAGTTGAAAGCCTGACAAAAACGTGGAATAATAAGAAGGAAGAAAAATAAGACTTTCGGATTACAAAATTAGAAAATTAGAGGCAATCACACTAATTTGTGGGGTGAATGGGGGCTGTAGAGCTTTTTTGAAGGCGCTACGCTGTGACTTTATTTCTGTCTGGCTCAGCCATGTTGCCATTTTTCCTCACTTTTGTCCTGAGAAAATTACAAGCAGGATTACCTGCTGGTTTTCACCAAATTTTTGGGGTACTGTGATCGCTCCAGCCTGTCGGGATTCATGTCTCCCTGATTTTATAGGCAGAAGTCGCCTCACGGTGGGGCTAGGGTTGGGTATCGTTTGCATTTTATTGGTTCTGATTCCAATTCTGATTATCAATTCCAGTTATTGTTGATTCCCAGATTCTGAATTCTGAAAGACTACAACAAATTAATTCACTGACATCCCTTGAGAAACAAATCCATTCCAAAGGGGACATTCCTGTCTAAGTAATCACTTTTAAACAGCTCATTTCTGCATTAACTGTGTGAATGTCTTTTGGGTTGATTGATAAGGCACTGTAATGTCGCTGCAGTCTTTTATGCTGGCCGTGCTAGATGTTCAAATGGTTGGTTAAAAGCAGGCCGCTGGAAAGCAGAGCCCCGGTTTGATTGTATTTGTTCTTCTAAAGCGCTGAAGCCGCCACCTGGCAGTAACGCATTACTCTGTCTCTGCAGGAGTCTTTAAGGGCTTGCACCACACGAGCACAATCTCCACCAGCCCCATGCCCACCTCCAACCACCAGTGCGACGCCCCTACCTCCACCCCAAACAACGGAACTTCCTCAGCAAATCACCACGTTGGTTCGGTCAGCCCTGCACCTGCACAGGTGTTACTGGCCGGAGCAGTCAGGGTTGGCGTGCCGTCCCCGGGTGCACCACTAAGCATGCGACACCTGCAGAAGCAGCTCACGGTCCCGACCTCCGCCCTGAAACTCGCTGCTAGCGCCAACCGCCAGATCCCCAAAGTCACACCTGGCACCACCACCCTCGACATGGGCACCAGGTGAGAGCGTTTGTGTTTTAACGCAGTACATTGTTCTTTACTGGAGCACAGTTTCATGGCTCATCCAACACAGCCAATGCCACCAATGCACTAACCTTTTTGTTTTTGTTTTTCTTACTTTAAATACATTCAGTTAATTACATTTATATGATCAAGGTCCCCTTTATGTAAACGTAAGACTCCATCGGTGCAGGGTTACACCTTTTTGATGTCCTTTCGATCTCTTTTTGTCTTTCAGGGAAAATCATGATCAAGAGAAGCCAACATTGAACAGTATATCAGAAAACACAGTAGCCATGGAGGTGACGTAGCCTCTCCTAAAACACAAAACAAAAATACACCCTGAGATTTGGGTTGTCCGCTCTAGGTGCTGTGCATCAGTGACTCTGTGTCTTCAAGGCAGCCGTTGGGACTCTACTGCAATGCTTGTCTCTTTTTTTTTTTTTTTTTCCTCTTTTTTTTTTTTGTTTTGTTACTGTTAAAAATATCATCTGTAAATTATGAAACAAGGTGTTTATTCTATGTACAGTACTACATATTTGTAATATGGCCCTTTGTATATAACATTACTTGAATACAGAAATTGTTCAGTTATGTTTTGCACTTGGGGGGCAGAAATTAGAAAAAGAATAAGTGCGACTTTGTTAGAGTGAATGGTGGTGTGCGTGGAAGCGAGATGCGTGTCGGTGGTGTGTGACATCACATGCATGGTGTTTTATCTATTTATTGTGAGGTGTTTACAGCATTTTTGTTTAGTGTTTATTTTTTATACACTGTAACCTCTTGGGTTTCCGTGCGTGTGTGTGAGTGTCTGTGCGTGTAACCGTTTTATGTGAAAGTTTTGTGAAAAGATGCAGGGTTTTTCCTCAAACTCCTCCCTTGTTACATCCCACAATCAACTCCATCATTCTAGTCGTCCGTCTCAAAGGGCGAGACATCTGAAGCCTTTCACACCAAGCTGCTCTTTCCCCTCAAAGCACTATGTTTTGTTTTTTATTATTTTGTCAATGCTGCTTTTGTCTTTTCTTTGAATGCTCTCCGAAGCATTTACCCATGTTTTAAGGGTTCCTGAAACAGGAGTCTATTATAAGAATGGAGGTATTGGAGTTTCTCCATGTCTTCTTAAAGACTTGAGTGTATGGTTCTTGTGTTGAGGCTTTTTTTTAATTACGTTTTTTTAATTTGCATATGGTAACCAAGGATAAAAGGGAGAGTTCTGCCATGAAATCTGTATGCATCATCATAATCATTCCACTTTGTATGAAAAAGATGAAAAGTTAACAAAAAAGGACTTTTACCCCTTGTAAGAATCCTCTTGCCACTGGACGTTGTGGTGCCTTCCTTTGGGAACTGCGCAAGCTCTCTTCCATGAAGAGGACGGTACTCCACAAGGCTACTAGTAGTTGTTCTTTTGTATGTACCACACAATCTGAATGCCCATTCCAATGGCATAATCAATCCTTTTTTTAAATTTCATTTTGGGTTTTTTTTTTTTATTCCCTAAATTGTCTCCCACCTGTCCCACATGGAAGAATGGATTATTTGGAAAAATGACCACATCTATAGAAAAAAATGTTCAATAAAGCCAGGGCATTAAGTGTTCGACCAGCACAGAATCCTCTCTCTCTGTCTTATTTCAGCACTTATCAGTGTGATGTCTATGAACTGTGACAGGTTTGGGTAACTCTGAAGAGTTTGCCACTGTAGCACCAGTAATGATGCAGACTTTTTTTTGCTGCCTGACCAGACCCACCAGGACTCAAACTGGTGACAGCGGTGGTCGGCTAGCAACTTATCACTGCACCACCCAAGTGTCTTTTATGTCAACATTAAATGGTTTTATAATATTGTGCACTCTATTATAAAACCATTGCTTCATATATACTCAGCCAGTTTATGTTCAGCTGCTCAGTTAGTCAGGTAGCAGCCTGATCTACCCGTCTTGAGATCATGTTCAAAGTCAAAAAGATTAGTCCATGCACCCTTTTGAGCAGGTTGTATAGGAAGGATACATTAGGGTCAACAGCCATACTATTAGTAAAAGTACAAGCTGTAAGGATATAATAAACAAGCAGTGTTAACACTGAGATTTGGCACTGAGCAGAAAACCAAGAAGAGCCAAAAGCCAGGAATAAGCCTAGAAAATCAAAGGGAATAAGTGTTCCATGTTTAAAGAAGGATCTGATGGTGTCTATTAGGTTGTAGATCCACCAATCACATGGACACCAGCAAAAGTGAACTGGGCATGAAAGTGATCCAAAAGTGCAGCCACAACCATGGGTGACATTTTGTGGCCGTTTGCTGGAATTCGTGGCCAGAAAAGTGATCTAGCAGGGAATAAAGTGTATGAAGCTCAAATCTGGACTTTATGCATTTCCTTTAATGGAGTTGTTAGTGAAATATGTGTTAAGCAGAGCAACAATTGACCAAGTCAGTCTTTTTATAGACTATTTTTAAAGCAAAACCTCTAGTGTGGACTCATTTGAGCTTCTACAAAGACATGAACATTAGACATTTTTATAAACTCATATTAATTATGGATTATTGATGTTTGTTAAGACTCCAAACTCTACAGGTATGCACCCTTTCACATCTATCTGATTAGCGACAGAGGTCTACAAATTATAATACATGATTAAAACTAATAAAGCTGTGGATGGAGTGGCTCTAAGCAGAGCTGTACAGAGCTGCAGACATGGTTAAATATACAGTACTGTATTGAACTCTACCGTATTTTACTTAATGTTTGATTATATGTGTACATTAATTATTGTGAATTTCCATTGATTTAAAAGGGTTTATCATTTTCGAACAGTTTAGGCTAAGGATGTGGTGGCATTAGAGTTGCTTTGTAAGATGGCAGCGTTCCCCTTGTGTTTTTATCGGTACCTCTGACGCAGTTGCATAGGATTTGCGTGCAGTTTTCTTGTGAAAATACTTTTTACACGCTCCAAAATGTTCCCAAAGTCATGTTTAATGACGGTAGCAAAAAAAAGACAAAGCTTAGATCTTAAAGCATAGAGAAGTTAGTAAGACTGCATGTAGGAACAAATGTAAATGCAATCACGTGACCTCAGCTTAGGCTGGATAGTAAGTGTTTCACCTTCTATAAAACATAGAAAAGCATGTGCAGTATTACACAGAACAGTATAGCCTACTAAAATGTTTCCATATTGTTTTAATATTGTTAAAAAATGAAGAACTACGTGCAAAGTATCTAAACTACAGTAATTGAAGGTATCTTGCTCCATGCTGTAGTAGCCTAAAACGATTACGTGTCTATGGTAATATCTGCTCATGGTCCATATGCTGACATTAAACGCTTTACTGTAATTTAAATAGAGGCTAATCTCCACGACACTAGAGGGCAGCCGAGTAGTGATTAACAGTAAACAGATTGTCCGCACATGCAACGTTCCTCCATAGAAATTAGTTCTATGGCTAGGAATGAGTTGTAAAGGCACGTTGGTCAGTGTTTAAACAGGTGAAGACAGGTGTCACGGATGCAACCAATTACCGGCCTTACGGAGATCAAAATTAATCAGAAAATGACGTGGAAAGCTTTTGTCTATGAATTTGTTACAGAGGAGACCACTTCAGAGCTGCGGGGTGGGGCAGCTGGGACATGGTTTATTCTTTGATAACCAGAGGTTATTTGCTACATATAGGTTTTTACTTCAGATAAATGTTGGTTGTTTGACCCTAGTGAATAAACGTTTTTATGCTTCAGTGCAAAAGTGTACTAGGTCTACTTTGTAGCCAGAGGTAATGGCTTATATACAACCCCAAATCAGAAAAAGTTGGGGTAGTACGGAAAATGCTAATTAAAAATTGAAAGAATTCATTGTAGACAGTATGAACCCAATATACGGTCGTGTTTTTATCTGTTTTTATCTGTCATCATTTTATTTGTTAATAAACATCCATGTCTGCATTTCAGGCACATTCCAAAAACAAGTTGGGATTGGCGCAGTTTAGGGCTAGCAATGAATTCAAATCTGTCCCAACTTTTTCTGATTTGGTGTTGTATAGTACTCATAAGTACATGCTACTCAATAAAAAAATAAAAGTATTTCTTTAAAAAGCATTTCTAATGCAATTTTTGAAACATAATGAATTACATGAGGGGACATGGTTTGGTACAATCAGGTAGTAAGTAACAAAGTACAAGTTCTTCATTACTGTACTTAAGTACAGTATATAATAGTTTTTCCTTTTAAATATAGTGAGTAAAAGGAAAAATCTATACTTTTTACTCTGTATATTTTCAAATCAAGCTCCGTACTTTAGCTTTATCTATTTATTTGTCTGTTTTATCTATGTAGTTTTCTTTTTTTATTTAGACAATTCTAGTCAGGCATCTAACAAAGAACAAACCTGACAGTGCAACTATCGCGAGGGTGCCAAAATCTCAAAAATGTGTCTTGTACTGTTCCTCAATGAGTAAGGTTCAGATGACCTTATCAGTATCTCATTACGCAGAATGAGGGGAGTTGGTGTCGAAATTCAACAGATGTGTAGATATTTCACTATGTAGATGTGCTGATTTTAAGAAAATTTCTAAATTTTTTCCAGGGCTGGAATTAAAGAACATTGAAATGTGTTTTAAATTAAATATTATTTAAATATAATACTTAAAGGTATTTTCAAAACATTTTACCATTGTAGTAATAGAATTTAGAAAAGAATTACCTCAACTTCACACACACATTTACTTTCTGTTATCAACAGTTGACTAAATATAAAAATGGTTCATATATCATTTTCTTTTTTATATACATTCTTATATTGTTGTTAAACAAGTCAGTGGTGAATGTGAGACATTTGCGATTTAATCAAGTGAAAAGTGCTAAATTATATGTTGCATGATGCCGTTCACACCATTCACGGATACAGGTCTTATATTCATCACAGAATTCACCGTCAAGGGGACATGAATAAGCTTCTGGTGTTTGATGACTAAAAGCAGATATGTGGGCTTTACGATTTATAATGCTCTGAATTTTACCTAATAAATACAATTGTCTGCTGGTGCAAAATGCACCGACTGAGCCAAATAAAAAATATACCTACTACATAACGTCACTTACTTCAGTGTGCTTTCTCAAACTGGACAGCGAATTCTTAAATGCCATGAGTTCAATTTCTTTGGGGGACAGAAAATGCATTGCATCTGCCAAGATGTATTTGTCAACCCAGCGACCTCAAATAATTCCTTCAAATAAGGCCATGGATGAGTTTTTATTTCTGACACACCACCTGAATTGTGACGTCACGCTGTCTCTTTCTTTGGGATCCATGGTTTCATCCGTCTGCCTTCCTGAACCCACCTCGTTACTTGAAAGCAGCCAGGTTCTCCAGTTTTTAAACGTTTAAATTGTAGCAAGATTCTTTTGTTGGCTCTATGGCCTCAGGTAGAACACCTTGTGAGGTAGAAACCATCCTAACGCTGTTGCTGTGATGTAGCTTCCTTTCATAATCGAGTAGTTGTCTCCAGAAGCCAGCATTGGGTCGAATGAACGGTCTTGCTTCAAGAACCTGACAGTACGCCTGGAGCAGAGAGATGCTTTGGAAGCGCATTAGATAAGCCATGACCAGAGCTGGAGATCTGCTTCTGCCTGCCATACAGCACACCAGCGAGCTGCCACTCTGGTTCTGGTGAATGCGTTCTGCAACAGCATCAAAATGTAGGTGCAGTGGAGCATGGGGCTCGTCTTGTATTGGCACACTCACCCACTCCTCGTCTGAGTACTTCACCCGCGGTGACACGTCACAAGAACACACGACTAGGTTGATGTGCCTGCGTGCAAGAGCAGATGGGTTCAGAGCCTCTATGCCACTTAGGTACAATGTGGGAGTGACCTGGGAGATGGAGGCCATGAAGGCTGGGAACAAAAAACAACAAAATGGGTTAATTGGGTTATTTAGAGTGCGGACAGTTTGCAAAATGATATGGCAAGCTTGTGATCTTCGCTCCCTCAGATGGCACTGCATCAAGAACCATCATTCAACAACAGCTGAAAGAAGTGCAAGGGATTCCTTTAGCAAACCCTTATCAAGCACTACAATACAGAGTTACATTCACAAATGCCTCTTAAAACGTCCAAAAAAGAAGCCTCATGTTAACCATGTCCAGAAGCAGGTCTTTTTTGGAAAAAATGGAATGGGGTTGGGTCAGTGCCCTTGGTAAAGGTCACTGTTTAGACTGGTCACTTCTGTGATGGCAGCATTAATGCAGACGTCTTTTCCATCTACGTCCATTCATTTTTCAACAAGACAATGCAAAACCACATGCTGCACACATTATAAAGGCATGACTCTTGCTGTCCCCACCTGTCCCCAATAGAGAATGTATGGAGAAGTTTGAAACAAAAAAACACATCTTAAGACGTGTTTACAGGAAGAATGAGACAAAATAACACCTGAAACACTAAACTGCTTGGTATCCTCTGTCCCAAAACGTCTTTTAAGTGTGGTGAAAAGGAATTTTGTCTCTGCCCATTATTGCTCGTCAAACACTCAGCTGGGTACTGCTTTTGTTTAAGATTACAGTCACCTGTTTGAACTCGCATCATTATTTAGTGTTTTACCTCATTACTAGCCCTAAATTGCCCCTGTCCCAACTTATTTTTATTATGTTTTGCTGGCCTGAAAAGCAGGAATGGATGTTTATTAACAAATGAAATGACGTTGACCAGACAAAACCTGAAGTATCTCAGGTTCATACTGTCTGCAATGAAATAAAAGTCAAAGTAAATGAAAAACACTGTGGGCTTCATTCATGAAACCTTTGTTAAAAAAAAAAAAAAAAAAAAAAACAAAACCAGCAAACAGCGAGTAAATTACGCATAAATGGACATTTCTGAAAACTCTCATCCAGATTCATTAGTAGAGCTCGCATATGAATACCAATCGTTCTTAAATGGGTCACACGTGCACGTTCCTTTATAATTAGAATACAATTACCATAATCCATACACATGAATAACAAATATCCACCGGATAATAAAGGCTTTGGACTGAGGAACACAGAAAAATTCCTCAAATGTCTCAGAAAAAGCAAAGAAAAAAAACTATTCCGATGCAGAAATCAATGTTTTATTGGACAAAGTTCATTCAAATCAACATATTTAATTTTTGAGAGTCCATAGTGATGTTTCAGGATTATTAAGCAAAGCAGCTTGACACAATTCCATGTAGCCTGTATGAATAAAACTACAATCTTCTAGTCGGTGCTTAATTTAAGCCGGATCCTGCCGGACCAAGATCTGGTACCTCTCATATTTGGAGCACTTGCATTCTGGTGTTCTGGATTCAGCACTTATTCTGCTTATTTATGTAATAAAATGAAAATGGACAATACAAATAAATGAATTTTAATAAAATGGTACTTGTGTGTAACCTCCTTTCCAAAAACCCAAATGGCTCCTTTTCTTTGACCATCAGTCGCATGCGCGCTCACGCTTCAGGAGAGCTTGCGGACAGCGAGCTTTGGAAATGGCAAAAAAGTTAATACAATGCAAGTCTTTTTCATTTATATACAGTGGGGCAAAAAACTATTTAGTCGGTCACTGATTGTGCAAGTTCTCCTACTTAGAAAGATGAGAGAGATCTGTAATTTTCATCATAGGTACACTTCAACTATGAGAGACAAAATGAGAAAAAAAAAATCCAGGAAATCACATTCAATTTTGAAAGAATTTAATTGTAAATCATGGTGGAAAATAAGTATTTGGTCACCCACTAACAAGCAAGAAGCTGTTCTGTCCTCCACTCGTTACCTGTATTAATGGCACCTGTTTGACCTCGTTATCTGTATAATAGACACCTGTCCACAGCCTCTAACAGTCAGACTCCAAACTCAAGACCAAAGAGCTGTTGAAAGACACCAGGAAGAAAATTGTAGACCTGCACCAGGCTGGGAAGAGTAAATCTACAATAGGCAAGCAGGTTGGTGTGAATAAGTCAACTGTGGGAGCAATTGTAAGACATGCAAGACCATTGATAATCTCCCTCGATCTGGGGCTCCACGCAAGATCTCATCCTGTGGGGTCAAAATGATCATGAGAACGGTGAGCAAAAATCCCAGAACTACACGGAAGGACCTGATGAATGACCTGCAGAGAGCTGAGACCAAAGTAACAAAGGCTACCATCAGTAACACACTACGCTGAGAGGGACTCGGATCCTGCATTGCCAGGCGTGTCCCCCTGCTTAAGCCAGTACATGTCCAGGCCTGTCTGAAGTTTGCCAGAGAGCATATGGATGATCCAGAAGAGGATTGGGAGAATATCATGTGCTCAGATGAAACCAAAATAGAACTTTTTGGTTAAAACTCAACTCGCCGTGTTTGGAGAAAGAAGAATGCTGAGTTGCGCCATACCTACTGTGAAGCATGGGGGTGGAAACCTCATACTTTGGGGCTGTTTTTCTGCAACGGTCACAAGACAACTGATCTGTGTTAAGATAAGAATGAACGGGGTCATGCATCGTGAGATTTAAAGCCAAAACCTCCTTCCATCAGTGAGAGCCATGAAGATGGAACATGGCTGGGATCCCAAACACACCGCTCGGGCTCTAGCATTTGTTTTCTTACCGATCTCTTGATAACGGCACTCTCCAAACGTTCTGCCAGCCGAGTTGCGTTCGAGGCTTCCACTTAGCCACAGCGCTCAGAAAATAACATTTCATATAACAGATAGTAGCAGATCAATTACACATTGACTGAATGGTCGTCTTTTCTTATTTATATATGCAAATGCATCATTAGATCATCATGCCTTGATGCAGTGGTGTAGGTTTCATTTAAACTTTAAACTCCTCACACCACCCAACCTATTGCATCATATGAGTAGTGTTTTATGTTAAGTAAAACATAGGATATGCTGCACAAGGAAAGTCAAAATGATATTTACTATGCCAAACATCATACCTTGAAGATGAATATATATTTACTACGAATAGCGATTTTAAAATTTAAATTATATTCATGCCAGCAGTGCGTTAGTGCGTTCTTTCTCCTGTGTAGGCGAGAGCTGAGCATTGAGGCTTATTGGAAGTTTCTCTGAATGACAGGCTGTATTACAACTCCAATTCCAGTGAAGTTGGGACGTTATGTAAAACAGAAATAAAATAAAAAAATAGGATGATATGCAGATCAACCCATATTCAATTGAATACACTACAAAGACAAGATATAAACTTTGTTTTTTTTGCAAATATTCACTCATTTTGAATTTGATGCCTGCAACAGGTTCCAAACCAGTTGGGACAGGGTTAACAAAAGAATGGGAAAGTTGAGGAATGCCCAAAAACCACCTGTTTGGAACATTCCACAGATGAACAGGTTAATTGGTAACAGGTGAGTGTCATGATTGGGTATAAAGGGAGCATCCCCGAAAGACTTCATTTACATTTACAGCATTTATCCAGAGGGACTTACAATTGATACAGTCTTACAATCCAAGCAATTGTGGGTTAAGGGCCTTGCTCAAGGACCCAACAGTGGCAGCTTGGCAGAGGTGGGATTTGAACCCTGGACCCTCTGGTCCATAGTCCAGTACCTTATCCACTAGGCTACCACAGTCCCCTTCACAAGCAAGGATGGGGCGAGGTTCACCACTTTGTGAACAGCTGCGTGAACAGTCTAACAGTTTAAGAAATGGATTTCATCACCTACAGTCCATAATATCATTAAAAGATTCAGAGAATCTGGAGAAATCTCTGCAAGTAAGCGGCAAGGCCGAAAACCAACACTGAATGCCCGTGACCTTCCACTCCTCAGACATTAAAAACCGACATCATTCTGTAACGGAAATTACTACATGGGCTCAGGAACACTTCAGAAAACCACTGTCAGTGAACACAGATCGTCGCTCCATCTACAAGTGCAAGTTAAAACCCTACCACGCAAAGCGAAAGCCATATATCAACAACACCCAGAAATGCCGCCGGCTTCTCTTGGCCCGAGCTCTTCTGAGATGGACTGACACAAAGTGGAAAAGTGTCCTGTGACGAGTCCACATTTCAAACTGTTTTTGGAAATCATGGACGTCGTGTCCTCCGGGCCAAAGAAGAAAAGGACTGTCCGGATTGTTATCAGTGGTAAGTTTAAAAGCCAGCATCTCTGATGGCATGGGTAACTTGCACATCTGTGAAGGCACCATTAATGCTGAAAGGTACATACAGGTTTCGGAGCAACATATGCTGCCATCCAATATGCTGCTTATCTCAGCAAGACAATGCCTAGCCACATTCTGCACGTGTTACAACAGCGTGGCTTCGTAGTAAAAGAGTGCGGGTACTAGACTGGCCTGCCTGCAGTCCAGACCTGTCTCCCATTGAAAATGTGGAGCTTTATGAAGCCCAAATACGACAACAGAGACCCCAGACTTTTGAGCAACTGAAGTTGTACATCAAGCAAGAATTGGAAAGAATTCCACCTACAAAGTTTCAACAATTAGTGTCCTCAGTTCCCAAACGCTTACTGAGTGTTGTTATAAGGAAAGGTGATGTAACACAGTGGTAAACATGAACGTCCCAACTGTTTGGAACGTGTTGCAGGCATCACATTCAAAATGAGTAAATATTTGCAATAATCAATAAAGTTTATCTGTTTGAACATTAGATATCTTGTCTTTGTAGTGAATTCAATTGAATCATTGTATTCTGTTTTTATTTATGTTTTACACAATGTCCCAACTTCACTGGAATTCGGGTTGTGTTAAACAGTGTTTATGTGTAATTTCATTTACTTTTATTTTTATGTATTCTAGAATTGAAATATTAATAATTCTTATTATTTAATCAGTACTTTAATTCAAGTGCAGTCATGTCTAATGACACCTTTGGCATCTTTCAGACGTTACGAACAGTTTACGCTTACTTAGGAACATATGCAGACGTTAGTACTAACATTTTGGGTCTACGAATATTTTCATGAATCCGGACATTTACGAAAAAAAGGTGTTTTTACGTGTAAATCTGTTCTGCTCACATTTCATGAATGAGGCCCTGTGTGTTTGTTTTATATGCATTTTCCATACTGTCCCAACTTTTGCTGATTTGGGGTTGGATTTGTCACTTGCACAATGTCAAGAGGGTGGCAGTGAAATGTTTTTCCACAGTGCTCCCATTTTGAGCAAGATATACAGACACAGAGCCAAAGATTTTTTGAAAAGTGTAGTTTGTAGTACTAGTAGTAGTGGGTTTGTATGTAGTAAAGTGATAGGAAGCAAGGCACATTATGTAAGTGTCATAATAGTAATAAAGTAAATGTTCTGCAAATAATATAAATCTAAATGTGTATACAAATTTGCAATATAGGCATTAAAGTGTGAGACCAGCCTTGTTGTATGGGTTAGAGACCGTGGCACTGACAAAGAGACAGGAAGCAGAGCTGGAGGTGGCAGAACTTAAGATGTTGAGGTTCTTTAGGAGTGTCTAGGGTGGACAGGATTAGGAATGAGATCATCAGAGGGACAGCACAGGGTGGGAAAATGGGAGACAAAATTCGAGGAGGAAAGACTGAGATGGTTTGGAAATGTGCAGCGGAGGGATAATGGATATATGGTAGGCGGTGTTGGCGATGAGCGCCAGGAAGAGACGGAGAGAGAGGAAGACCAACGAGGCTATTTGGTTGGGTGGTAAATGAAGCTATGCAGGGGAGTTGGGGTGAGAGTAGAGGACGTGGAGGACAGGGTGAGTTGGAGGTGGAAACGTTTAACTCGCTGTGGAGACCACTGATAAGGGAAGAAGCCGAAAGAAGAAGAAGGCCATTAACGTGTGTGTGTGTGTGCGGGTGTGTTGTACTTATGGGTAGGTAAAAGTCTAAGTCTAGTTATAGGGCTCTTCATAACAAAGGAGCAAAACTGCTCGTAAAATTATAAGTAAAATGAACACTTCCCAAAAAAAATTTCACTAGATTCATGAAAGCTGAAACACTGGGTTATATTCATAAAGATCTAAGAATACTCTTGGAAGATCCTGGCTAGAAACTGCTAGTTTAGGAGTTTAGATTAAAGAGTGATTTCAGTGCTCTTAGACCGACTTGAGCAAGGACACTCACAAACTTTTATTCAGTGAAGAAGGCGGGGTGGACTGGTTGCCTAGGTATGACGCCTCTATTTTGAAAGTCGGTGATTGGTTGTCACCCCTGTCCCACTCACTCTTCACTTTCTCTGTCTCTCACAAGATGCCAACCCCAAGCACTCAGTATCAGGAACTACTATATAGCCTAGTTATAGCCTTTGCAGATGCAGATGATACACCGCTGTAATATCAGCCAAACCTTAATGACAGCTTACAATCAACAAAAATCGAGGCAGTGAAAGGAAATAAAAGATTGGATGTTATTTAATTTTCTCTTACTTAACTCAGATAAAACTGAGGTTCTATTAGTGGGACCCAAGGCTGTGAGAGACAGGTTGGCTACATCTATCCTAAATCTAGATGGCTGCCCAGTATTGCCCAGTCCATCTGTAAAAAACTTAGGTGTCACATTTGATTCAGATCTGTCCTTTGATGCACACATTAGCAGCATCCCTCGAATTGCTTTCTTTCAATTACGTAATATCGCTAAACTTAGAAATATCCTCTCTTTTAATGATGCAGAAAAACTTGTATTTATAACCTCAAGGTTGGATTACTGTAACGCCTTACTTACTGGATGCTCTAGTAAATCTATAAATAAACTTCAGTTAGTTCAGAACGCAGCTGCCCGAGTGCTAACTCTAACTAGAAAATTTGATCATATCACTCCTGTTCTATCATCACTGCACTGGTTACCAGTCAAATTCCGCATTGATTACAAAATACTTCTTATAACTTATAAAGCTCTACATGGCCTGGCACCACATTATCTGAGTGAACTCTTAGAGTATTACAATCCAACTCGTCTACTTCAGTCGCAGGATGCAGAACTTCTTTTAGTTCCTAAAATTAAAAAAGTCACAGCCGGGAGAAAAGCTCTCTCATACATGGCCCCCCAACTATGGAATAAACTTCCCACTTTCGTTCGAGACTCAGACACTCTCCAAAGTTTTAAGTCTAGGCTAAAGACATACTTATTTACACAGGTTTTTGACTAGATTTAGACCGGGATGCATGGCTTGGGTCACTGGGGCCGGAGTCTGCAGTCATGTCTGGCCTGCCTGCAGTCATGTCTGGCCTGCCTGCCTTGTCCGTTAGCCGGGAGTGTCGAGTGGGCGGTCTGGCTGAACTGGGCTTCGGTCCTCGTGATCTTGACTCGTGCATCCTTGCCTTAGACTAAGGGCAGAGCTGGGGGTTCATAGTCAAAGAGTCTTACGGTGATCAGAGACGTTGGGGTGCAGTCTTCTGCCTCCCGTGGGGTTGCCAGTGTCTCATGTGATCCCTCTTGGCTGTGTTTCCTACCAGTTCTCCTCTTTCTAGCTATGCTGCTATAGCTAATGCTGCCGGGTCTCATGCTACAATTGGCATCAGTGATTGACATGGCATCAGCGATTGTTAATAGACACTGTGCTCTTAATCAATAACTAATTACATTTTCTGTTTTCTGCAGTTCCAGTCCCACACATGATGTTCATCTGCTGGAGCTCCACTCAAACTGCTTCCGTCATCAGCTCCAGCCCCATCATACCCGGGCCACTTAATGTCGATGCACACTTCACATTTTATTCGAACTTTGACTCCATGACTTTAGTTTCGCTCTTAGATTTATCATCTACGCAGCCCAAGGAGGTTGGGTCCCTTTTTGAGTCTTGGTCCTCCCAAGGTTTCTTCCTAGATTAGGGAGTTTTTCCTTGCCACTGTCGCCCTAGGCTTGCTCAATTTGGGATTGGACGTAGTTATTAGGAGATAATCTAAACTTGTAAGTTGCTTTGAGACAATGCTCCATTGTAAAAAGCGCTATATAAATAGATCTGACTTGACTTGACTTGACTATTATCAGGGCCTGAGGCCTTACGGGAATTTACCCTTCTCAGAGTCCTACGCACATCAGCAATGTCCAGGCAGAGTGCCTTTTCATCCTGATGAGGAACAGGTACCTCTGACAGAGAGCAATTTAATGCCTCAAACCTCCCAAAGAAGTTGTTTAAATCATTTAGAAAGTCCACACCATCATCACACACAGGAGGGGGTGACTTGTAATTTGTAATAGTTTGTATGCCTTGCCACATATCCCTGGTGCTAGTAGAGTTGCAAAAATAGTCCTGGATTTTCTGTCTGTGAGCACGCTTTGCTAGTTTGATGGCACGATTCAAGTTGGCTCTTGCTGTTCTCAGTGCAATCTCGTCACCAGACTTGAAGGCTGAGTTCCGTGCCTTGAGCATTTTGCGCACTTCATCAGTCATCCATGGTTTATGGTTGGACCATGTGGTGATGTTCTTTATGATACTGACATCATCCATACATTTCTTTATGTAAGCTGACACAGTCATGGCATACTCATCAAGATTGATGTGGTCATTGTAGGTGGCAGCTGACCTGAACATGTCCCATTCAGTACATTCAAAACAGTCCTGTAGAGCCTCCATGGCCTACTCAGGACACACCCTTACCTGCCTCACTGTAGGTTTTTGAGTCCCTCTGCTGGATCTGAGTCCCTCTAGGCGTAGTGTGTTACTGATGGTAGCCTTTGTTACTTTGAGATGTCGGTATGTAAAGTATATAACATAAACATCACTTACAGTGATATTGCTAACAACATTTAAGGGTTAACTACTCCAGCCAAATATGAGTGGCCCTTACGGGGATCATACAACTGTTGGCATGAGGCAGGTTCGGTCCATAAATTCATGTTGCTGGAACCAAATTCTGACCCTACCATCTATGTGACTCAGCAGAAAACAAAATCCATCAGACCAGGTTACATTTTTCTAGTCCAGTATTTTTGAGCCTATGCTTTCTGTTCTTGGTTAACTCGATGGAGTCGTCTGCGTTTGTAGCCCATCCACTTCAAAAGTTTGATGTATTGTCCATTGACATATGCTTTTCTGCTCACCACAACTGTACAGTTACAGTTAACTGTGGTTATCTGGTGTGTTTTGAACAATGATAGGACATCATCTACTTCATACAAGCATGCCTTGTGTGTTTACATTTAATTGACAAATTTGAACTCTCCACATTTCAAACTACCATACTTGTGGGGACATTATGCTCCTCCCTGTTGGTAATACGTGATTGTCAGAAGTGATTTTCATGAGTGTCTCCAGTCATATTAATGTTACAAGGAAACAAGATAAATATTTAAAGGGACTGACACAAGCTCATCACCAATTACCTTCAAAAAAAGAGATGTAAAAATTAGTCTCCCCGTCGGGGAATCGAACCCCGGTCTCCCGCGTGACAGGCGGGGATACTTACCACTATACTAACGAGGAGCGAGTGCCAACATCTGTAGTACAACTTAAGAACGTCACAAGTTACAGAGAACGGTATTTTGTGAACAGTGTTTATGGTATGCTTTTCGATATTAACGGTTGATATAGAGGATTTGAAATATAATTCTCAGTCACATCATTGTTAAAAAAGTATAACATCATAGGAACAAAATTATTGTTTTAAAAACAGGGCAGACACCAAACCATTAAAGCCACAACAATGCATTCTAACGTTCCAAATATTATCATTAATCCGTGACAAGCACATTTGTAAGACATAAAACTGTAACTTGTAAGACTTTATGCCAAGAATTAAACTGCTCTTTACAATTTACTAAGGTGTTATACTTTAACATTAATGTCTAACTTTGCTAAACGATTAATTACCTGTAGCGAATAGACGCTGGGTGACAAAATCGTAAGGAGTTTAATTCATTTTACGTTGTGGAAGACCACCAGCGCTTGAGGCAAAAGTATGGCAGCCATAATGTCTTAAGTTGTTCAAAAGTGAGATTAGGTCAGTTCTTTTCCGTCTGAGCATTGGTGGTTCAGTGGTAGAATTCTCGCCTGCCACGCGGGAGGCCCGGGTTCGATTCCCGGCCAATGCAGGATGAAATGTTTTGCAATTGTGTTTACTCGGTTTTATTTTTCGACATACAGTTATTGTTTGTTTTAACACCTAGCACCGAAATCTAAATTGACTTACAATAAAATCCGAGTTTATGTCTTGCTCGTGTCAATTTTACCATGCAGCCATTCAAGGTTTGACCATTCACTCAGTGTGACATTTTTGTGAATTTGAAAACAAAGTTAATAAATACTACTTATCACGGAAATCCCAAACTGTTTTTAACTATTTCGTACAAACAAGTCTGAACTTTTGTTTTCACAACGATTAACACGACAGATAACTATTATGTTAGTTGTTAAGAAATGATAATTACAAGGAGCATTTTCTTATCCGACAAAGTGTAATAATTACTTACCAGGCTGAAGTTGGTTTCGTATTCGCCAGCTTCTTATTCGCATTTTCCGCTCCATAGCAACACCACCTACCAAAACTGTTACATCTTACTGACCATGTAGCAATAGCATAGCAACTGGAATCCACTTTAGCTACACAACCATTCTGCGTTTCCTTCGAGAAATGCACTTTTGTAGTTGTGATATGAGATGGGTGCCAATCACAGACCTGTAACTTCTTTAAGAAGCTCTTCTGTCCTCCACTCGTTACCTGTATTAATGGCACCTGTTTGACCTCATTACCTGTATTAAAAGACACCTGTCCACAGCCTCAAACAGTCAGACTCCAAACTCAACCATGGCCAAGACCAAAGAGCTGTTGAAGGACACCAGGAAGAAAATTGTAGACCTGCACCAGGCTGGGAAGAGTGAATCTACAATAGGAGATAAAAGGAGATAAAACTCTGTGAATTTAGCAAAAATGACCATTCATTCATCCAGTACAATCTTATGTTTGGGCAAGTTCAGAGGACCAGAAAAACAAAACTGTACAGTAACATGTACAATACTTGTAATTCAGGATTTCGGTAGGGTTAGTGTATTTTCTTAGTGTAGTGTCAGATTCAACATACTTTTTGATATTAAGATGGAAATCCACGACTTAACCAGAAAGGACTATTATCTTCTAATAGTCTGTTGTTGGGCAAAGTTCAGACGAGGCTGAATCTCCATCTACAGGCGCCATAATGTAACTGCAGTCATTCAACGTGGACCGGAAAATGCGAAATAAGAAGAGAACATCAGGTTGGTTAAGTACTTTATGTGAAACACTGTTTTTTAACATCAGTCAATATCAGAAATTAAATTCTGATTTATGTCTGTGTCTGGTTTAAATATTCATGAAAAACATATGTTTTCTACAACACGTCATTGATGGAGCATCCAGATTCATAAATTCAACTGGGAACGAACATTTTCACTCCTCGTTAGTATAGTGGTAAGTATCCCCGCCTGTCACGCGGGAGACCGGGGTTCGATTCCCCGACGGGGAGATTAGGTTTTATCTTTACATCACTGAGCCACTAACGCATAGAAGCTCACACTTCTTAAGCCTTTGTTTTTGCCATTTTACTGCACCTGCAGAAAAAAAGCGTTTACACATCCAGTTGGGTATTACAAGTACACTTACACTTATAATATACACCTATGTGTATACTGTACAGTTGCTGAAGGTGTACCATTAGCCTTGGTTTTTAATTAAATTTGCCATTAAACTATTAAAAATAAGTACTTGGAGGTAAATTTTGTCATGAGTGTTGCTTCGTGACAAAGCACTTTTTAGTGATGCTGCCCGGGGTCTCATGCTAACAGTGGCTCAGTGATTGTTGAATAGACACTGTGCTACTTATGAATAATAAATTACATTTTCTGTTTTCTCTCCGAGCTGTGGTGGTACCAGTTGGGACTATACGTAGTTATAGGAGATAATATAAACTTGTAAAGTTGATTTGAGACAATGCTCCATTGTAACAAAGCGCTATATAAATAGATCTGACTTGACTGGACTTTGACTTTATCAGGGCCGAGGCACTTACGGAATGTACACTTCTCAGAGTCCTACGCACATCAGCAACTGTCCAGGCAGAGTGCCTTTTCTGAGAGGAACAGGTACCTCTGACAGAGAGCCATTTATGCCTCAAACCTCCAACGAAGTTGTTGAATTAAATCATTTAGAAAGCCACACCATCATCACACACAGGAGGGGGTGACTTGTAATTTGTAATAGTTTGTATGCCTTGCCACATATCCCTTGTGCTAGTAGAGTTGCAAAAATAGTCCTGGATGTTCTGTCTTTGTGAGCCCGCTTTGCTAGTTTGATGCACGATTCACGTTGCTCTTGCTGTTCTCAGTGCAAATCTGTCACCCAGACTTGAAGGCTGAGTCCGTGCTTGAGGCATTTCTGCGCACTTCATCAGCTGCCATGGTTTATGGTTGGACCATTGTGGGTGATGTTTTTATGATACGACATCATCCAGACTTTCTTTATGTAAGCTGACACAGGTCATGCATAACTCATCAAGATTGAGTGGTCAGTGTAGGGGGCAAGGGGGAGCTGACCTGAACATGTCCCATTCAGTACATTCAAAAACAGGTCATGTAGAGCCTATGGGCTACTCAGGGACACACCATTACCTGCCTCCAATGTAGGTTTTTGAGTTCCCTTGCTGGATCTGAGTCCTCTAGGCGTAGTAGGGTGTTACATGGATGTAGCTTTGTTACTTGAGATGTCGGTGATGTAAAGTATATAAAAAAAACATCACGTACAGTGATATTGCTAACAACATTTAAGGGTTAACTACTCCAGCCAAATATGAAGTGGCCCTTACGGGGATCATACAACTGTTGCATGAGGCCAGGTTCGGTCCATAAAATTCCATGTGCTGGAATGGAACCAAATTCTGACCCTCACCATCTATGATGATCAGCAGGAGAAAACAACAATCCATCAGACCAGGTTACATTTTTCTAGTCCAGTTATTTTTTTGACCTATGCTTTATGTCTTGGTAACTCAGATGGAGTCGTCTTTGCGTTTGTAGCCCTCCACTTCAAAAGTTTGATGTATTGTCCATTGGACATATGCTTTTTCTGCTCACCCAAAACTGTACGTACAGTTAACGTGGTTATTGGTGTGTTTGTTTGAACAAGATTAGGACATCATCTCTACTTCATACAAGCAGGCCTTGTGGTTACATTAATTGACAAATTTGAAACTCTTCATCATTCAAAACTACCATACTTGTGGGGACATTACTGCTCCTCCCTGTTGGGTAATACGTGATTGTAGGAAGTGATTTTCATGAGTGTCTCCAGTCATATTAATGTTACAAGGAAACAAGATAAATATTTTTAAAGGACTGACACAAGCTCATCACATTACCTTCAAAAAAAGAGATGTAAAAATTAGTATCCCCGTCGGGGGAATCGAACCCCGGTCTCCGCGTGACAGGGCGGGAGATACGTAACCACGTATATAACAGAGGGAGAGCGAGTGCCAACATCTGTGTACAACTTAAGAACGTCACAAGTTACAGCAGAAACGGTATTTTGTTGAACATTGGTATTGGTATGCTTTTCGATTTAACGGTTGATATAGAGGATTTGAATATAATTCTCGTCACATTCATTGTTAAAAAAGTATACCATCATAGGAAACAAATTATGTTTTAAAACAGGGCAACACCAACCCATTAAAGCAACAACAAGCATTCTAAGTTCCAAATATGTATTTAATCCGTGACAAGACATTTGTAAGACATAAAACTGTAAAATTGTAAGACTTTTATGCCAAGAATTAAACTGCTTCTTTACATTTACTAAGTGTGTTATACTTTAAACATTAATTAACTTTGCTAACGATTATTACTGTACGAATAGACGCTGGGTTGACAAAAATCGTAAGAGTTAATTTCTTTTCTACGTTGGGAAGACCACCAGCGCTTGAGGCAAAAGAAGTATATGGCAGCATAATGTCTTAAGTTGTTAAAAGGAGGATAGGTCAGTTCTTTTCCGTCTGAGCATTGGTGGTCAGTGGTGAATTCTCGCCTGCCACGCGGGAGGCCCGGGTTCGTCAGGCCATGCCAGATGAAATGTTTTGCAATTGTGTTTACTCGGTTTATTTTCGACAACAGTTATTGTTTGTTTTACAAACCTAGCCCGGAAATCTAAATTGACTACAATAAAATCCGAGTTTATTCTTGCTGTGTCAATTTTACGCTGCAGCCATTCAAGGTTTGACCTTCCATCAGTTGTACATTTGTGAATTTTGAAAACAAAGTTATAAATACTACTTATCACGGAAATCCCAAAACTGTTTTTCAAAACTATTTCGTACAAACAAGTCTGAAACTTTTGTTTTCAAACGATTAACACGGAAAGATAAACTAAGGTAGTTGTTAAGAAATGATAATTACCAAGGGAGCATTTCTTATCGACAAAGTGTAATAATACTTACAGGCTTGAAGTGGTTTCGTATTCGCCAGCTTCTTATTCGCATTTCCGCCTCCATAGCAACACCACCTACCAAACTGTTACATCTTAATGGCAAGTAGCAATAGATCGCACTGGAATCCACTCTTTAGATACACACCATATGCGTTCTCGAGGATACTGCCTTTTGTAGTTGTGATATGAGAGGGTGCCAATCACAGACCGTGTACCTTCTTTAAGAAGCTCTTGTCCTCCACTCGTTACCTGCATTAAAGGCACATGTTTGACCTCATTACCTGTATTAAAAGACACCTGTCCACATCCTCAAACAGTCAGAATCCAAACTACCATGGCCAAGACCAAGGAGCTGTTGAAGGACACAGGAAGAAAAAAGTGTAGACTGCACAGGATGGGAAAGAGGAATCTACAATAGGAGATAAAAGGAGATAAAACTCTGTGAATTTAGCAAAAATGGACATTCATGCAGCCAGTTACATCTTAGTTTGCGGCAAGTCAGAGCCAGAAAAACCAAAAATGTACAGTAACATGTACAAACTTGTAATCCGATTTAGGTTAGGGTTAGTGTATTTCTTAGTGTATGTCAGATTCAACATTGACTTTTGATATTAAGGATGGCATGGAAATCCACGGATCTTAAACCAGAAAGGACTATTAGCTTCTAATAGTCTGTTGTTGGGGCAAGTTTAGACGAGGCTGACTCTCCATCTACAGGCGACCATAAGTAACTGCAGTCATTCGACGTGGACCGGGAAGAAAATGCGAAATAAGAAGAGAACATCAGGTTGGGTTTAAGTACTTTTGTGAAACCCCAAATGATTTTTTAACATCAGTCAATATTCAGAAATTTAAATTCTGATTTATGTCTGTGTCTGGTTTAAAGATTCATGAAAAAAAATATGGTTTTCTACAAACCCGTCTTGATGGAGAATCCAGATTCAAAAATTCAATGGGAACGAACATTTTACTCCTGTAGTATAGTGGTAAGTATCCCGCATGTTCACGCGGGCGGACCGGGGTTCGATCCCCGAGGGGAGATTGGTTTTATCGTTACAATCACTGAGCCACAAGCTCGAAGCTCAATCTAAGCCTTTGTTTTGCCATTTTTACTGCACCTGCAGAAAAAAAGCGTTTACACATCCAGTTGGGTATTACAAGTACACTTACACTTATAATATACACCTATGTGTATACTGTACAGTTGCTGAAGGTGTACCATTCAGCTGGTAAATTTTGCCATTAAACTATTAAAATAAGTACTTGGAGGTAAGATTTTTAGTACATGAGTGTTGCTTCAGTGACAAGCACATTTTTATGCTGCCATTAGCTGATTCACTGTCAGAAGAACTGATGGATGATGCATGAGCCCCGATGCCATGGCCGGTTAGCTCAGTTGGTTAGAGCGTGGTGCTAATAACGCCAAGGTCGCGGGTTCGATCCCCGTACGGGCCACAAACACTTTTGTTTAAGTATTTATTACATTCGTTACTGATTTGACTCTGTAAGTGAATCACTTTAAGTAATTTGATTCGTTTTAGTCACCAGGGTTTATCCACTTATGATGTCACCACTAATATGAACTTAATTTCAATTTCTAGATTATTTAATAAATATTCATTATCTCCTTAATAATAATAATTTTATTTTATGTGAGCACGTTAGTTTATTTTAGGTGATGGAAAGATATATGCCCATTACAACCTCTGAAAAGCAAACACACTAGTTATATATTAATTGTTAACTTTGTACACAGTACCTCAATCTCAAGTGTTCTAAAATGAAATGTCGGACTTTTACACTTATTTCTGACTTTCAGCTTCAGAGCCGACTCCTTCGTTTCCCAGTTCTAGGAATCAGAGAATTTATTCTACATTTGTCAAGAAACAAATCAATAGGCGAACATGTCTTACCTCAAGAGCTGTTTGAAGCGAAATCCAGCTTTATATTTTATATTTTCATCTTAAAGGCTGCTGTTCCTGATTTGATCAAATACGGCGGGCAGAAAATGAGCTTCAGAGGCTCAACTTTCAGCGGCTGAAGTGAAGTAACTCGAGCTTGGTTTTATAGTCACTCTGAGTTTCATTAAGTAAAAGTAATTGTTATTTAAGCATATTATGTTTCAACTCACAACCCAAAGAATATAGAACGGGTTCGATTTTACTGCTTCACTGGTTCTTTATATGGAAAAATGTAAATGTTCCCATTTATATTTACATATATAAGTTCACCTGACACCTGAGTGTTTAGGAACTCTTTACATATTATTGATGATGTCCTGTTTCACAAAGGCCAAATCTATTTCACCTCACAGGTTTTAAATGAGCTTTAGGTCAGCTGCCTGAAATGTGCCTGACGGCCTTAGAAACTAGACTCTGTGGTCTTCAGATGCCTTCATTGGGATCATTGTCATACAGATCAGACTATGACCCAGCAATAGCGTCTTGTCAGAGTAAGTCACATTTTGATTACTAAAAAGCTCAATTTTTGTCCAAATTCAACAGTCAAACTTCAAAGACATGAAATAAAAGCTTTTCTAACCAATCTCCTTACTCAATGTGGATGCAAAACATACTTGTGCCCCCTTCTAGGCAGCTTCATTATAGCTCTGCTTGCCCAACAATGGATGTGGATTCCACTTGATGTCAATTTCCTATAAAGTTCAACACTTACCAGGGCTTCAAAGAGCTCTGAGGAAACGTGATTCCAGTGACTCATGGAGCCTGATGAATGTGGATTCTGGGAAACCTGGGAAAACCAGTAAGTGTTTCCACTGTGTGACACTAACTCCATATGGAACCATTTACTATCCCAAAAGCTTTATCTATCTTCATATACACTCACCGTTCACTATATTAGGTACACCTCCTTGTTTCTACACTTATTGTCCATTTAATCAGTTCCACTCACCATATAGAAGCACTTTGTATACATTATACATTGTAATGATTCATTATACTACACCGTATTAAAAATAACCACACTGTGACCTTACGATTAACTTATATAACAAACCTTTTGAAGAGAGAGAGAAAGAAACGGTTTTGGAGTAGCGATTCATGCTGGATAACTTCCAGTGCTATAAAAGCCATGACATGAAAATACTGAAAATTTGATTAATATATTAAAATCCCAAAAAAATTTGTTTTCAGTATATAAGAGCAGACTGACAAAGTGTGTTCCTTATACACATATGTACAAATTGCGACAAATGATCAGTTCTCATTCGTATTCTTTAATTTTCATACATAAAAGTTGCATACCTCGAATTAATGAATAGTCAAGCAGCTACACGCTAACTAGTAAGTAGTAAGGAACCTTTGCGAATCAAAACGCGATTAGCGAGTGGTCAAACATGATTTATATCAGCTTTATGTTTACCAGCGACTTCACTGCAACACATATTATCCAAGCATTGGTGGTTCAGTGGTAGAATTCTCGCCTGCCACGCGGGAGGCCCGGGTTCGATTCCCGGCCAATGCAGGATTCATCTTTTAAGGTTTAGATGTCAGTAAAGAGTATTATTTGTCTCTCTCACACACGCAGTGAAATACTTACACGACACTCCGTATCAAATGAAGCTGAAAAAGCTACAGAGGAAGGATATAAGCAATTATTATATCCTATATGTAATCATATATGTAGAGAATGCCAAAATGCATACAGATGAGATAAAGTTTTCAGACCCAGAACCAAAAGTAAATTGATTTTACAAGCAAATCTGATTACCGCAGCAATCATAGCCACTTGATGTGAGACATACATATAAAAAACATACTGTATGACGTTTCATGAATGGCTGCAGTTTCATGTGTCTAACCAACGACATTTACATTCACTCCTCGTTAGTATAGTGGTAAGTATCCCCGCCTGTCACGCGGGAGACCGGGGTTCGATTCCCCGACGGGGAGAACAAGTTTTTATCCTTACTTGAAGCACCTGAGATAACAGTGTACACACTTGGGTTTTAACATACTTCATAGATAATTTCCTTTTGAATGCACCTTTCCAAATCATGCTGACTTTGGTGCTACCCTGTACCACTAGTAGTGGAATCCTCATGAAGCAGCTGTCTTTATTCTGAAGTAATTAAAACCACTATAATTAATCAGATAACCATCTGAAAACAGTAGCCTGGTGTGTGATCTGGAAGGTGATGGGTTGCACCTGAGCAAGTTTATAAAGTTTACTCTAGAATGGCTGATTACATATCCAAAACAGGTGTTTTGCAGGTCAAATACAGGTGGGACTAGCTGTAGCTGAAGGAAGGGAGGCAGGTTTCTAGAAACAGGCACAGGAGCCCTTGTTACCCTGACTAGAAAAGCAGGGAAAATGTGTACAGAAAATGACACTACATGCTACAACTAAGTCAGCCCACAAAAAACTAGTCACCTTGCATGTTAAAGATCTCCTGCAGCTTACATTTCGAGGAAGATCGGGATACAAATACCCGTGTGCTTCGGCAGTCATATACTGAGAAGAGGTGGTACAGTGCAGTGAACGTATTTGCTTATATACAGCACTTGATTCAGAACAACCGTTTCCTGCAAAGCCATATTATTACAGAACAAAACATCTGTAACATACAAAACGACATGAGATTTTCCTCAGGAGCCACAAAACACGGACAACAGGACATATTAACAGCTATTTACCTTGTAATAAATGTTAGTTGCTACAAAAACATTCATATACACACACCTACTACGAAAGTCTTGGTTGAGCAGTTATGCCTCTTTAAAAGTACACAGCATAATCAGTTTGTCTCATTAATAGTCATGATGTCTGAGGGCGTTTCTCACAAAAGCAGTTCAAGCTTAAATGGAGAATTAAACCAGATCAAATCGATCCCCCTCCGGTCACGATGGTTTTTTTCAGACAGAGACACGAGTCACGTCTCTTCCTACGACAACTAGCAGAACGTCTAATACTTCACCCCTTAAGGAATACAGCTTAAGGACAAATATCTGAGCATAGAAGAGAAAGAATGGGGAAAAAAAGCCACACTGTTGCAGCAGTGCAGCATAAAACCAGGTAAGAAAGGCTACGGTGACACAAAGGAGACACATTTAAGATCACCCCCCCCCACCCCTACCCACACCCTTGAGGAATCCCCCCAAGGGGATTTTAAAAGCACAGTTGAAATGGTTGTAGAAATGTTTTGGCAATACTGGCTGGCCAGTCGGTCGGCGCAGCGGTAAGAAATGTGGCACAGTTCGTTCAGTCTGCTAAGTTCTTCAGCGTGGCTCAAGAGAAGATCCTAGCGGTTGTTCTTCATGGCATCCTTGGCAGCCAGAATGAGTGGCGTGAGGCTGGAGAGAGGCTTTGCCAGCTTCAGGAAAGGGTGCTAGAAAAAAAGACAAATGTCAAGTCAGTATATATTCTACCCAAACACTGCACATCCTAGAAAAGGTTCGAACCAAGCACTTATACAGCATTATCTGTACCCATCGCATAGCATAGACTTCCAAAACTAGATCAGTTTAATTTTGGCAATACGTGGACCTGCAGTACATCTGCTTGTACAAGAACAGTCAAAACATTACAACCACTCTAAGTAAAGAACGTAGTAAAGAAGTTTCTCGTTACTAGGGGCCCAGAATCTCTAGGCACCTCACGATTCGATTATTCGATTGATCTTTTCTCTATACAGGCTTGGGATTCCATGACTTGTTCTGGTCTCATTGTACAGTGGTGCTTAAAATTTTGTGAACCCTTTAGAATGGTCTATATTTCTGCATAAATATGACCTAAAACATCATCAGCTTTTCACACAAGTCCTAAAAGTAGATAAAGAGAACCCAGTTACACAAATGAGACACAAATATTATACTTGGTCATTTATTTATTGAGGAAAATGATCCAATATTACATATTAGTGAGTGGCAAAAGTATGTGAAAACCTTTGCTTTCAGTTATCTGGTGTGGACCCCCCCTGTGCAGCAATAACTGCAAACTAAAACATTAACTTTATTCTTCTGTAACCATTCTTTGGTGGAACGGCTTGTGTGTGTGCTTAGGGTCGTTGTCTTGCTGCATGACCCACCTTCTCTTGAGATTCAGTTCAGGGACAGATGGTCCTGCCATTTTAATTTAGAATTCTCCGATTATAATTCAGAATTCATTGTTCCATCAATGATGGCAAGCGGTCCTGCCCAGATGCAGCAAAACAGGCCCAAACCATGATACTACCACCACCATGTTTCACAGATGGGATAAGGTTCTTATGCTGGAATGCAGTGTTTTCCTTTCTCCAAACATAACGCTTTTCTTATAAACCAAAAAGTTCTATTTTGGTCTCATCCGTCCACAAAACATTCTTCCAATAGCCTTCTGGCTTGTCCACGGGATCTTTAGCAAACTGCAGACGAGCAGCAATGTTCTTCTTGGAGAGCAGTGGCTTTCTCCTTGCAACTCTGCCATGCACACGAGTGTTGTTCAGTGTTCTTCTGATGGTGGACTCATGCACATTAACATCAGCCAATGTGAGAGGCCTTCAGTTGCTTAGAAGTTACCCTGGGGTCCTTTGTGACCTCGCCAACTATTACACGCCTTGCTCTTGGAGTGATCTTTGTTGGTCGGCCACTGCTGTTAAGGGTAACAATGAGCTTGAATTTCCTCCATTTGTACACAGTCTGTCTGACTGGATTGGTGGACTCCAAACTCTTTAGAGATGGTTTATAACCTTTACCAGCCTGATGAACATCAACAACTGATGGTCTCTCTGACTGAAGAAGTCACTTAGATGAGTGACGAAACGACAAAACCGTATGTCCAGATGAACAGATTGAACTTCTGGGATTTGTTCACCTGGATTATTGAGCATGCATCAAGACAGGTAAAGGTGACTAACAATTCTGTAGGTGTAGCTCTACAGATATCTGATCAAATAATGGAAACACTTCTGTGCTCCATTTATTTGTAGATGCATTTGGTCCATCTATTGTTTTGTATATTTACCAGAGTTCTATGCCAATTACTGCACTACAGAATGTAAGGGAAATTCAAAGCATGGTCATGCTGTACATATCATGAAATGTGGTGTTTGATACCACCACAGTACAAAAGAAGCCACTTTGTTTATTTCACAGCCTGCGGCTGACTATGCTGTTTTCTTATTTACTGATTAGTTATTTTTAGGTGCGCATTTTCAAAAGGAATTGACATGTTGCATACAGCAACCGTGCATGATTATAATCTGTGACTAACAACTCTGTGGCTCGTTTTCAGATTCGACAGGGTGTCAGACTAAAGTTTCAGGTTCTTCTACCATATTTTTAGCATGAAACATCTTTGAAACAGGATGCTGCATCTCGTCTCATTGAGCCCTGGTTCTCAGCGACTGAATATGGATGCAAATCCCTGGCCACAAAAGCTGCGATAGTTTGTATTTCACTTTGCTCTTCCCGAGTTTTGGGGAAGCTTGGGTATCTCTCAATTGCATCTGTTGACTTTTACGTGCCCGCCACAGCCTGCTCGGGCGGGGCTGCACTTCAGAGTTCCGTATTTTGCCTTCGTTCGTCAACGTTATCAGTTATTGTAGACAAATAAATCAATCAATTTTAGCCTCTGAGCAGGACGTTGTACAGGATGTTTTTTGCCCCGGCCTCTCAATGTGATCGGGAATTTGTGGGAAGTACCGAACACATTCTCCACCTCACAAATTGCAGGAATGAAAGGACTTGCTGCTGATGTCTTGGTTCCAGATACCACAGAACACTCTCAGATATACTGCAGAGGTCTCTAGACTCAAATGCTGCCTAACAGCACTGGGTCCTGTTCCAGCAGGTTGTGGTTTATCTACAATTCCATACTGTTTCCTACCTGTAACAGGTCTTTGCTGCTGCCTCGCTTTTCGACGTCCATCTCCAGACAGCGAGCCAGGAAATCCCGAAATATGGGCGATAGTTTCTCTGGACTCTGCAGCTCTGGCGTTCCGTTAGTGGCGATAAGGTAAAGTGCCTGCGATGGAGAGGAGGATCAAGAGCGACCTGTTCAGCACATTTTAAAACGGCCAGTGTTCATACGGCTTCAGAATGGAAAAATAAATATAAAACGCACCCTCAGTGGATTCTCGTTAAGGTACGGCGGCTCCCCTTCCACCATCTCGATAGCCATGATGCCCAGAGACCAGATGTCCACTTTGGGCCCATAAGCCTTGCGAGTAACAACCTCTGGAGCCATCCAGTATGGCGTGCCCACCATGGTGCTCCTCTTGCTTTGCTCAGGAGTGATCTGAGCACAGAAACCGAAGTCCGCTATAGAGGGCAAATGAGGGGGGGGAACAAAAAGATGAGCTACTTTTATACCAGAAATGAAACAATACACCAGTGAATCTGGCTCATCAATCTAAAACCATAGCGCTACAGCCTGTAAAGATTATCACTCATTACATTAAATATTACAGGGTTTTTAATGCCAGATGCTTGTGACGTACTGAGTTTGACTGAGCCATCCATTCCCAACAGCACATTGTCACTCTTGATGTCTCGATGAATGACCTGGTTGGCGTGGAGGAATTCTAGCGCTTGTAAACACTGCAACAGCAGGGAATAAGCAATCAGGCATACAAACCAGGCTTAACAAACATAAAACTCAGTGCCACTGACAAACGCATCACATCCACCAAGTGGCTTAGTTGCACAAATGCATGAATGGAGCACAGCAATGGCTAATCGGATGTTGGAAAGATTAAAAATCCCAGTTTCAATACCCTCAATGGATATATTGGATTATAAGAAATGTTATGTGAGTTCCTGAAACAAAATAGTGGAATAACCAAGTTAAAGTATTAGGGAAGAAACAACAATCTGGCTGGAGCTCACACAACTTATCTTACAGCATGTCTAAAGCGCTATTCTGAAACAAGAGGAAAAAACATTGCTGATATATATAGAAAAGAATCCATAGATCAGAACCTGTGAAATAACCCATCTCCCTATGTGAATCGAATAACTTCTTAATAGGGATTTTGTAAACTGTACAATTATAATAATAAAAAAATATGCAGGTTTAACATATTCAAGCATGTATTAAAAGGACTGGACCAGATCTGATTTATATATGTACTGCTGTAACAGCAGAGTAGCTTAATGACATACCAAGCATTTCCTGCATTGTAGAAAATTAATCCCAGAGTTGTCCAGGAAAGGAGCTGCGAAACACTTACGCAATAAATACAAGAGAGGGAGTGCTTTAACGTGAGATACTGTCACATTACTGCCATTATCGGGCAGTAATGTCACGGGTAGAAACTCTCAGCCAATCAGATCGCGGGGTCAGAACTGTGAGATCGGCAGTACAGCACATTTTCCATACCTCTCGGCAAACGGCAGCGATCTGAGCCTCGTCCATACACGTCTCCGTCACTACGTCAGTCAACGAGCCGCCAGCCAGGTACTCCATTACGACAAAGAGCTCTTCACCTACCAGAAAACTAGCACAAGGACGTCACATCATGCAGCCAAACCACAAATGTAAATATCTGACATTTCCAGGAGAAAGTAAATACCTGTCTAAAAAGTTGACAATGTTGGGGTTCTTCAGTTCCTTCATTACTAGAATTTCATTGATAATCAGCTCCTTCTTAGGTTGCTTTTGCAGGTTGATCTGCTTGATGGCCACCTGAGAAAAACAAAAACAATGCCTCTTGATAAAAAGCTGACGGGCACCAGGATGAACAGCACGTTGTGTACAAGATCTTTTTTAGTAACCACACAGGCAGGGCTTAATAGAGAAGCTGCTCTCGTTTCATAGCCAGTCCAGCTTTTTACTGACTGCTGTGTATTTCTTTCATGTTTGTTGCTGTACACTATTTGGTTCTTATATTATTGTACATGGGACATTCCAAAAGTATGCTTCACAATCCGTTAATGTCACATGTTTGCAATCTGGTACATTAAAAACTCAGTGAGAAAAGGAAGTGCTTGATTTATGTTTGTTTGTGTTTTCATGCCATGGCTACACATCGGTAACCATCATGGCAGAAAGGTATCATGTTGGATTTGTTAGAGGTTAATGTACAGTCTGACTTTATATTTGGGGTCGAAGTCCTGTGTAATGGAGGGAACTTTGTAGGGTAAGGTTTTTCGAATTTGTCTAGAGTGTTGCTTGATTTACAACAGCAGGTTAGAGCCAGTAACTCTTAAAAGCTTTTGGAGAAACCTCCTTATATCCATCCAAAGAAAATGGTCTAATGACGCCACATGGTTTGTTTTTTTTGTTTTTTTACCTCTTGTCCAGTAGAAACATCAATGGCAGTGAACACTGTTCCTGAAGCTCTGTGAAAGGGAAAAAGGGTTCAGCACAGTATGAAATCATATGGATCATTAGCAAAAAGGTCTAAAAAACATCTCACCCTTGTCCAATCTTTTCATATCGCGTGTACTTCTTTTTAGGATCTCCAATACTGACTATAGTTCCTGAGCAAAAGCAGCGTGAACAGAAAACACTGGGTTTAGCAATGGACAAAAACATCACAAGCAAGGTGCATGTAGGCAGTCTGTCCTGTGCTGAAGGAGAGCGAGCAGAAAATGTTGAATTTAAGGCAGTCTAAGAGAGGATGCATGTGTACTGTCGTACTTAATTTATCCATGATCTCCTCATCAGACATTTTCCCCTTTTTGGGTCTCTGTTTGTCTGCAGCTTTGGATGCAACGTCCCCATCAGGAGAGGTGACAGGTGAAGGGAGGGGGTCGATTACGGAACGCGTGTTCGCCTGACAACACAGACACGAGGGAGGAAAGGTAAATGCTGGCATAATGATGCCTATTCAACTCTACAGCTGTTGCCAAATGAGACCGAGTAAGACAATGACTGTGGAAAGAAAATAAAAACAAACAGGGATCTTTTCTGACCCCCTTAGTATGCTCTGGCCGTGGCGCCACAATGGGTGGAGGAGTCTCGTCGTCGTCTTCTTCATCGTCGATGTTCTTGATGTTCGGTGACGGCTCTGCTGCGCTCTTTTTGACTGGCTGCAGATTTTAAAAGAGACGTCCTAAGCCCTTCCCAAAAACCAAGTTCATTTGTTGTTTGGAAGTTCTATGAACAGGTCGGTACTTACTGAATGATGCCCTGAAGGGAATCCATCCTTCTCTACACAAACACACACAGGAACAAAAGTAAGATAAAGAATTTGAAACGGGGTTGTCAGCGTTTGATGCACTGTATCATTATACAAGATGTGCCACAAATGTTACAGGATTGCAAATATAGATTTTAAAAGACTGCAACTATTTCCGTATTAATGTATCTAGTCACTCGGGCACCACATAACCACAAAGCTCATGTATTATCAAACCAAATCAGCGTGGCATCATATAACCACAATTCTTGGGTCTAAATACAAGACTACTTTTATATGACAATGACAACAAAATCATTACTCAGGAAGCTCTACAATAAAAAGCTCACATTTTAAACATTTCTACTAGAGCTGAACAGATTCCAGTATTTATGATACATGATACACAGTTTTCCCAATACTGAATCCACCAAGGACAGGCAGTTTAGTTGTTATAAAAGCCTAAAATACTCTACAATAGTCTCTGCAGACCCCAACTTCCTACCATAAGCATTTCCCGTTTAAGTCAAACCAGCTTTATTTAATTAAGGGGCATGAAAACAAACCCGTAAAATAATATAAAGGTCACTGATGGTAGACGCAAATCATTAAGAATACTAATTGCTTTACTATTTATATTATGAATAATAATAATATATCATTTATATATTGGACCTTTTTGGACCTTATTGGAGCCCTGTCTTACCCGAGGAGAAGCTGAGGTACTTCTGTCTGCCTGTGTTGCCCGTCGAGTCGTAGAATTTGAGGACATCTAGCACAGCTTGGGGGTTCTTCTTCTGTTCAGACTTGGTAATGTTGGAGGTCTGCAGCAATCGTGCCCACTGCTCTGGCATACCCTACAGGCAAAGCACAGGTGAGAGTTACGAGATAGAGAAGGTCACACGGGTATTATGGGCTAAAGTAAAATAATCCGCATAACTGAAACTTCCAGATTATTGGAAGTACAATATTAAATGATCTCTACACCATCCACTCATGGAAAAGAACGCCCATCAAAGGACCACTACTGGCACATGGAGTGAAATACTGACAAAAACTGGAGGAAAAAAACAAAAAAAACTGCCCCTTGCTGCTGGTTAGGCGCCCATTCCACTGAAGTGGACTAAGGGAATATGAATTTGATTTGATTTCAGGTTTTAAAGCCAGGTTTACATGAAGGTTACATTCATGGCAGGATGGGTTAGTAGATTATTCACAGTACATCGGGGTTTATCTTATTCAGGGGTTTCCTTTGGTGTTGGGCTTCAGATCTGTGGCTTCAGTCCCATGTCTGTGAGAAGCTCAAGTATTACCTCTGCTCTATCTTAGAAGATCTCTCTCAGAGTTCGGTTAGACTAGGTATAAGGCTGTTCTCCCCTTAGCAAGTGCAGGTGCGTTAGCCGGGTGTGGCCGATACGGCACCTGGAGTACATGACATGCTTCTGGTTGGGTCTAGTGACCCCTTAATCGGCATTGGCCGATATTCAAAAACAGTGGGGAAAACGCCGAGAACCTTATTTCCTGCATTAGAGCTTGTAGCTACTGTACACTGCAGCTGAACTGGATATTTATGCATCCCTTATAAAAACAAACAACTTGAAATCTTTGATTCTCACCGTGAACTCTCCAGTAACAGCGTCAAAGCCTACATGGATGGTGTGTTCAAAATCGGAGGGAGAAGAGATCTCCGGTCGCTCCCTGTCCCGGTCTTTCCGTCTTCCACCTGAAGGACAACAAAGGAGCGGTGTTAATTTCTCCAGCTTGCTCAAGCAAAAAAGGAAATTCAGCTCCAGACCGACAACCTGACAGTCTTAACTTTATGTTGAGCATCTGAAACAGTGACTGAGTGCGTATCCATGCATTAATAATCCGATCCTTATCAGATTTCTGCAGTTCTGCTTCCTCAAGTGGTCATGTAAACAGCATACTATAGTTTCCCATATCAGATTATGGTCTGGAAATCGGACAAAGATAATAGTTGGGATTTACTGCCACATCAGCACGATTATGGCTATATACGTGGCATGTCAAGGTTCTGGTTCATATAGTGGTGACGATGTTTTTAGAGGTCGGGGTGCGGTTTGGTACTCCCATCATTTTCCTTTATTACAATAGGTGCACTAGTTTGATGCATGTTAAGTAATTATGTATTTTCCCAGTTGAGGTCTTATCAAAGTGGGCTTCGATGTTGTCTGTATGGAAATACTGCTGGCTTTGTAGCTGCACGGCAGGGCATTCGATCAGTACGTGTTTGATCGTCAGGGTCACGTTGCAGTTCTGGCAGGTAGGGCGTTCGTCTGCTGTACGTAGGTGTCTGTGGGCGTCAACTGGGAGTGTGAATCTTGTAGGGGTAACTTGGTGATGCCGGTTCTCCATTTTGTAACCTATCTGTTTTATGTTAGGTTTGATTTCTTTGAGCTTGTTGTTTTTTGGTTGTCCCATTTCTTTTGCCATTTGTGTTTATGGAGATGGGGAGAATGCCAGATCAGCCAGAGGTCAGGACATAACCAAAGTCGTCCACCATTTCCTTTCCCTGTATTCCACAGCACCCTGGTACCCAACAATATTTTAAATTGCACCAAGGTTACTTCTGACCCCACAATCTGATTGGCTGAGAGACACTCCGGCCATGCTATTATTGCACGATATCGGCACTCTGACTGACGCCCTGTAAGTATTACCCCGTGGCATACACTCGTAACCTAGCAACGATGCCCGCCCTCGAAATCAGCCATGTAAAACACTGCCAAAATGAAAGCTATAATTAGTTTATAAAACATACTGGTTTTGAAACCAATATAAACTTGGAAGACGAAGCTATTAATGACCAACCTGAGCCAAAGGTTTATCACCTTTAGGATTTGGAAGCTCTGGAAAAGCGAAATGAAGTCAGTCCTTTAAATCGGTGTAATTAGTTTAAATAGTTTTGGGCTAGCGCGTTAGACCACTGCAGCATGTGTAACTACAGGTATCGAGTTGCAGTGATGTCAAAAGTCCGGTTCTAGAGACAAATGTGACCCACGGACAGATTTTAGTTGTCCCGCAGCATCCCTCTGAAGAACACGTCCCACCAGCATGTTCACTTTTCCTTTCAGTCCATAAATGAGCCACTTGAGTTCCAGACCGATCCATGTATGGGTTTTTTTTTTTTGGAAATACAACGTTTTGAATAATTCATGTATAATGTTTTTGGAAAGCGAGACTGGCCCTTAGGTATTTTGCCATGGTCCAATCTGATCCCCTTTGAAAACAGTTTGGACACCCCAGACTTAAAAGCAAAATGACTGAGCTGAACTCTCAAGGCAGGCAGAAAGGATGTCACTGGGTCATCATATAGTCCAGGTTAGATGAGCAATACCGGGAGAGCAGTTGTTGGTCAAAATCAGACTCCCCACCCTTGGAAGTCCCAGTCCGTTCAATCATGGCCAAGCAGAAAACTCTGCAGGACTCTACAGGCTGACTGGACTGCTGTTGTGGGCATCATGCAAAGAACATACCAATGCACAGCGCTGACAGAGGTTCAAAGAAACCCAGAAGTAATAGCACAAAACTAAAGGTTCAGGTCAATAAGAATGGTGTAAACAAGGAAAATCCCTGCTCTCCATAAACCTTGCCAGATGTACCCAAGAGACCATCTGGCCCAGCATTTTGTGGCCCAAAAAGCACTGCACATCAACAGCAAATGCTAGCACCAATCAAAACCAATTCCGACTATACACACGCACCTTTCTCTGCACCATAAAATATGGAGATGATATTTCTTCGAGGTTTCTTCTCTTCAGGCACAGACGGCAGCGGCTTTGTGCTGTGATTGGCCAGCAGCGTGTGGTCCTTCCCGCCGCCGCTGAAGATCGTGCTGCTCATCCTCACCGGCGGGGCGGGCGGCTTGTCCTCATGGTCCAGGTTGTCACACATGGTACAAGAGGAAGGAGTAGAACAGGGAGGAACGGAAAAGGGGAGGGATGGATCAGATCGATGGAAGCGTGTGGAGGAAAACGCGGGAGCAGAGAAGAAGCAGAAGAATTAGAACTGAAGAAGAGGGTGTGAATGAAGGGAGATACAAATAGAAACAAGTGATAAGAGGACGTGCACATATGGAACTTGAAAGCAGATTAACCCCGACGTCTGTTATCACTGCACTGAACCTCAATGACGATTAATGAACGATTATTTTGCTTTGGGGCTATATTTGTTGTTAGAAGATTTGCATTGTAAATATGTAATTCAAACTTTGATATTTTGTCTAACAAGAGTGCATTGTGATTTTAAAATACCTGAACAAAAACACACAGGAATATTGCTGAATATTTCAAGCAATTTAAATCCTTTATGATTTAGTAGAATGAGGCACTGGTTATTTCTTGAATCTTTTCAAACTTTTAAAAAAGTATTACCAAAATAAGAGAAAACAAAATCAAAATAATCGACATGGCAAGATTACGTCTGTTAATGGTTCTGAATGTCGGTTTCGATTAATTGCCCAGCCCTGGATTAATCTCTAAAAATAAAAAATAAAAATATTTAATTTCCCATTCAAAAGACCAACACCAATATCACACTGGAAAATAAAACTCTCAACAGAAAGCACATATTACTTTTAAGTCTAAAATGCAAACCCAGGCCCTTGTGGTGCCTTCAGCTCAGGTCCCACGTGCAGATCTCGTATTGAAGCTGACCCTCTGCACTGGAGCATATGGGACTGTGATGGCCAAGCAGTTCCAGAAGGTCCAGGGTTCAAATCCCACTTCTGGCAGAGGTTTTTGTTTGTTTTATTTGCTTGTTTAACATCACATCAGCATCACTGGCTATTCACGACAGGAGCAAGGTTACATTGATACTAACCTGGGCCAATTTAGAGCAGCCAGTTAACCTAACGCATGTGTTTTGAAGGTTGGAGGAAACTGGAGTACCCAAAGTAAGCCCAGACAGACATGGGGAGGACATGAAAACCCCACACAGGTGAAGTCTGAGGTTGTTGATGAACCGAGGAATTCTGGAGCTGAGAATTGACCACTCAGTACAGCTTGTGAAAACCTAGGCTTTCTTTGTTTTAATTTCAGATTACCATGGAAACACTATCTACAAGAGTTCAGATTAAAGTTACACCTGTTTAACCTGGAATATTCATTGTTCTGGTGTCATTTTATGAATAACTTGAAACTTTTGTCACATCCAAATGCCTCGACGTTTGATAACTCAAACACCAATTCAGCAGCTGTGAGCTTTATGTTAACTAGTTCTTCTCACGAGTTCAAATGGTTTGCAATGATTTTCTGATATCCTATAAATATTATAAGTTTGGTCAAAGTATATTTACTCAACAAACCAAACAGCGACCCAAACAGGCTAACGCTATCAGCTGAAACACTAATAATAAGCTTGCTAACTCACTAGCTAGCTGTTAGCCAACTCCAAAGCTCTTACAATAAGCAGTTTAGCATTATAAGTAATCAAGTTAAATACATTTCTGTGTTATTGACTATAACAGAAAACGTTGTCTAAATCTGTGACCGTAATTTAGCAGCTCACCTGTGCAGCCGCACTCTGCAAACTTCCCCGAAACTTAGCGAGTAAAGTTAAGCAATCCAGTCCCGAAGCAGCTTCTCGGCTTTTTCTTGAAAATGACAAACTTTAATCAACTTTCCATAAAAATATGTGCAAATACAAAAGTCTGTATGACTGAAGACTGAGTTCCGTGCACAAACAATCGGGTAATTAACGACTTTTCAGTCTTTGTGAAGGCGAGGGAGGAGGTGGTTTCACTGCCATTTTTCTACCAGCCACCTCTGTGTGGTTTTCCCCCACCCGTTTTCAGAAAAACCTCATCTCTTGTGTTGATTGGTTAAATTCTTCAGAGTTGTAACTATCGGCCAATCACAATGCAGGAAATCTGAGCCAACCAATCATATGCAAAAAGACGAGATTTGCCTGAATAGGAGTGGGAGGAAAAAAAACAGATGAGCAGTCTCACTGCTTCCCGAACGGGAATTCTGGACAAACACTACAAGATTAAAGACCTCCAGAGAGAAAGAGTAATAAGTAATGTTAAATTATCCTAGACCATAGTAGTAATGTAAATTATTTATCTTTATAATCTGAATGACAGTAAGTGATAAAAGCCATGCCTTAATGCTTTTAACGCTATTTCAGCAATATATCTATGAAGCCCAAACCAACTAACATGTTATAAATAAATAATAGATGAATGTTAAATAGCCTATACGAACTGGCCCATGTATTTATAATTACAATATCTGAATTCATTGTTCTCTATGCATTGTAAAGTATATCTAGAGATATCTGCACAAAGCACATTAAAAGTGCTCAAAATGTCATAATATTCATTTATACTGCATCATCTATATTAGTGTAAATTATAAGTGCAATGCCTCATAAAGTTCTTGAAATCCAGCATTTTGTCTTTATGGACAACCAAGTGAACACAAACACACAAATATAAATGTGGTTTATTCTATGAAATTAATAATTGATATAGCTCATTTATCAGCATTACAAAAAGCTGACCCATAACGAGCAATAGTGGATATAAAAAATACAATACAAAAAAAGAATAAGACATAACAATGAACATGACTCAGAGATCTGGAGCCACAAACATGAAGCTTTATTTAGCAAGTATGGACAACCGTCATGTCATTTGCATCCATGGTGCATTCAAGTAAAAGGAATGTTCACAGACAGAAAATAAAAAGGATAACTAAATATACACACTGTACATGTAATATTATCTTGTGACCCATTTCAGCTGTTTTATATACAAGGCAGTAGTACGTGCTAATGCTTAAAATCCCCATATGCCTCATTTCATTTAATGTGTAATTCAAGCAAATCAAAAGATGCCATGCTTCCAGACAACTTTAAAGATAAAAGCACAACACAGCAGGGTAATCAGCATCGTTATTACACACACTTGGGCGGTCTGTGAAGAAAGTCCCACTGGAATCTCCAGATTTACATGAGGCACCTAAGGACAAATGCAACTGTTACATAAATGTACGCCGGCAGTCAGAAAGAATAACTCATGGCACAAACAACTTCAATGTGTTTATCCCATCACTGAGATCAATTTCCATGTGTGACGACTGTTGTTTTGTTTCAGGTGGTTATTAGCGTGGTTCTTAGGGTCTTTGTGTAAAAGGCTTTTAAAAGATAAAATTATACTTTGAACAAGTCAGGCAGTTTTTAACCCTCAAAACGTCATGGCGCCTTGACAAATCCGGCACTTAAACAACCTCCCTATTAGCAGATCTCCAAATAAACAGAGCTCTGCTGCCCAGTGACTGGATATCCCAACAGGGCAACGCATGGTGTCATAAAGCATGTCACATAAGGAAGTGGTTTGAGCAGGAGGAAACTCGGGTTACGAAATTACAATCAGTCAAAGGACCAGAATTCTATTTGTGGAATTACACTGGGTGATATGAGGAAAAGCTTATCTAAAAACTAATTCTGCGGACAACCGGGCAAACCACGTGGGAAGCAGATTCCTTTTGTTGTTTAAAAATATTTACTGCATGTCAGAAAGCTCTGATGAGTTCATTAAGGTCAGATGAGGACTGTCGTGGCCTAGTGATTAAGGTACTGGACTATGAACCAGAAGGTCCAGGGTTCAAATCCCACCTCAGCCAAGCTGCCACTGTTGGGTCCTTGAGCAAGACCCTTAACCCACAATTGCTTGGATTGTAAGACTGTACCAATTGTAAGTTGCTCTGGATAAGGGCGTCTGCTAAATGCTGTAAATGTAAAAATGAAATGAGGACTCAAATACTGATATGCCACTGAAAGGGCAAGCAGCGCTTGTATTGTTGTTGGGGTGCATATAATCACTACATACAGTAAGTCCAAAGCAGCAGCAATTTTTAGATGAGCATTACGCCAAGGGTGCTCGGGCGGGGCAGCATCCTAATACAACAGCCCACCAACACGTGTCTCAAGGAAAGAAGGCTGGACGAGGGATTTCTATATATTTGTTCAAAAATCTTGTATGTAGTTCTGTACACAAGTACTATACTGTGTTGTAGCGTTGAAGTCTTAGGCCACCATTAGATTTGTGGTTTTAGCACTGCTATAATGACCATACATAATTAGGATGCAAATCTAATGGTGGCCTAAAACTTTTGCGCAGTACTGTATACACACATTACATTTAAGTTATTTAGCAGATTTGAATGTAACTATCCATGAATGTACACTTAGATTTATCATCTACGCCGCCCAAGGAGGTTGGGTCCCTTTTTGAGTCTTGGTCCTCCCAAGGTTTCTTCCTAGAACTAGGGAGTTTTTCCTTGCCACTGTCGCCCTAGGCTTGCTCAATTTGGGATTGGACGTAGTTATTAGGAGATAATCTAAACTTGTAAAGTTGCTTTGAGACAATGCTCCATTGTAAAAAACGCTATATAAATAAATCTGACTTGACTTGACTTGACATAACACAGTCGACAACTGGACCTGAAAATTTCAAACTTGGATTCGTCACTCCATAATGCTCTTTTCCGCTGATCTTCATTCCAGTCTTTGTGAGATTTTGCGTATTTTAGGCTTTTGATCCTGTTCCCTTTCTGAAAAAGTGGTTTCTTGGGTGCTACCCTTTCAAAACGGCCATTCCTGATCAAGCTTCTTCAGACTGTAGAAGAGTTTTTTTTAACATCGTATTAGCATCAATGGCTATATTCACAACAGGCACAAGGTTACATCAACACACCAGTCATGGGCCAATTTAGAGTGACCAATTAACCTAATGCATGTATTTGGAATGTGGAAGGAAACCAGACTACCTGGAGTAAACCCATGCAGATATGGGGAGGACATGCAAACTCCACACAGGCGGAGTCGGGGGTCGGGATCAACTTGGCATCCCGGTAAAGCTGCCAGATGCTGCTATTTATGAAGTGTAAGGGGAGGACATACAAAATACTTGCCACTGTAGCCTACAGAGGTTGGTTTTTTTTTCAGATTTTCAATTTTTAGATTTGTTTATTACAAAGGTTCTATATTTTTGGGTTCTTTTCTAACAAAGAGAGTGAGAAATAATTATGTATGGACTTTTGCACAGTACTGTACAGAAGGAATACACATGACATCAGGCTTGGCAGAGGTGGGATTTGAACCCTGGACCTTCTGGTCCATAGTCCAGTACCTTAACCACTAGGCCACGACAGCCCCAATGAACAGATTTGTTGTCTACTGTACCTGTATCTTCACTACATCTGATTGCTGATGCACATGATATCATGTAGGACCAATAAAATACACATCTTACAAACCAGTAAAGTTTTTTCAAGAGCTATTACCTGCAATCCTTGGATCTCCAGCCATGAGCACAGGGACTGGTTCTGGACCGTGCAAGGTGCCTCAACCACAATGTGAGGCAAGCTGGCGACTAGAGTTCCACCTACCACAGAAAGAACAATTACACCAACATGAACTACAGAGGCTGAAAATTTTTTCCTTCATGTACTTACAGTTTTCCTGCCTGAGTAGCAGTCTTGGTTTTTCAATGGTTACTCGTTCCCATCTGCCTGAACTGGAGGGCCTGTGGTAACGACCATGGACTGGAACCACCGCCTGCAGAGGTCCAGATGAACTGAGGAAGACCAGTGCAGAGAAACTGGAGGACATATGGGCCGGACTTTCAAGATCGACGGCTGAATCAAGAAGAACCTGTGAGACAGGGAAATTTTTTACAATACATGTTAAATGTGCTGCGCTTGGGTGGCTCAGTGGTCTAATGCGCTAGCCTTCCACCACAAGGACCCAAGTTTGAGTCCGAGCAGTGCTTTCTTTCTTTTTAAATTTAAAAACAAAAAAATGAAGATAAAGGAAAAAAAACCAATAATAGTAAGAGAGACAAAACATACACATAGATATAACATTCAAACAACTTTTCTGTAGTGAAACAAAAAAATGACATAAATAGAAGAAAAGTACTTAATCTCAAACTAATGATAATGTTCAGATTTCACTGTGATGAGCACCTGTTCTCTGTTCTGTTTACAGTTCATACAGACTGGACTAAAAACATCTGGACATAAAAACACCTGATCAATACAAAGGACAAAATGTTTATGGACCATGTTCACCTGTAACCCTGTGTCCTCTTTCAGGGCTGCGAGTTGGTACTGATCCATGTAAACTCCACTGGGCAGTCTGTGGATAAGCAGAGCCCTGACAGGATGGGACGTCGGACCATGCTGAACCTCATACAGGAGATCTCTAATTAAAAAGAAATACAATAATACTAATAAGAGTGGGCACAAACTTAGAAGAAACAGTATAACGGTTTAAAGGACATAGTTCATCCAAAATATTTTCTGTAAAGAGTCCCAATGTGCATGTGTGTCCTGTGATGGACTGGCACCCGTTTGTGCCCTGTGGTGCCAGTTAAACTGAACTGAAAGAAGCAAGTATGAAAATGAATGCTTGAATGAAAGACAAGAGGTTAACACAAATTCTGCTGGAAACATGACTATGACTAAAGCACGTTTTAATCCTGGTTATTCCTGGATAGGGGCGAGGGAGCTTCGGTGCCTATCCCTGGAGGACACAAATGGGCTCTGGACAGGACGCCAGGGGACGATGCCATGAGACAAAGCCAATCAGGACTCTAGGGTTATGGCTGGAGCACTCAAGTGCCAAACTTAAATATGATGATTATGCAAATTTTCTTTAACCATTAACAACGTGATTTACCATTTAGGCTTACCATTGGCAGAGATATGATACGTTTATTTCCTGCAAAGTTGTGTATTTGTATTTAGAAAATTAGAAATAAATAAAAAAACAGGTCATTTCACAAATAGTCCCAACTTCTGCATAGCAGACCCATTTTCCCATAGGGCAACTTCGCATCATTCAGCTTCCTAGACACAATTTTTGCATAAGTAAATAGGAGAAATTATACCGGACCGCTGGAACTAACAGTCCTATACAAAAAAGCATCCCTGATAACTTAGCATAAGGTTAAAGTTATGACATCAGATCATTGTTCATTATTTGACTGTACAAGGAAAGGTGTTCACCTGTGGAAGCCTTGTTTGTTGAGCTTCATTGACATGACCACTGACTCAAGCCATGAGGACTCAAAACCGCAACCTTCGAAAACAAACACAGCACAAATAACAAATGATTAAACACACACCCTACATAATACACATTAATACCCAGGAGGCAATGTTACACCGAAAGGACCTGCTAACTGGAAATTAAAACAAACCACTAATTTAGAAGCTATGTTTAAACTTTAGATATATCTTATAAACATTTAAGAGAAGGGTTACCTTTCTGTGAACCGCCACAAAGTATAAAACATAACACAAATATAAACAAATGTAAAACTAGCATGGTGTACTCATGGCGTTCATCCCGGCTCGGTCCCTAATGGCTTCTATGTTCCTAGAAAGTACACTAGATAGGCTGGCTTTTCAGCCTAGTTTTGACAGTTGGACAGGAGCTAGAAAGCCATTTGGGAATGATACTTGGCTGTGGAAATGTTCTATTTGGCACCAGTCATTATTATCAGCTTACAATAATTATGAGGATTTCATTTTAGTGCACTAGAGTGTCTAGTTGGACGCATTTGGGACGTAGCCTCTGTAGGCTTGGTATTTCCGCATTCACTCACTTCTGACCGACAGGCGAACGGAGAATAAAAGTTTCTGCTGGATCACGAAATGACCTTCATAAACTACGGGTATGTAAATAAATAAAAACAAAACTTTATGTGCTATAAAGTTCTTTTTTTTAAATGCAGAACTAGTACAGTTAAGCGTCTAGCGTCTTAACCTCTCTATGCTAGCTATAGCTATCACCGTTTACCAACGAACGCGGTCTGACTATTGCCATGACAACGAACAACCAAACGCAACCTGGAGATAAATCTGATACTAGGAACACTTGGTTGAAATACATTTATATCGTTTTCAGTCAGCCTGAATGCAGTGTATCAGCCAAGTCATATTTGTGTCTGAATTTTGCTTCTGTACATTAGTTTGAGGCTAATGGAGCCATCAAGTAATCGACTCTGGACATGGTTCTACACCTCATTCGTCTTCTTGGGTCGGAGTCGGGAATACTCCCTGGACAAGGCACCAGTACAGGGTATTACACACTCGAAGTGCCTTTAGGAAAAGCTAGTCCACCTACATGCATGTTTTTAGGAAACGTGCACAGACACAGGGAGAACATACAAAACTCTAGACTGCCTTTAACCCGGGGCCATCGCTATTATTCGTAAAGAGTCTTTGCAGATAACATTTCCCACTCCTTGTGCTTGAGTAGTACTGGGTAATTCACTAGTAAACTACCCCAAGTGGTCCCATGTTTAGAGTGTAGTGCCTTCCAGCCGGGTCAGGCATCAAGCAGGCATGCTTGACTCTGTCTGAGGGAGGAGATGCCAGACAGGAATCATCCGCTGGCGCTGCATCAGCGACCCTTACCCAGCCCTGCTTGCTTGCTCCGTGTGAATTCCAGAATAGGCTCTGAACGCTGACCGGGATAAGTGGGGTAAAATGTGGGGAACTTTGAAAATATTACATGCAAACACAGTACAAAGTCAGAAGCAGATTAAAATAACACTAAAGAAGCACATTTCAGACACCAAACATGCACCATGTGGCCAAATGTTTGTGGACACCCAAAAATTGTGTCCAAAACATGGGTATTAGACTGGAGCCAACCAAATCTCTATGGAGTTTAAGGAACTTTCATTTTAATTTTTCTAGTATTTCTATCTATGAATAGATTAGACCAGTACCATATAATGCAATACATAAAAAGCCTGTCTTTGTTTACAGGTAAGCGTGGAGAAAACTGGAAAATAAACTCTGAATAGAGTGGAAAATATGGCTGTAAAAGCTAAGAAGTGTGGGATTAAGTTCGATCCACCTTCAATCGTTCTCATCTATGAAAATGAAGGCACAATGAAGCTCAGAAAGAGAGTCATTCCTGTACGGAACTTCTCTCAACTTTCAGGTAAGAGAAATATAACTAAGCTTCTTTTCCTGGTC